>JANAVB010019800.1:19170723-19578094 GCA_029216955.1 Iris pallida
CCCGCGCCCTTCCTGAAGACTTCCTGCCACCGCCGTGAGTTGCTGACCCTCGGTCGGCCAACTGGACGCTGCGCGCGACAGAGAACATGACACTGCCCTGTTTCGATACAAACCTATGTACGCCACTTTCCAATCGAAATCCTCCTTCAATACCGGTTCATTTTCAATTTCGTAAATATCTCTAGAAACCCTACATAACCCTCTAGAAGGCCTCACAGTTAGAAGTCGATGGGGACAAACCATCGATTCAGAAAGTTGATACCAAGTTGACGAAAAACTTGCCAAAATAGAACATAAAACAGTCCCCAAAACCCCCGATTGGAAGATGGATTTGGAATCAACCATTAGGATTTTTCGAAAACCAACAGAATATAGTCCAAAACAACCTATAGGATATTTAAAACTCTTTTACAGAAGTTGGTTTCATCGATCGAGCACCGAGAAATCAGCTTCCCAAATCGACGAAAATCAGTTTTCAAAACAATAAAAATTTATAAAAATCTCCCCGATACGACGTGCATCCCGACAAACCGGGCGACGTGGTCGCAAGCCGAAGGCATCGAAAGGTGCGTAACGACTTCGAGGACGTGTGGACTTTGACGGAATTCAAATTGGTTGCGTGTGCGCGACAAATTTGATGCGTATCCGTCAAAATTTACCGTATCGGCCTTTTTACAAATACCCCAATTACTTTGTGCACGTTCGTCAAATCGAGACGAAACTTGCGCCAACAGGTCTGTATCAAAATTTTGGTCCTGTATACCAAGTTTGGTCCGATTCTGATAAGGTTGATCGGAACGCCAAAATTGGCGGGTCTGCAACCCGGTCCAACGGGCGATTTTGTGCACGGCTCATCAAAATCCAAAATTGGACATATCGTTGGGTTCGTCTCCTCAAATTGGATTCGTAGACATATCGTTTGATGACTTTAGAGACCGTAGATACTGACACATATTTCGGTGCAAAGCGGGTCCAACAGCGAGCATCATTTTGACCCAAAATTATGATTTTGCTCCTGTTCCGGAATTTGACTTTCAGACAGGCATTTCCTAGGTATATCTTTTTCATCGAGAAAATTTTTGATGTTTGTTTCAGCATCCGAAGTCATCTGTGAATTGTGATTTTTGTGTTGACGCTTGCGATATTTGGATTTGCCCTCCTCGCACCGTAGGCAAGTATACCTTGCCATAGATGTGCTCATTTATTTTTAGCATATTTTATTATTGCATATTTCTTTATCTTATTTGTTATTTTATTTATATTGTGCGTCCAAGTCACACTTGGATGCAAGCGGCTAGATTTAGTCGTTTTTGTTATTTTATATTTTATTATGCATGTCGACCTAGTGTTAGACGACCACCTTATGAGTGGAAGATATTTTCATATCTCCTATGGCCTTGACACATGTGTATCACGAGATGAGTGAGTTCATATAGGACACGGACCTGCATACTCGACTGGCCATCGATACGTATGGGTCGTACGACGGATATGAGGTAATTGCTACTAGTGTATCGAGTTAGAAGCCGAGCAGTTGCCAACTGGACAGGCTGTGGATACATCTTGGACAGGAGCATCGGAGGGAGGGGACAGCTACTAGCGTAGGGGCTACATTTATTTTTTACACACATTTGTGGGCCGATAGTGACTCGTATGAGCGATACTTTCTGCCCCTGGCCGATAGCGACTCAGATGAGCGCTACTTACCGCCATTCTTTATTTACTCTACTGATCCTACAGCCTCTGCGTAGAACGTTATCCTCAAAGTGCATCTCACATAGACAGTTAGGAGATCCTGTAGTGTCATAGTTGCATGTTTACACATTCAGTTATTTCGGCATGTTTTTCTGTATCTTATTACGTCCCTCTGAGGACCTTGTGATCTCTCCAGGATTAGACGAGCAGGACTATCCCCAGGAGTACGGATCAGCTTTGGATCCTTCTTACGTGATGATGAGGCATCTCCCACTGATACTTAGTTTTCCTCTTTATTATCTGAGACTATGTAGTGGACATCTTTTATCTTTATTGTTCTGTTTTGAGGAGGTTGGACTCCATTTAGTTGAGACTATTTTTTATAGCTATTTGGAGTGGGTATGTCCACCCGGCTATCTTTTGACTTCTTTTATTATTGAGACTTATTATTCCTTCTGTGTTGAGATGTGGATGAGATATAGTTATCATATTGTGGCTTATTATGTATTATTGTTTACAGTTTATGTACAAATACGAGGATACCATATATTGGTATATTCTTTGTATATGTGCAGCTGGCATGCTGACGAACTTAGTCATGTGTATTATGGGACTGGGGCGTTACATGTTTTTGTGGTGGCCCATGCAGGTCTATAATATTGTTGGGTTACATGACTGTGCCCAACAAGCCTGAAATATAGAAATAGGATATATAATCTTATCCACTTATTAATACCTTCCTTGACCTCTTCTCAATTTCTCGTTTGACTGCTTGATTACATCCAATTTGACTTTGTTCTAACCAAACTCTAATTTTCGTGCCAATATAGGATGAATCTTCGTAGTGGACGCGCTACCCCTCTCGCCATTACTGATGGGAACATCACTGCTCAAGAAGGACCAGTAGGCCATCCACCCATGTCCCCGACCACTCCAGCACCATCCGGACCAGCCTTGCAGCCTGTGATGACACCACCCACTACTCAGCAGCAAGTCCCGGCACCCCAAGTGGGGCAGACAGACCCCGAAAACCATACAGCTCAAGAAGAGTACCTACCACCTCCGCCACCCTATCCACCTCAGTTTCTACCATAGATTGCACCCCCATATCCACCACAACAGCCTCCATAGTATCCACCATCATATCCACCACAGCAGCCCCCACCATATCCAGCACCATATCCACCCCAGTATCCTCTACAGTATCCACCTCAGTATCCTCCCTCATACCCACCACAGTATCCCCTTCCATATCCTTCATATCCTCCACAGTACGGGCCTCAGGATGTCCCACGGTTCATGCCCCAGATGCCATATATGCCACCACAGCAGCCCATGCCTTAGGCTGGTGGGACTACTACAGACCAGATCCTTTAGAGTTTAGTACAGGCCCAGATGCAGCAGAGCGAGGCTATTAGGAGGAGTTTGGAGACAGCACTGACCCGAGCACCCCAAGCCTCTGTGGGTACTATCGAAGGGTTCCGCAACATGAATCCTCCATACTTTAAGGACACTGAAGACGTCATCGGGATCACCAATTGGCTGGTTAAGACAAAAAATCTCCTGAAGGCTTCGGAGTTATCCACAGATCTATGGATGACGGCAGTGAAGTTACAGTTGGAAGGAAATGCCTACGATTGGTGGGCCGTTGAGGAGAGACGGCTAGGAGTTGATCAGACGTGGGAGGAATTCAAAAGGCTATTCAATAAGAAGTTTTTCTCCGACACTGCCAAGGATGCACCGTATGACCAGTTTCTACACTTAGAGCAGAGGAGTATGACAGTTGATGAGTACGGTGCCAAGTTTAGTCGGCTGAGTCATTTTGCACCAGGGTTGGTTACGACGGAGCTAGAGAAAGCCAAGAGATTTCATAGAGGCTTGAGTATAGAGTTGCAGAGATACACCAGCTCTGAGTCGAGGGTCTCCCAAGCAGCTGTTCTGGCAGAGGCTAGAACTCAAGAGACCATAAGCAAAAAGGCAAACCGACGAGCTACTTCGACCATGGGATCTGTCACGACCCGCTCCCAATTTTGGGATACGAGTACGTGGCCAAGTCCAGCCTACGCCGCAGCATCGGCGGTAGTACGCTGTCTATGATAACAATAGTCCACA
Source organism: Iris pallida (assembly GCA_029216955.1). Classification (NCBI taxonomy): domain Eukaryota; kingdom Viridiplantae; phylum Streptophyta; class Magnoliopsida; order Asparagales; family Iridaceae; genus Iris; species Iris pallida. The sequence goes on from JANAVB010019800.1 coordinate 19,174,531, forward strand.
ACAAGCACAACACGCATATATATCATCCACAACTAAGCCAGTAATAATCACCAAAATATCCAATAGTCTCAATATTATAAATATGAAAAATCTACTACAACTCAGAAAGTCTCGGGAACAAACCCGGATAACAGAAAATAAAATAGACAACTAACTCCATAACTATAACTACTAACTAATGCGAATCCATAAGGAAGAAAATATGCTAATTCGCATCAGTGCTGGAATCGGGTACGCCAGTGACGTCAGTGTCTCCAACATACTCACCGTAAACCTCTGGACAGATCATGTCGTCTACAACTAAAAATCCTATTTGGCTTATTTATGGCCAGAATTTCTTCCAACTCCCAATATGAAAGTTGTAGATCTTTTCCTTATCTTCAAGAATATGTTACTAACTATTTATGCAAGTTTTCTCATTTATGATGATGTAAGGATAGAACACGATAGTGGCCTGTTAAGGCGCACTCTTAACCAGTAACAAGTAACATGACATAACAGTGGCCCGTTGTGGCACACTCACGACAAGAATGATTGACAAGTAACATGACATGATAGTGGCCCGTCGTGGCGCACTCTTGATAAGTAAACCTGACATGATATACCTCGATATACTGTTGCGAAACATGACATGACAAGAATGAATGACCTGGACACCGTGGGCGATTTTGTTTGTACAACTGAACCAGTATTATCTTGCATCATGTCTAGGACGGGGACCCCTGAGTACCACGGTCAGGGGTACCTACTAAAATTGACTAAAGCTAATAACTAGAGTAATCCAGTAGTCATGAAGAGATTTAGCAGCTACAGGCAATCCCGTTATCTGGGAGCACAAGTGGACTTGTAGCCTGCCGACGAGTAGGGAACATTTCCAGCACACTGTCATGTGTTGCACCATTCATGAACAGATATTCGACCTGGATAACCTGGATGGTCTGCAGGGCTTGTGGCTGTTGGAATAATCTTATTGCATCTTGCTAGTAACTAGGCCTGTGATAACCCTAGTTAGTTAAAGTATCAAGCCGTACTTATTGCTTGGCCGTGAATGTTGGATGGAGTCTAAGCCTTGTTTTGTCCCGGTACCTGGTTACTTCAGTAACATGATTGCTCATGTTTACCTTGTCAATAACTGATCGGAATAACTTCTCATCTCTGATATTTATTGCCCTATTTAGATTTCATGTCTTGATTATCTTCTTATTTACTGATATGCTGGTTTTAGTTCTTAAGTGAAGCCTCATTTGTGGCACTTGCTCTTTCTGGGATCTGACCCAGCTGGTTTTGTGTGGCCAGATACCAGAGCAGCTCCAGAGGATCTCCCTACCTTCCCGCCAGATGGTGACCACCAGGCGTAACCAAGACAACGAGTGGGTTTCTCTTTTGTTCTCCCACTTTATTGTAAAAATATTCTTTTGAGGCGTTTAGCCGGCGAGCACGTGTTAGCTCGTATTGTACTTTACTTATTGTCTGCCTACGGGCTGTAATATAATTGACGAATCCTAGGGTTGATCATGTATGACTGAAACTCTTGCTAGTCTTCACATTTTGTACGACTAGCTTCATAATCATTCAAATATGTAATGTATGGGATGTCTTACTATTGTATATTTGATGCTCTAACATCTTGTGACTGCTATTCCTTGCATGAGATTGAGACAATAGGCTTGTTCATGACCATAAGAGACTGATGGCTTGTAGTTAAACCCTCATGTATCTAGACAGTCGTGACCATATAGAGAGGTGGGTTGCACTTCAATATACGTAGCTGGCTATGTATGCCCCCGTTCTCCAATATTCTGGTTCTGGGGCGTTACATGGTTTAAGTGGTAGCCCATGCAGGTCTTGCGAATCAAGATATATGAGAGTTTACCAAATAGATGTCTCAATCAGCACTCGCCCTTGATCTCTGCTCGTATCCTCTGAATCCCTGAATTCTTGACCTGATCACATGCTTGTATCTTTGATCTGTCCTGGTCCTTTCTTATTATTCCCTGTGTCATCTTCTTCAGCGATATTGTTCCTGCTCCTATCGATCGGCAAGGTGGAGCACCTTTCGTGGACCCGCAACAACCTAGAGATCAAGCCCAGCATTCAGGAGTAGCCTCCAAAGTCATGCCTACCATGGGTCAAGAGCCACTAGTTCAGACAGTCCAGCCTGCAGAGCCTGATGATGGCACCTTGGTGGGTCTCATCAGGACATTACTAGCATCTCAAGATCGTCGGGGCGATGCCCTGCACCAGGCAGTACAAGATGCTCTGAGCAGAGGTGGTCATCAAGGTAACAGTACAGCCAACAGCTTCAAGCGCTTGAACCCTCCCTTCTTCGACGGCAGTGAGGATGCTATTGCTGCAGATGCTTGGCTGCAGGATACAGAAGTGATTCTAGAAGCGGCAAAGACGCCCGAAAACGAAAAGGTGGCGGTAGTACGCCTACAGTTATTGGATCTTGCCCGCATCTGATAGGCGGCACAAGCCGTTGGATTAGCAGCACATGTTGCATGGGCAGTATTTCGAGAAAGATTCCAGACCAAGTACTTCGATGCTGTAGCTCAGTACGATCTACAGATGAGGTTCACCCATCTGAAACAGATGGACAGGACGGTCGACAGATATGCGGCCGAGTTTTTAAGATTTAGTCGGTTTGCTCCCACCTTGGTAGCGACCGAGTTCGACAGAGTCCAGCGGTTCCAGCAGGTGATCCATCTAGAGATTTTATTGGCAGTGGAGCAGTTTGAGCATCAGACTTTTCATACGGTAATGAGAGCAGCCAAGAGACACGAGTATACCTCCCAGAGGATCGTGGACAGGACCGGAGGTCGGAAGCGATCTCATGGCCACATGAATCAGTCTTCAGCATCAGCCCCGACAGCTAGGGCTTTGACAATTGGAACTCCGAGGCGGGCGGCCTCAGTGACGTCGGTTCAACATTCAACCCCGACGAACCCTTAGCAGCAGAAGCAGAAGCACTCTTCCATAGTAGGATGTTCGCATTGCGGAAAGCCAGGACATGTGGTAGCAGAATGTCACAGGGCGCAGGGATTGTGCCTGGCTTGTGGGGCAGCGGATCACAAAATAGGAACCTGCCCGAATAGGGGTAGTTCATCATCGTCCAATTTTACTAGTCCTTCGGTGAGAGGACCAGCACCAGTCCAGCAACAACAACAGTATCAGCCTCAGAGGCTATTGCCGACGCAGGCACAAGCCTTCCAGCAGTAATACCCCCAGCAGTATGCGCAAGCCCAAGCCCTGGTTCAGAGCAGACAGAGAGATTTTCAGCAGAGGGGACCCACACCCAGAGGACATGGTCAGGCGATGGCGATGACCGTAGAAGAAGGATTGGCACCAGGTGAGGTAGTGGCAGGTATTATTCTCGTCAACTCCTCTCTAGTATCAGCATTATTTGATTCTGGTGCATCGCATTCATTCATGTCTGCACGATTCGCGACACGGATAGGACTGGAGCCCGAGTCATTATCAGTAAGGCTCAATATACTTACTGGTAACGGTCTTGTGAGAGTAGATAGAGTATTTTTCTCGTGTCGGATCGTAGTTAGCGGTAAAGAGTTCCCCGCTAGATTGATCGAGTTCCCAATGGCCGATTATGATGTGGTCTTAGGGATGGATTGGTTAAGGAACCAGTATGCTAGGATAGACTGCCATGTTGGCAGTGTTATTTTTAGTATTCCAGGCGAGCCAGAGTTTTTCTTTTCCCATGGCGAAGTTGAACCTTCTCCTCCAGTATTGTAGATGGTAGTAGCAGCAGTGCAGTTACCCCAGATAGTCAAGGAGTTTCCAGATGTTTTCCCAGAAGAGCTTCCAGGAATGTCGCCAGAGCGAGAGATCGAGTTTACTATCAACTTGATCCCAGGGATAGCCCCAGTGTCGGAGAGAGTCTACAGTATGGCACCGTCAGAGTTAGAGATATTGTACAAGATAATTGAAGAACTCAGGACCAAGGGATTCATTCGTGCAAGTGGGTCGCCTTGGGGAGCCCCGATGCTTCTTGTGAAAAAGAAGGATGGTACGTCCAGATTATATGTAGATTATCGTACCTTGAACTCAGTGACAATCAAGAACAGATACCTTCTCCCGAGGATAGATGACTTGTTTGATCAACTCAAGGGGGCAGCAGTATTCTCGAAGATTGATTTGCGGTCAGGATACCATCAGATCAGAGTCAGAGAGCAGGACATCCCGAAAACAGCTTTTAGATTTAGATATGGGCATTGGGAGTTCCTTGTTATACCATTTGGAGCAACCAATGCGCCAACTGTATTCATGGACCTCATGAATCGTATTTTCATGCCTTATTTGGATCAGTTCGTGATTGTATTCATAGACGACATCCTGGTCTACAGCAAGAGTGAAGCGGAACATGAGCAGTATCTCAGAATTGTCCTCCAGATTCTCAGAGAGCACCAGTTGTACGCAAAGTTTAGTAAATGTGAGTTCTGGCTCGATCGTATTTCATACTTGGGTCATATCATCACCAGAGGAGGAGTAGAAGTGGATCCCCAGAAGATCGTGGCTATCGAAACATAGCCAGTACCTAGCACAGTTACAGAAGTTCGCAGTTTTCTTGGCTTGGCCGGCTACTACCGGCGATTTGTTTCAGGCTTTGCTCGAATTTCAGCGCCATTGACCCAGTTAACCCGCAAGGATGTGCAGTTTGCTTAGACAGCAGAATATCAGGATTCTTTTGAGAAGTTGAAGCGAGGTTTGATGACGGCACCCATTCTTACGCTTCCAGATGGGACCGGAGGATTCTCAGTGCATTGTGATGCTTCAGGCAGAGGTTTGGGATGTGTTTTGATGCAGCATAGGAAGGTAATAGCTTATGCATCACGTCAACTTCGTGATCATGAGAGGAATTACCCAACCCATGACTTGGAGTTGGCAGCAGTAGTGTTTGTACTTAAGCTTTGGAGATACTACTTGTATGGAGATAGGGTGGAGATTTTCACCGACCACAAGAGCCTGAAGTATGTGTTTACTCAGAAGGATCTTAACATGCGTCAGAGGAGATGGCTAGAGCCACTTGTGGATTATGACATCAACCTGCAGTATCATCCTGGGAAGGCCAACGTTGTTGCAGATGCATTGAGCAGGAGAGCTAGAGTTTATTTTCTAACAGCGCAACCAGAGTTATTAGCAGATCTTCAGAAGATGGGTATAGAAATTGTCCTTCCTATCAATGTGGCATTGATGGCCAGTATGCAAGTTCAGTCTACTATAGTCGAGAGGATCCGGATGGCGCAATCAATAGATTCCAAGCTTCAGCGACTCAGAGCAGAGTGTGAGACAGGACGGCGGCCGGAGTTATGCATTCATGAAGATGGTACACTTCGACATGGTAAGTGTCTTTGTGTACCCAGTGGAGGTATCAGACAGGAAGTCATGGCAGAAGCTCACAGTTCGTAGTATTCCATTCATTCCAGTGGCACGAAGATGTACCGTAATATCTGTCAGCACTTTTAGTGGAATGGCATGAAGAGGGAGATAGTCCGGTTTGTCTCTCGGTGTTTGGTTTGCCAACAAGTTAAAGCTGAGCATCAGAGATCGGCTGGACTTCTTCAGCCCTTGGCGATTCCAGAATAGAAATGGGAGCATATAACCATGGATTTCGTGACTGGATTACCTAGGTCCCCGGCCGGTAGAGATACTATTTGGGTTATTTTAGACAGGCTCACGAAAGTGGCTCACTTTCTCCCGTTCAGAGTTGGTCAGTCGACGGCTCAGCTAGCAGAGATGTACCTCAGACAGATCGTCAGATTTTACGGTGTACCAGTCAGTATCACCTCGGACAGAGATTCAAGATTTACGTCGCACTTTTGGCGCAGTCTGTAAGAGAGTTTGGGAACTCACCTCCAGTTCAGCTCAGCTTATCATCCGTAGACAGATGGTCAGTCAGAGCGTACCATACGAACCTTGGAAGATATGTTGAGATCTTATACCCTCGACTTCGGTGGTTCGTGGGAAGATCACCTGTACCTGGTGGAGTTCTCGTACAACAACAGTTTCCAAGCCAGTATCCAGATAGCACCGTTCGAGGCACTGTATGGTAGGAAATGCAGATCCCCGCTAGCATGGGATGATGTTGGAGAGAGGCAGATGCTCGGTCCAGAAATGATTACTCAGACAGTTGAGGTGGTCAGAAGAGTCAGAGATCATCTTCGCATCGCACAAGATCGCCAGCGCCATTGGGCCGATTCTCATCGGCGTCCCCTTGAATTTTCTGTCGACAACCATGTATTCCTTAGGATCTCGCCTACCCGTGGCGTCATTCGTTTCGGCATACGGGGAAAGCTTAGTCCTAGGTATATAGGGCCATTCGACATTCTAGAGCGAGTAGGTGATGTGTCCTATTGTCTCGCTCTCTCGCCGTCGTTGCGTAAATTGCATGATGTCTTCCATGTATCCCAACTACGAAGGTATATCCTGGACCCGAGCCACATCCTGGATCATTCGAAATTGGTTGTTGGTACCAATCTTTCGTATAAGGAGAGGCCAGTATCCATATTGGACCGAAGAGAGAAGATACTCAAGAACAAGACTATCAAGTTAGTCTGTGTTGCTTGGGGTCATCACTCTTTGGGTGAGTCAATGTGGAAGCGTGAGAATGATATCCGATCGCGATATCCCAACCTGTTTGACTCGTAAGGTATAATGTCTTTCTTATGCCTTATGCTCTCAATTTCTTGCTTGAATAAATGATTGCATAGTGGACTGCTTAGTATAGCTTGTCTGTGATTAGTATAGCTTGTCCTTGCCTCTCTAGCCTCTTAATTAAATTTCGAGGACGAAATTCTTTTAAGGTGGGTAGAGTTGTAACGCCCGTATTTCGTATTACGTATTTTGGTATACGTGTACGTATTTTGACTCATATTGCATGTCTCATTGCATGGTTTATTTTAGCATTTTATTGGTTATGGTTTATCTTGGTTTGGTTTGGCTTGGTTTGGTTTGCTTTTGGGTTCATCATGAACCAAAAGAAAACCCCTACCTACCACCACCATCATCATTTAAAACCCAACCTAACTTTTCTTTCTCCTCCACTTTCTTATTTACTTTCTTCCTTCTCCATTAAACCCACCACCAACCAAGAACACCCCTTAGGCAAGTGCAACTTGCTTCATGGAGGAACTCAAATTTTGTTGTTCCATTTTCTTCCTCACGAGATTCTAAGACACTTTAGTACTTAACATTTTCAATTTCCATGGTTTATTTTTTGTAGATCTAAGTTTGTTGCATTTTCGGATTTCTTGGATTTTGATCTATCAAATGTTATTAATTTCAAGTTTTTATTGTTCCATGTAGTAGAGAATTTCATTCTACCCTATTTTGACCTATGGAAGTCCAAATTTGGACTTATAGTAAAAGTTTTATGGAGCTTGGAAGCTATGGGTTCCATGGCCATCCTTCTCATATTTTCAGAGAAGATGGGTATCCATCTACTTTGCCCCATGGAACTCATCTATCCAGCCGCATAGATGGGTATCCATCTACCCATCCGCATAGATGGGTACCCATCTACTGCCGCATGAGACCCCCATCCACTTTACCGCATGGAACTCATCTACCCAGCCGCATAGATGGGTACCCATCTACTGTCGCATGAGACCCCCATCAACTTTGCCGCATGGAACTCATCTACCCAGCCGCATAGATGGGTATCCATCTACCCAGCTGCATAGATGGGTACCCATTTACTGCCGCATGAGACCCCCATCTACTTTGCCGTATGGAACTCATCTACCCAGCCGCATAGATGGGTATCCATCTACCCAGCCGCATAAATGGGTATCCATCTACCCAGCCGCATAGATGGGTACCCATCTACTGCCGCATGAGACCCCCATCCACTTTGTCGCATGGAACTCATCTACCCAGCCGCATAGATGGGTATCCATCTACCCAGCCGCATAGATGGGTACCCATCTACTGCCGCATGAGACCCCATCCACCTTTGGCCGCATAATGACTATTTTGGTTGTTTTTCTTGTCCTATTTGGCTGATTTATGGCCAGAATTTCTCCCAAATCCCAACATGAAAGTTGTAGATCTTTTCCTTGGCTTCAAGAATATATTACTAACTATTTATGCAAGTTTTCTTATTTATGATGATGTAAGGATAGAACACGATAGTGGCCTGTTAAGGCGCACTCTTAACCAGTAACAAGTAACATGTCATGACAGTGGCCCGTTGTGGCGCACTCATGACAAGAACGATTGACAAGTAATATGGCATGATAGTGGCCCGTCGTGGCGCACTCTTGGTAAGTAAACCTGACATGATATACCTCGATATGCTGTTGCGACGGCTAGTATGACATGACAAGAATGAATGGCCTGGACACCGTGGGCGATTTTGTTTGTACAAATGAACCAGTATTGTCTTGCATCATGTCTAGGACGGGGACCCCTGAGTACCACGGTCAGGGGTACCTACTGAAATTGACTAAGGCTAATAACTAGAGTAATCCAGTAGTCATGAAGAGATTTTCCAGCTACAGGCAATCCCGTTATATGGGCGCGCAAGTGGACTTGTAGCCTGTCGACGAGTAGGGCACATTTCCAGCACACTGTCATGTGTTGCACCCTTCATGAACGGATATTCGACCTGGATAACCTGGATGGTCTGCAGGGCTTGTGGCTGTTGGAATAATCTCATTGCATCTTGCTAGTAACTAGGCCTGTGATAATCCTAGTTAGTTAAAGTATCAAGCCGTACTTATTGCTTGGCCGTGAATGTTGGATGGAGTCTAAGCCTTGTCTCATCCCGGTACCTGGTTACTTCGGTAACATGATTGCTCATGTTTACCTTGTCAATAACTGATCGGAATAACTTCTCATCTCTGATATTTATTGCCCTATTTAGATTTCATGTCTTGATTATCTTCTTATTTTACTGATATGCTGGTTTTAGTTCTTAAGTGAAGCCTCATTTGTGGCACTTGCTCTTTCTGGGATCTGACCCAGCTGGTTTTGCGTGGCCAGATACCGGAGCAGCTCCAGAGGATCTCCCTACCTTCCCGCCAGATGGTGACCACCAGGCGTAACCAAGGCAACGAGTGGGTTTCCTTTTTGTTCTTCCACTTTATTGTAAAAATATTCTTTTGAGGCGTTTAGCCGGCGAGCACGTGTTAGCTCGTATTGCACTTTACTAATTGACTGCCTACGGGCTGTAACATGATTGACGAATCCTAGGGTTGATCATGTATGACTGAAACTCTTGCTAGTCTTCATATTTTGTACGACTAGCTTCATGATCATTCAAATATATAATGTATGGGACGCCTTACTATTGTATATTTGATGCTCTAACATCTTGTGACTGCTATTCCTTGTATGAGATTGAGACAATAGGCTTGTTCATGACAATAAGAGACTAATGGCTTGTAGTTAAACCCTCATGTATCTAGACAGCCGTGACTGTATAGAGATGTGGGTTGCACTTCAATATACGTAGCTGGCTATGTATGCCCCCGCTCTCCAGTATTCTGGTTCTGGGGCGTTACACAACCCAAGCAATCAGTTGTCCAGGCGCAGTCTGCTCACTATGCTGCTCTGGCGCAACCCAAGGGATCTAGTCTTTTGGCTATTCCCTCCTCTAATTCTCCAGTTCTGAACTTGGAGAAACAATGTTCTAGTGCTAAAACTAGACAGAACAAAGGGAAGGGTCCTGTTACACTTCCTCAACTGGCGCAACCTGTGCCTAAGATGGTCCCACAACAAAACAGAGGAAAACGCTTTTTAGCTAACCCTCCACAAAATGAAGGAAAGCACCCTTTGGTCTTTTCTCAAACTTTCCTAGTCTATGACTCAGAGGAAGATATATCAGATTCCATTCCCTTAAACAGAGGTTTTCAAATCTCTGCTAGGGGAAAGAATACTGATCAAAGAGGTATCTTGCCTACCCCTATGGGGACTGTTCAAGATCTTCCAACTTTGAAGATCTCAAGATCCAAGCAAAGAAAATTGACGGTATCTCAAACAGAGGCACCCGAAGCAGAATTCTCTGATTTACGTGCTTATCTCAATAGGCGTCAATCAGTATCAACTTCGGTGAAATGCAAGAATCCTATGCCAAAGGCCAGTTTGTATCAGAAACAAAAGTTTGAAAAGAAGGACCCAATCACTTATGCCAATGAGTTAAGTACTTCTTTGTACACTCATGGAACTAAACATCTGAAGACTAGGAGGCATCTTCCTAACATCATTAAGGAATATGTTCCTCCGACTTCTTCTCGTCCTGTAGTGGTAACTGATCTCCGGAAACGTCTTACACAAAGACGAGAGATCACAGAGATATCTCCCTCACCTCTAAATCATTCTTCAGATCGCCACTGCCTTCATGAGGTAGTCATCAAGTGTTGTTGCCAATCAGCTAAACGTCTGTCTTCGATCGTCTGAACTATACTTCAATTCCTGAACCTATGACGGGAGATAAAGACGAGCTATTATATGCTTTTGTCAATATGACTTCTCGAGACACTGGGGGTAGAAAATCCTCAAAACGTGGCACGTCTCGCAATCCGAGTCAGCAATACTTGAGACAACTCCGTGAATCCAGTAAAGGGGTCTTTCAACATACCAGATCAAAAGATCAGAATTCGGATCAGGATGTTTTCAATCAGGAAGATCTTCCCATTACTCTTCTGGAAGAAGATTTTTTGTCTAACTTTGACGCTGATAGTGAAAGTTCTGAACAAACTATCTCGTCAATAATGGCAAGAGAAGTGACAGCTTATGCCATTACAGAAGACCAAGATGCTTCTAGTTCGGCCAATCAAGAGCAACAAATTGCTGCACTGGAAGACAAACTGAAGACCATGGCTGAAAGGTCTCAAGTATGCACACTATAATAGTGGCTCAACATACAGTGCCACCAGTTATAAATTCTGCTACTAATCTCGAGCTCATAGCATCTTCTGTATCGATTAATATTAGTCTGGGGACACCTCCTCCTCAGGTTGCTTCTGTACCAGTCCAAGCTGCTCCCAGTCAGTCTGGTGTTGGGGGTGGTAATTACCACGTTGTTCCTCCTCCTAATAATTTAAATCAGCCTACCAATTCCCAAACATCAGGAGATGCTAATGAGGCTGTAAAACTCTTACACACTCAGTTTGAGGCCTTCAAGTATAAGAATGGTCTACAAAGACTTGGGATAAAACAACCTTATCTTGCAGAATGGAAGGAGGTTCAATTTCCTCCTAAATATAAGCTTCCAACCATTATGATGTTTGATGGCAGCACCTCTCCAAGTCAGTACATCAATCATTTTGAAGTAATGACTGACCAATTGCAGCCAAATAATGCTCTTCTTACCAGAGTGTTTGTCGGTTGTTTAGCCGGTGCAGCATACGACTGGTACCGTAGCCTGCCTGATGGCTGTATAACTTTTTTTGCTGATTTCAATCAAATGTTTTTGGAACGGTTCTATGAGGGAGTTAATGATATGACGATGTCTGCCCTTATCAAGATTAAATAAAGACACAATGAATCCACAGAAAGTTTCATTGAAAGATTCCGCCGAGTGACACTTAAAATGCCTCTAGGAACTCTATCTGCTGTGACAATAGACACATGCAAATCAAACTTGTTACATATTATCAGCATGTGGACGGGATCAACACAATTTCAAGATTGGCCTTCTTTCATTGTGAATGCCAAAGCGGCGGAGGTTAGTGCCAAAAAGTTCAAGCAGTTAGGAGTTCAAATGACTCATCCTAATCAAGATGAACATTCTACACCCGGTGGTAATAATCGCCAGAACAACCGCAAGGGTAAAGAAACATTGGCTATTAATCTCAAGGGCAAGGAATCGTTGGCTGTTAACGTTACTCAGACAACACCTACTCCATCAGCACCACCACAGAAAACACCTCATCCAAAAAAAGAGTATTTGTCACGACCCGATCCTAAATAATTGGATCGAACCGGATCATGCCCAGCCTGCACCGTGGTGAGACGGTGGCAGTAAGCTGTTCCATTACAGGTATTCACAACAACACAATTACATTTGTCACAACTGTTCTTATTCGGAAATGAAACTTTGTTTAATAAAATATTCAGAAATACAACTGGAAATGAAATTCTGAAATAAACTACAAACTCCAAATAAAGGAGAAAATGCAGAAAAGAAAAACTATCTAAGCATCTGGTTCTGTAGTCCCAGGATCAGCGTCCTCCAGAGACGGCTCTGGTACCGTCGCAGGGTAGAGGACCGGGTCATAATAGCCATTATAGAATAGCTCGTCATCCTCAGTGTTACCTAAAATATTGTCTCCAGTCAGGAGGGAGCAAGAACGAAATATGCATCTCATAATTTAAATAGTAATTGGAAAGTGCAGGGTAAACAGTTTGAAATAATATTTTCAGCAGTTTAAAACAGTTCAGTGTGTTTTGAATATGCAAACGTCTATGACCGGCTTGGGTTGATCAGTAGTATCCTAGCGATACAATATGGCTTATCCCCGTGTGTGAGAGGGGTAAGCTAACACAGTCAGTTCAGTAGGGGCTTTGGTCATAAACGTCTACACTATTCCCCCAGTCCCAGATTCAGTAACAGTAACAATCAGTAGTTGAACCCTAAGGTAGAGTTCCGTGTCAGCAGTGTGGTTTAACATGCAGCTTAACTTTACTAAGAAAATTACAAGAAAACATAATCCGAAACTTGCCTTGTTTTAGATGACTGGAAAGACGGGTCGGTACCGAGGAGGAACGTCAGGTGTATCTTCGAGTTCCTACAGTTGAGAACTCGACTTAGAACCTTGAATAACCCGGCTAAGTGTGCTAGTTGCAATCTCTAGTAGCAAATCCTAATCAGGTTTTAGTTGTATTAAGTCTACAGCTAACGTTTACGTCGCAACTACGTGCGTTTGACTAAGCCGGTTAACTGGATTATTTGGAAATAACACGATAATCAATTTACTTTGGAAAACTTTGTGTTTCTGTAATATATTTATAAAAATATGGTTTTCTTTTAATGATAAATCATGAACTTAGTTATTTACCAATTTCCATCCATTTAATTAATTCTTAATTAATCAGTAAATTACGCTCTAACTACGATTTATGCGTCTAATCACAAACCACCCAAATTCACATCCACCAGAAAAATAAAATAAAACTATGCTACACAATACAATGGCACAGCTAATGATCCTAGGGTGGACTTATGCCCTGTACAATTTTTACATAAAATAAGAGGACAATATTTAGTTCTGAATGTTACGCCATAATTAATTATCTAATAATAATTAAGTAAATAAATGTAACTATTAAATTAAGTAAATTAAGATAAAGGTTGGAGTCTCAGACTTGGTCCAATCGTCGCATCTAGCTAATGCCTCAACGTCCGGTCGGACCGGTGCGTTTGCATTTCGCTAGGGCCCACAGACCGGTACGGTCGTCGCCCGAAAATCAGTTTTAAAAATTCATTTCCGAAAACCAATTTTGAAATCAATTAAATATAGTTTTTGTAAAAATTTGGGCAGCATTTCCTCTATTTCGGGACAAACCCAAAACTGGGAAATACGCCAACAAACTCCTGCAAATGTCCCAAACCAGGAAAAACCCATAGAAATAAATTCTATCCACAAATATATCAAAATCCAATACACAGAACGTTTCCGAAGAAAATTCGGGGAACCCGAATTGAAATCGGAAACCCGAAATGATCACAGAACTAATTTCGAAACCAACTCGAAAAACCCGAAATATCCAAAACCAAAACAGCACAAATCTCACAGAACATTGTCTAAAGAATACCGAGCTATACGTAGCTAAACCGAATTCCCGAGAGGGAACCGGGGACCAATATCATCACGGACACACGGGAGGGACGAACTACTCTGATTATCCAGAAATTACCAAGATCCGTTGGTCGGGGAGCCGCGGGATAATCTCGGGAATGCTGGGACAGCGTCCAGACAGTGTCGAATCCGCGTGCGAAGGCACTGGACAGCGGATCAGGACTGGAATAGTCCGAACAGCGGTACGGGACAGCAGCGCGGAGAACGGAGTCTCGGCGAAACAGCGGCACAGGGCCGCGGGCTCGCTGGACGGCGAACGGCGGGGAGGGCTCCACCGGAAAAGGGGGTCGGCCGCGGGGCGCTGGCCGCGGGGAGCCGCCGGGCTGGCTGCGCGCGGAGGCGCTGATGGTGGGGGTCGACGCCGGTCGGGAAGTCCGCCGGAGGAGGCGCGGGGGAAGCCGTGCGGCCACGGGGAAGTGCGGCCGAGGGTGCGGGGCGAGCTCGGGAGGGATCTCCGCCGGGAAAGGCTCGCGCCAAGGAAATGGGTTTCGGGAGAGGGTTTTCTCCAGGAGGAGAAGAGGGAGAGATTAATGAGAAAGAGAGAGAGTAAAAAGTAATGTTCTCTTCTGAATGAAGTTAGAATGGAAGAGTGGGGAAAATAAAAGGAAAGAGTGGGGTGGCGTGTGTGGACAGGAGGGATTGGGGGGTGAGTAAATAGAGGGAGATGGAGAGTTGGGGAGTTGATGGGTTGGGAGTTATAAGGAGATGAAAAAAAATGAATGCTGTAGTGGTGGGAGTGATAACCAATTCGTGGGTTGGTGTCTACTGGTCCTACGGGACCAGCTAGTATTTAATATATATATATTATTTTTTTTTTATAAGCACCAAGTCAAAATCAGATTAAGAAGGAAATAGGGCTCGGGCCTGGGTCTGGGCTCGAAAATCAAAAATCCAATTTATTATAATTTTTGAAATTCTTTTTCACTCGAGAATATTTAATAATAATAATAATAATAATAATAATAATAACAATTTTGAAATACTAATAATAACTATACCAAAATATTATTTAATAAATAATTACAAACTATGGGTTTCACAATCTTTCCTCCTTAGAAAATTTCGTCCTCGAAATTTAAAGGTATGGTAGAAAAGACAAACATGTACGGGTACTGCGCCCGTAACTCAGATCCAACCATAAGAATTTCCAAGGCAGTCGTGGATGAGACGGTTTAGGGACAAGTTTTTTATTTATGATATCATCCATGTAGAAAAAAAATACAAAAGCGAACCAAAGTACACGAGGTTGATCAGACCATCATGCACCGGTCCTGATTAGACAATATATTAGTGGGTGCACCCAATAAAATATCGTCATGATCAAGCTTGATTTAAAGAGATAGCTTGCAAAACTAGGCTAACTTAGCAGCATTAGTCAAATTTAGAACGGGAAAAGAAAAGATAAGGAATAGGAGTTTAAATGATGGCTCAAATTCTGATTTTCTTCTCATCTCTGACTAGGCTTGCAACTGGTTTCTCTGGCACTGAAAGGTTGTTTCCAATCTTCATCTCTGAATTATCAAAATATGACTCGGATCCGAAATGTAACGTCTGAGCTGTGACGTAGAAGACGTTGCACATTCTCAAGATTAGCTGGTAGAGCTAACTGGTACGCTACTTCCAACGCGTCTTAAACTTCAAATGACCTGATGTACCTGGCCTCACTTTCCAGCTCCGTCGAAACTGATTGTTCCTCTGGTAGGAGAAACTTCACCAAATGCAATTTGGTCTTCCCAAGACCTACCAAATTCCGAGACGCAAAATCTCAATACATCTTCAAGCGTCTAGATTGACCTCTCTGATTGCTCGTCCCGCGATACTCCATGAATCCGGTAGATGTGCTTCCCGTACAATGCTGCCCACTTCTTAGTGGATAAACCAACTTTGAAGGAAAATAAAGTGTGCCGACTTAGTCAGTCGGTTTATAATAATCCAATTGGTGCCCTTTCCTCCTTGGGAACAAGGCAATCCTTACTCAAAGTTCATTGTTATATGCTTCTACTTCCACTCCGAATTGTCCAGCGGCTTCAACAAGCTTGTTGTCCTTTTGCTAAATTCCTCATGTTGACAAATTCACATCTAATCCCATACCTGGAATTGTCCTTCTTTATTCCATAACACCAATCAATGGAGGCATATTCCGATACGTCTTATTATCTCCTGAATATATGGAATACTGTGACTGGTGCATTTCTTCCTTCAACTCGTTCCTCCGTTTGCCAGCCGATACACAAAGTCTCGCACCATTCTTCAGAGTTCCAATGCTGATTAATTTAGAAACCCTCAAGTGTTCCTGCCAATACTTGATCTCTAAGCCTGCAAAGTGCCTCGTTTTGAAACTACGTTCTCTTGATTTTGTCCCTCAGCCTCGAACTTCATCAATACTGAATCAGCATCCAGCTCCGTCCTTCTATCTCTAGGTAGTATAACCTCCAGTCCAAACTTCTCGATGTCTTCTAGCAGGTGCTAGTCCTTAGTTAAAAACTTCGCCATCAGTATCGACCAAGTGCATCAGCGACCACATTGGCCTTACCTGAATGGTACTGCAGGTTGATGTCGTAATCCTTTATCTGCTTCAACCACCTTCTTAGTCTAACATTCAGCCCTTCCTGAGTGAAGATATATCTCAGACTTTGGTAGCCCGTACATATTTTCACTCCCTTTCCATAAAAATCATGCTTCCATAGCTTCAAAGATAATTGCAGTAAATTCAAATTAAGCGTGGGATGATTCTTCTCATGAGTCTGTAGTTGCCTACACGTGTAAGCAATTACTTCCCCATGTCGTTAAAAAAATGCAGTCCAGTCCTTTTTCAGAGGCATTACTGTAAATTAAAAACCCACCGGTTCCTGCGGGTAGCGCAAGGATTGGTGTAGTGGTAAGTCTCTTCTTCAGCTCCTCAATGCCGTCTGGCAAACTTTTCGTTCAGATGAACTCTTCATTCTTCCAGGTGAGCTTCGTCATTGGCTCAGCAATCTTGGCGAAATCCTTCACGAACTTCTGATAGTAGCCGGCCAAGTTCAAGAATCTTCCGAATTGAACTTGGGGTGTACCACTTTTCAACAGCAGCTATCTTCCATCGAAATTTCTTCTCTTGACAACATGGCCAAAAATCCACCTTGTCAAAGAAAATCCACGTTCAGATAACTTACCATAAAACTTCTTTTTCCTCAAAGTTTCCAGAACTTTCCTCAGATGTTCTTCATGCTCTTCTTCAGTCTTCGAATATATCAGAATGTTATCTATGGAGAAGATAAACCGATTCAAATACTCATGAAAAACTCTGTTCATGAGATTCATGAACACAGCAGGAGCATTTGTCAGTCCAACGTCATGACCAAAGAAACTACCCATACTTGGTGTTTGAACGCCGTCTTGGAAATGTCCTCCTTCTTGACTTTGATTTGATGGTAGTCAGATCTTAAATCAAACTTCGAAACACCCTAACTCCACACAAACAGATCAAACAGATCCTCGATCCGGGCAGAGGGTACTTGTTCTTTAGTGTCTGGTAATCGATGCACATCCGTTGTTCCATCCTTCTTAGGCACAAACAAGATAGGTGTTCCCTAAGGTGAAGTTCCACCCTGAATAAATCTTAGAGCCTTCATTGATCTAGTCCTTCATCTTCTTGGCCTCCTTCGGGTTGACTCTGTAACATCCTTTAAAAATAGAAAAAGAGCCGGGGACTGGGTCAATGGTGAATCCTAGGTCTCTAAGGACATCCTGTTACAACTTCTTATAACAATAGATAATGCTATTCAGCAGTCTTATGCACTATTCTTCATGGTTCTGGCTCTTGTATGAGCAGTCTCCAACTGCTCTATCTTCTATGAACCTCGAGTATGCATCATGTCTTATTGTAAGGGGCAGGGTCTGCTGGATAGAAAGAGGGTCCCTAGGTTGTGGCCTAACAGGTGTTGCTGGGATATGAGCTCTGGTTTGATAGAAAGATAAGGGGCAGTCCTTTACACGATGTTCAACAGATCCACATGCCAAACATTGTCCCAATCTCTTGCGGCAACGAACGGTCTGATGACCAGGCCTCTTGCAATAGTTACAAGCCCATAGCTTCTTACGACAAGGCTGCCGAAAAGTAGGGTACTTGATGGGACCCAAATATCTTCTAGATTCAAGGGTATCCTTCCTAGGACAAAAGTTCTACTCTAACTTGGTTGGGGATAACTAAGGCTACATCATGACGTTCTTCATGTCTTCTCTCGTGATATTCATTTGTTCCTGCTGGGCTTCATCTTGAACTTTCTGGAACTCCAGGGTTTCTTGAAATAGGACAACCATTTGGAAGATGATTGCTGGTACTACTGGAGCAACAAAAATAAATACTCCACCAAGGAAATGCAATTCAGTTTGAGATGAGGTAGGAATCACCAGTGTAGGGAAAACTTCACTGCATGCACTATAAGGACGGTCAAACAGCCGCGAGGGAAAGGACCCTGGGCTTGGTTGAGGAGATGGGGTATGATCCGGAGATGACACCTCATCGCCAGCAGGATTTGGTCAACGGTCATTCTCTGGAAGGTTTAGGACGCACACAAGCAAGGTAGCCTACCGATCTATAATCAAGCAAAAATATTTACTTATATATGAATCGGACCTATGTCGTGACAAATCAATGTTCTAGTGTTCTGATTGTTTCTAGGTATGTTTTCCTAAGTTGTTGTTTGTTGTGGACCTGCATGGGCCACCACTGAAAACATGTCACGACCCGATCCCAAATAATTGGATCGAACCGGATCATGCCCAGCCTGCACCGTGGTGAGACGGCGGCAGTAAGCTGTTCCATTGCAGGTATTCACAACAACACAATTACATTTGTCACAACTGTTCTTATTCGGAAATGAAACTTTATTTAATAAAATATTCAGAAATACAACTGGAAATGAAATTCTGAAATAAACTACAAACTCCAAATAAAGGAGAAAATGCAGAAAAGAAAAACTATCTAAGCATCTGGTTCTGTAGTCCCAGGATCAGCGTCCTCCAGAGACGGCTCTGGTACCGTCGCATGGTAGAGGACCGGGTCATAATAGCCATTATAGAATAGCTCGTCATCCTCAGTGTTACCTAAAATGTTGTCTCCAGTCAGGAGGGAGCAAGAACGAAATATGCATCTCATAATTTAAATAGTAATTGGAAAGTGCAGGGTAAACAGTTTGAAATAATATTTTCAGCAGTTTAAAACAGTTCAGTGTGTTTTGAATATGCAAACGTCTATGACCGGCTTGGGTTGATCAGTAGTATCCTAGCGATATGATATGGCTTATCCCCGTGTGTGAGAGGGGTAAGCTAACACAGTCAGTTCAGTAGGGGCTTTGGTCATAAACGTCTACACTATTCCCCCAGTCCCAGATTCAGTAACAGTAACAATCAGTAGTTGAACCCTAAGGTAGAGTTCCGTGTCAGCAGTGTGGTTTAACATGCAGCTTAACTTTACTAAGGAAATTACAAGAAAACATAATCCGAAACTTGCCTTATTTTAGATGACTGGAAAGACGGGTCGGTACCAAGGAGGAACGTCAGGTGTATCTTCGAGTTCCTACAGTTGAGAACTCGACTTAGAACCTTGAATAACCCGGCTAAGTGTGCTAGTTGCAATCTCTAGTAGCAAATCCTAATCAGGTTTTAGTTGTATTAAGTCTACAGCTAACGTTTATGTCGCAACTACGTGCGTTTGACTAAGCCGGTTAACTGGATTATTTGGAAATAACACGATAATCAATTTACTTTGGAAAACTTTGTGTTTCTGTAATATATTTATAAAAATATGGTTTTCTTTTAATGACAAATCATGAACTTAGTTATTTACCAATTTCATCCATTTAATTAATTCTTAATTAATCAGTAAATTACGCTCTAACTACGATTTATGCGTCTAATCACAAACCACCCAAATTCACACCCACCAGAAAAATAAAATAAAACTATGCTACACAATACAATGGCACAGCTAATGATCCTAGGGTGGGCTTATGCCCTGTACAATTTTTACATAAAATAAGAGGACAATATTTAGTTCTGAATGTTACGCCATAATTAATTATCTAATAATAATTAAGTAAATAAATGTAACTATTAAATTAAGTAAATTAAGATAAAGGTTGGAGTCTCAGACTTGGTCCAATCGTCGTATCTAGCTAATGCCTCAACGTCCGGTCGGACCGGTGCGTTTGCATTTCGCTAGGGCCCACAGACCGGTACGGTCGTCGCCCGAAAATCAGTTTTAAAAATTCATTTCCGAAAACCAATTTTGAAATCAATTAAATATAGTTTTTGTAAAAATTTGGGCAGCATTTCCTCTATTTCGGGACAAACCCAAAACTGGGAAATGCGCCAACAAACTCCTGCAAATGTCCCAAACCAGGGAAAACCCATAGAAATAAATTCCATCCACAAATATATCAAAATCCAATACACAGAACGTTTCCGAAGAAAATTCGGGGAACCCGAATTGAAATCGGAAACCCGAAATGATCACAGAACTAATTTCGAAACCAACTCGAAAAACCCAAAATATCCAAAACCAAAACAGCACAAATCTCACAGAACATTGTCTAAAGAATACCGAGCTATACGTAGCTAAACCGAATTCCCGAGAGGGAACCGGGGACCAATATCATCACGGACACACGGGAGGGACGAACTACTCTGATTATCCAGAAATTACCAAGATCCGTTGG
The DNA here is from genome assembly GCA_029216955.1 of Iris pallida. Taxonomy (NCBI): domain Eukaryota; kingdom Viridiplantae; phylum Streptophyta; class Magnoliopsida; order Asparagales; family Iridaceae; genus Iris; species Iris pallida. Next base: position 19,195,049 of record JANAVB010019800.1, read on the forward strand.
TCGGGGAGCCGCGGGATAATCTCGGGAATGCTGGGACAGCGTCCAGACAGTGTCGAATCCGCGTGCGAAGGCACTGGACAGCGGATCAGGACTGGAATAGTTCGAACAGCGGTACGGGACAGCAGCGCGGAGAACGGAGTCTCGGCGAAACAGCGGCACAGGGCCGCGGGCTCGCTGGACGGCAAACGGCGGGGAGGGCTCCGCCGGGAAAGGGGGTCGGCCGCGGGGCGCTGGCCGCGGGGAGCCACCGGGCTGGCTGCGTGCGGAGGCGCTGATGGCGGGGGTCGACGCCGGTCGGGAAGTCCGCCGGAGGAGGCGCGGGGGAAGCCGCGCGGCCATGGGGGAAGTGCGGCCGAGGGTGCGGGGCGAGCTCGGGAGGGATCTCCGCCGGGAAAGGCTCGCGCCAAGGAAATGGGTTTCGGGAGAGGGTTTTCTCCAGGAGGAGAAGAGGGAGAGATTAATGAGAAAGAGAGAGAGTAAAAAGTAATGTTCTCTTCTGAATAAAGTGAGAATGGAAGAGTGGGGAAAATAAAAGGAAAGAGTGGGGTGGCGTGTGTGGACAGGAGGGATTGGGGGGTGAGTAAATAGAGGGAGATGGAGAGTTGGGGAGTTGATGGGTTGGAAGTTATAAGGAGATGAAAAAAAATGAATGCTGTAGTGGTGGGAGTGATAACCAATTCGTGGGTTGGTGTCTACTGGTCCTACGGGACCAGCTAGTATTTAATATATATATATTATTATTTTTTTTATAAGCACCAAGTCAAAATCAGATTAAGATGGAAATAGGGCTCGGGCCTGGGTCTGGGCTCGAAAATCAAAAATCCAATTTATTATAATTTTTGAAATTCTTTTTCACTCGAGAATATTTAATAATAATAATAATAATAATAATAATAACAATTTTGAAATACTAATAATAACTATACCAAAATATTATTTAATAAATAATTACAAACTATGGGTTTCACAGTATTCTTTTGATGAAGATGAAACTATGAGCATCTTCGATTGCTTAATTAAAAGCAATAAACTTCAACTGTCGGAAGCAAAACGGCCAGAAGAAGTAGGTAAAGCTGACCACCCTAAATATTGTGTTTATCACAGATTTATAGGTCATCCAACCAGAGCATGCTACGTGCTCAAAGGCAAAATCCAGGAGATGGTCAACTCTGGAGCAATTACTTTTCAGCAGGATGAGAAGACTGTGACAGCTAATGTTGTCTCTATACAGTTTGGTGATTTTCCACCACAACTTGTACAAGATGGTGTTGTCCCTATCCCGAGGGCTACTCTCGAGATCGTGAATCTCCCACCTCCCCAAAATGAGGATCTTGTTCCACTGTCCACTGATAAAGGAGAAATCATGTGAATTCACCCAGATTTAGTAGCAGATTTTGAAGCGCCTTCTTCTTCCAATCAAAAGAAGCGTTCCAAAACTAAAACCAAGAGCTGCAATATGGTATCCTTTGAACCAGTAGCAGAAGAAGAAATCTTAATCGGCACTAGATCTGGAAAACCTTATCTTCGAGAGTATCCTGAAACCCAGGAGAATCCTGCCCCATCTTCTGACGTTCCTCCTGTATCATCTTCCCCTGCTGAGAATATACCATCTACATCCTCGCCGGCAGTGGAACCAATTCCTCCCAAAACAACATCAGCAGACAAGAGAAAGCAACATGTTCGCTTTGACAAAGCATTGAAGAAGTCCTCATCTCTTGGACTTGAAAAGCCATATAATTTTGACATACTGGCTCAAATAGCCAATACTCCAGCAAGATTGTCGATCTTCGAACTTTTACGCCTCTCAAAAGAAACTCGAGAGACATTAAGTGAAGCCTTGATGCAGGCTGATGTTTATCTTGCTTTTCTTAAGAAGTCCGAAAAGAAACCAATCAGCTGTACACATTGTCATAGTGTATTTGAATTAATGCCCAACATTACTTTTACACAAGATGACATGCTTTTAGAAGATAATCGTCATGATCGTCTTCTCTATTTCACGGGATATGTGGACACTATAAAAGTTGATTGCATTCTGATTGACCTAGGGTCTGCTCTTAGTATCATGCCGAAATCTTTGCTGGATGCTTTAAAGATCCCAGTGCATAATCTTTCTACAACCATCACCACCATCTTGGGATTCAATCAAGGAAGAAGTGAACCTTTGGGGAAGATACGCCTGAAACTTCAAATCGACAATCTTCGTACAAAGGTAACTTTTTATGTGATTGATAATCATGGCTCATACAATGCTTTACTGGGAAGACCATTCCTCCATGAACACAACATTGTACTTCTACTCTTCATCAATGTTTCAAATATGTGGATGGCAATGGAGAAGTCCAGAAAGAAGTTGCAGACCTAAATCCTTTCAAGGGGGTTGAAGCGTACTGTAACGACTCTCGCATGTACAAAGAGGAATTCATGAAGGTGGTACTGGTAATGGATACTGATGAAGAACAGAAAGGCATACCAAATGATACTCTGGTGATTCCTGTCAAAGGGCATATTTTCTGTCCCCAGTCTTCCAAACCATTAACTATCTACCTTCCTTCTCACAAGAAGCAGCCTCCTGGTGTCAATCAGGAACAAAGGAAGCTCATCTCTTCCGAGCCACTTGTAATCGACCTTCGTCGTAAAAAGCCCCCTCCTCCTTCTCGCTCTTCTTCTCTCCCTATAGTTATCAATCTGACTAAGCCTGTTAAGGCTAAAGGTCCTATTGTAAATGATGGTGTAAAAATCAATAAAGTATCTCCTTTGCAGTATACTGATGTCTCTTATTATACTCAATATTATTTGGATATGCTAGATAGATTTAAGCCACTTACAATAGGAGTCGTATCATCTCTACGAAATGTGGTATCATTAGATTCAATAAAAGAATAATATTTCTTAGTACCGTCTCGAAAGAAAGGTGAAATGCCTATACTTTTTAATAAACGAGAAGAACAAAAAATCATGCTTGACAATGATAATACGGATGATACATGAAGAATACAATTACGTCGCTATAGTCCACAATCCAAGGCAATCATTCGTAAAATGTGCTATGATTTCAGAACTTGTCTTAATAGCGGCAAAGGAAGGCGAACTCCTATTCGTATTTATGTTCCAAAAGGAAAATCACAACAATACTACAGTAAATCAAAGCGGGGATTAGGTTATACTTCACCACTTCCAACTCCAGAACCTTTCGAATCCGATGAAGAAGAACGATCTAACTCTTCTGATTATATCTCGTGGGATTTTGATACCAGTATTGGTCATGTTCATCGGATAACAGTATCTTCTAACATGGTGTCTGTCGAATTCTCAGAAGATAACGAAGATGATATTGAAGAAGCTCATGAAGTAGACCCCTAGGCATAAAGGATGGACAATCAGTGGGAACTCCGTTTCGAACAATGAGAACCACCTACTGAGGATCAACTAATTCAAATCGATGTTGGAGAGAAAGATGTGCCACGACCGATCTTCATTAGCAAGAATCTCCCTGAGGATGATAAACAAGAACTAATTCACCTCATTCGTGAATATATCGATGTTTTTGCCTGGAGTTATGAAGATATGCCAAAATTAGATCCTCAAGTCGTAACTCATAAACTTAACATCTTGTCGAATGCCAAGCCAGTCAAACAACAACAACGACGATTCAAGCCTGAAATGATGGATGCGATTGATGATGAAGTCAAAAAGTTTATAGCTTGCAGTTTTATCAGAGAAGAACAGTATCCTGATTGGGTAGCCAACGTTGTACCAGTTTTAAAGAAGACCGGGAAGGTTCGAGTATGCATAGATTTTCGGGATCTCAATGATGCTTGCCCTGAAGATGAATTTTCTCTTCCAATTACCGATGTTATGATCGATAATACCTGTGGATTCGAACGGATCTTTTCATGGATGGATTTTCTAGATACAATCAAATTCGGATGAATCCTGAAGATGAAAAACACACTTCATTTCGTACTCCTTGCGGAGTATACTGTTATACAGTCATGCCTTTCGGTCTTAAGAATGCAGGTGCAACTTACTAGCGGGTAATGAGTACTATCTTTCGAGATTATTTATGAAAGACTGTCGAATACTATATGGACGATATTGCTGTCAAAAGTCGTCTGAAGGAAGATCACATTCAAGATTTAAGAACTATTTTCAATCTAATGCGCCAGCATCAACTTAAAATGAACCCCACCAAGTCTTTTTTGGGTGTCTCTAGTAGTAAATTTCTCGGATTCGTCATTACCTCTAAGGGTATACACATTGATCCCGAAAAGATCAAAGCCATTCAAGAGATGCGTCCTCCACGCAACCTAAAAGAGCTACGAGGATTCCAAGGTCAACTTGCATATATCAGGCGATTTATTTCGAATTTATCTGGATGTTGCAGACCATTTACTTAATTAATAAAGAAAGGTGTATCTTTCATTTGAACGGAAGAATGTCAACGAGTATTTGATGACATAAAACAGTATTTAATGAATCCACCAGTGCTAGTGCCACCGATTTCAGGAATACCCTTCTTGATGTATGTCCGGGTAATGGACCATTCATTAGGAGCGTTGTTGGCTCAGAAGAACAAGGAAGGTCATGAACAAGCCATCTACTACCTTAGTCGAACGATGATTGGAGCAGAACATCGTTATAGTCCGGTGGAGAAGGAATGTTTAGCCTTAATGTTTGCTGTTCAAAAGACAAGACATTACATTATCGGCAAAACTATTCATGTTATATCCCGAGTCAATCCTCTTCGAGTCCTAATGAAGAAGCATAGTACACTCAATTTTAGGCTTGCTACATGGGCTATATTATTAGCACAATATGATATGGTCTATGTTCCCTAAAATTCTGTGAAAGGCCAAGCATTAGCTGATTTCTTAGCAGCTCATCCTGTTCCAGAAACATCTAAACTTTACGATGAGATTCCAGATGAGACATTGGAATCAAATATGATCTCAGAAGAATTTCCTACTTGGCGTTTATTCTTCGACGGAGCTTCTAGAATTGGACCAGGAGGTACCCTTGTCGCTGGAGTAGGAATTGTTCTCGTTTTACCAGATGGATTAGCTATTCAAAGAGCTTATTCCATAGATGAGTCGTGCTCCAACAATGTAGCAGAATACAATACTTTGCTCATTGGACTCCAATTAGCCAAACAACTGGATATTGAATATCTCGAAGTATATGGCAATTCTAAGTTGATTGTTAATCAGATTAGAGGCATATATGAAGTTCGATATCAAGATCTGGTACCATACCATGAAGCATCAATCAGAATAGCTTCTTCATTCAAAGGGTTCTTCATCGAACATGTACGTCGAGCCTGTAATACAGAAGCTGATGCTTTAGCTAACTTGGTTGCAGTATTGGCAGTTTCAGTCAAAAGACAACAAATAGTTGTTATCTCCAATAGAGAACTATTTTGTATTGAAAACAACCATAATATTGAATTCAGTAATTCAACTGAAGTCAATGTCATTAGCGAGGACTGGAGAGCACCTTTCATCGATTTTGCAGTACATGACATATTGCCAGAAGATCCTAAGGAAGCTACAAGTATTCGTCGCCGATCACTTCGATTCTACTATAATCATGCTACTAAAACTCTCTATCGAAGAACTTTTGATGGATTACTTTTGAGATGTCTTACTGGTGATGAAGCAAAGCAGATATTTTGCGAAGCTCGTGATGGCGTTTGTGGAGCACATCAGCCCAATCCTAAATTACAGGATCGTATTCGACGTATGGGCTACTACTGGCCCTCTATGGTATCAGATGCCATTGACTATGCAAGAAAATGCCGCGCATGTCATATTCATGCAGATTTTATTCACCAACCATCGGAGTTTCTTTATCCGACTGCTGCCTTATGGCCCTTCGAAGCTTGGGGCATGGATATAATTGGTCCTATTAATCCTCCTTCATCTAAAGGACATCGGTTCATCTTGGCTATAACCGATTATTTCTCTAAGTGGGCTGAAGGTATACCTTTAGCTTAAGTGAAGACTAGTAGTGTCATCAACTTCATCAAACATCATGTGATATACAGATTCGGCATACCTCGTCGAATCATCCATGATAATGGGCCACAATTTGTCAGCCAGAAGTTCAATAGGTTCTGTGATGACAACATAATCAATAATGTTACTTCTACGGCCTATAATCGTGCAACTAACGGGTTAGCTAAAGCATTCAACAAAACTATTATCAAACTCCTTAAAAGTTTGTTTCTATTAACAAACATAATTGGAGTGAGAAGCTTGGAGAATGTCTATGGGCTTATCGCACTACAGTCCGTAATCCCACAGGTTGTACACCTTTTTCTTTGGTATATGGGTGTAAAGCTATCTTACCTCTAGAAATTCAAATTCAATCTCTGAGAATTGTCATTGCTAATGAGCTTACTACAGAAAATAATGATCATCTCCGACTTCAAGAATTGGAGGCGCTCGACGAGAAAAGGTTACTGGCCCAACAACACATTGAACTTTATCAAGCCCGGATTTCAAAAGCTTTCAATCGTAAAGTCAAAGTACGAACATTTCAGGAAGGCGAGCTAGTCCTCACAGTCAGACGTCCTATGACTATGACTCATATGAGCAAAGGCAAGTTCGAGACAAAATGGGAAGGTCCGTATGTGATAAATAAGGTTTTCTCAAATTGAGCCTATCAATTAACAGATATGGATGGCAGAGTTGCTATGATGCCTATCAATGGCAAATTTCTCAAAAAATATTATATATAAAAGCAAAATCTATTTCATTTTTAGAGAAATAATGTAAATAAAGTTCATTTTATTCAAAAGCAGAAAAGAATTACATAATATTAAGGACGGGGACGAGGACCCGATCCTTCTTGATTAAATACATGATTGGCCAGTAGTTCAAACATTTCGTTGTCTGAACATAGTAGTAACTCACAGGCAGCCACCCTTACTGCTTCTTCTTCGGCAGTCTTCCCAGGCTCCACCAGCTTGGCAATCAAGTCCTGCTCTGGTGCAGAAACAGTTGAGCTTTCACTCACTTCTTTCTGAGGAGGCACCGGAGGCTTAGCAGGAGGCGTCTCGGTTGTTTCTTTCATTTTCGGAGTGAGCAAGTCTTTGGAAGACATTTTGTATAGAAAGAAAAAAAGTTGATGGCATCTACGAAAGTTTTGCTCTATTTATAGACAGAATGACTAGATGGTCGGCTTCGAGAACCGATGCGACTTTTACTCTTCAAAAGAAGTCCAACTGTTCATTCATTCGTTCTCTTCCTCGAGAATCGAAATGACTGTTCATTCATTCCGTATTTCTTCCTCGAAAACCAAAGTGACTGTTCATTCATTCACTTTCTTTGACTTATCATTCATTCATCTATTAATCTTGGCATTTATTGTCTCTTATTTACTTTATTGTGAATAATAGGAACTCACGTCCCCTACGTCTCTGAATTCCGATTATCTACATCAGCAACTTGTCACGTCCTTATTACCTTTGATAAAGTTGTCTATTGAAATAACAATATTGCTAAAACTTTATATTCTGCCACGTCCACATTACCGTTGAGCAGATATAATAAATATTATTATTTTCTAAATTAAGAAATATATTATGTCCGGTACCTCTGAATATATTTTCTATTCTATTACTTATATCTATAACAAAATATGCAATAAGTAATGGAACCACATAAAAAGTTTTTATTTTATTTCTTTTTGCAAAAAGAAGTACATTGTAATAAAATAAAGACAACAAAATTTGCTCATTCTACTCTGAAGGATAGGTGATAAGTTCTGCAATTTGCTTCTTCAGAACATGAACTCTTTCATTACGAGAATCTAGCACTCTCTGTCTGGCTTCAACTCTTCATGATTCAGGATCGAAAGGTTGTAGAGCAGCAGTTTGTCGTGTTAATTCTTCGTTTTGTAGACATTCACATTCCTCCTTCTGATGCTTCAGAGCCTCCATTTGATTAAAAGTAGCTTGGTGCAATTGACTTTCCTGTTCTAAGCTCTGCTTGACAGTCTGGAGTTCTGCTTGAAGCTGGGCAATTTTAGCCTCCAGATCAGCAGCCTTTTTCTCTTCCTCTGCAACCTTAGTCTTATGACTCTCAGTAATAATAGCTGCATCAGCGATCTGGATGTCTAATTCGGAGGATTGTCTAGTAAAAGTCAGCAAAAATGCCTCAAAATTGGCTTTACTAGTTTCTGCTTCTCGAGCCATAGTTTCATATTCCATGTTTACTAATTGCTCGATATCTCCTCTTTTTAGCTCCTTATAAGCTTTAATTGAGCTCTCCAGCTCATCCAAAATATGTTCCAAAAATGAAGTTTGAGCCTCGTCTCCTTGACTGCGGATGCCTCCGATCAAGAATGTAGAGGGAGTTCTGACGGTACTAAAAGGAACGTCTTCTCTCTCTATCACTCTATGAATTAGAAGCTCCAGGGATGTAAAGAAGACTCTTGTGAAGGAGGCCACCACGAATTTGTTGGTTGCCACGGCTCCTGGAGTGGCTACTACGTCTGTTGGCATCTTTACAACTTTAGTAGGTGGAGGCACTTCATTTTGAGCACTAATATGAGAAGAGCTTCCTTCCCCTGCTACATTCCCTATAGGTTCTTCTGTAAATCACATATATTATTTATATTAGTAACCTATAATGCTGAAGGTGCTACGACAAATTGATCATGCTTAGAAATTTACCTGAGCTGGGTATATTACGAGGAGTCTCAAGAGGTTCCACTGTCTCTGACTGAAGCTTCGACAGGGTTTCTGCAGATATAGTAGCCTGACTACTTCCTGCTCCTGATTCAGTCTGAGGTGGCAGAGTCATTGGAGCTTCATTTACTAATTCTGCTGCCACTCTAGACGTCTCAGGTTTCTCAGTAATTACGGGTTCATCTATCTCAGGAGGATTGATATGTTCATCATCAATGACCACATTCTCCTTATCTTCAGCAGTTGAAGGATCTTCATCAGCTGAGAGTTTCTGAGGTGATGGTGTATTCATTAAAGTTTGTTTTTCTTTAGTGATATTATTTCAATCATCATCATATGTTCCATCACCAAAGTCACAGTCAGCCAAGGCTTCAATCATCACCTCTTCTGAATGAGTAGACTCTTGAGCTTTTGAGTATTTTGTGGAGGCAAATCCTGCTTTGGAGAGGTAGCTTCCGGACTCATAGGAGTTGGAGATGGAACTGTAATCCCTGCAGCAGCAAGTATATTTACGGGAACATATACCGTCACATTTTCCAATCTCGAAGCTTCTACGGTGGTATTGGAAGGCTGGACATCTACTGAAGTAACCAATGCAAAGAAAGAGATCAGTTTATATACATCTTTGATAGAAAAATTGATATATTAGGGTATATCACAATTTTGATATTACCTTCTTGAGGTGGTATTTCTTTAGTGATTACCAACTTTCTCCTGACCTCTTTGGGTAGTGAAGCGACCGGCTCCGCAGCAACTCCAGTGCGATCACTCTCCGGATCGATCAAAGAAGTAGATGTTCCTCCTTCTATGACTCTCCCCTACTTCTGAATAGAAGTAGGAGTGATGTCCTTCTCTCCAGGGGAAGAGCTAAGGAGCATTTGTTTTGATTGAGAACGAGTTGTTCTCATGGTCGGTTCGTTGGTAACCAGTGACGTTCTTTTCTTCTTCTCTGGAGCCCTTGGAGAGTCGGGTATATTATCCCGCTGAGGAGGTGCCGACGTCTCCTTAGTCTTTCTTTTCTTCAAACCCTTAACATGGGATTTCTCTTTCCACACCTTTATGGATACATCCAGAGGATCTTGAACTTGATCAGCATAGTTCATTAAAATTGATGCCTCCGGTGGTGAATCTGCAGGATCTTTGTCTTCTGCATCCCGGAAAGAGTGAAGAGTATATTTTTCTTGTTTGGATCTCTTTTCAGTTGCGAAGCTGTGTGCAGGATGGAAGTTTTCAGCGAATGTGTTTGCTGAAGTATAGAAGTTTGCGTATGTATATAACATACACGGGCCTTGTAGAAGATCGTAGGGCATGGAAAATATAGCTTTTGTACCCCGGGCGTTGTAATAGCTCCAGGCCCTAGCTTCATCGATGAGGTAACCCTTGGCCTATAGGCAAGTGGTGGCGTTACCCACATGAAGCTGACCATATCCGAACTGTCGTGCAAATCGACTTGGCAAGTACGGTTCCAAGTAGCACTCTTCTTCGAATTTGTAGACCAGGTGAGAGGGACGGATCGCCTTCAGCCACGAAAAGATGGGTGGGCTTAAACGGAGTGATTCTGCAGTCAAATCCATCATCTGTGGAGACATAGCTTCATATCCATGAGGAGGCCCAACACACTGAAAACTCCATCTCGATCCTCGGTTCAAGACAAGTCTACACTCTGAAAGAGCAGTATATTGCCATTGAGCGTTGGAAAAGCGTATGATGAAATCTTCGTCAACAGTTCCCATATCAGGGTTCATCAAACAGGGATGGTGAAGCAATAGACATCCGAACAGGTAGGTGTATGGCATTTCGATACGAGGAAAATCTTGCCTCGTCGATTTGTCATTCAGCATGGTTTGTACAAAAAAATGCAATCCTGCGTTCAAGCGGCAAGTCATGGCTGATAAGAGATCCATCTTGTATCCAAAGACAAGACGTGCTGCAGCAAACAAGACGCCCCGATGGAATCTGTCGACTGCACTAGCTCCTGGGACTTTAAAGCGTCGTAGCCATAAAGATAGAAAATCCGCTAGCTGGGCTTCTTGAGACATAGGTCTGTAACCCTGTCTAAGGTAACTCTGGAGAATGTCGCCAGCCTTGAACGGATCCAAGTCCTCAGCCAGGGTGACATCTCCATGATCATGTTGTTCCATCAGATATTGCATATCGCTCTGATTGAAGGGTTCAAAGAAACGAGGAGCACATGCTTGACTTTCCAGTGGCTTGTCCTCCCGTGCATGACCTAAGAAGAGATATGACATCCATTTGGTAGTGTAACAAGTACCTGCAGTGGCACTTTTGTAGTAGAGCGAGCAAATCTTATAGTGGCATAGTAACTCTTGGAAGACTACGATCATTTTAGGGTTCTCCTATGCCATGCATCCAGTTCGTTATTTGTGGGCACATACTCTTCGTATGGATTATCGCCCATTGGTAGGTGAGAGAGATATTCCATCTCATGAAGAACAAATCCCATTTCTCCATGGGGAGTCATGAAAGTCCCGATGCTTTCATTGTACCTCTCTACTAGAGCCAAGAACATATGTGCGTTCGGGCGAATGCCATATACTGTAGTCCAGATGGCATTGTAGAGACCCAGATCGATGAGCTTGTCCTTGAATTGATCCAAAATCCAAATAGACAAACTGCTCCAGCATTTCATCTCTGGGTTAACCAGACCTGTCATATGCATACCACGGTCTGGATATCTTCCTTCAGCTTTTGCAAAAGTATTTGCAAAAATGGGTATTCTGACCGGAAGGAGCAGGAAGGAATCCTCGGGAGGGATGCAGCTCGGCTTTAAACCTTTTAAATGTGTACTGTACTTTTCAGAGGTACTATAAAAGAGGTCCCTGTTCTTCGGACCCAGTCTGTAACAGATTTTGCCGACTCTTGCTTGCTGAATGGGAGTCAGATCCCATGACATTCTTCTGGGATAGCTGGCAAAAGCATATTGGGATAATGCCATAAACCTTGATATTTCTGTGAGGTATATGAACTTATCCTCCTTTGTGAAAATTCTCTGTTCTTTTCTTGTCTTGGGCTGGAAGGTTTTCTTGATGGCATCCCCAAATAGAAAGGCAGGTTTCTTGTGGACCACAGTATCCAAACTTTCAAGAGGTTCTCCGTTTATTAAGTTCAACAAAGTTTGGTTCTCTTGGGCAATGAGGAGGGTTCTTCGTGCTTCAGGACCGTCGTACTGAGGGAATGTGACATGAGACAAATTCTCCTTGTACTCCGGGACATTGAATGCTGAAGCAAATCTTTCAGCATTTGGGTCTTCCCTAAGATCAATTGCAAATAAATACATGAACAAAAAATTAGAAGCAACAAGAGTGTACAACTTTATAAAAGCAAAAAGTTGTACAAATTATTAAATTGCACAAACATCCTAGGTTGCGCAAATAATTAAGTTGCGCAACATCCTGAGTTGCGCAACATTCTGAGTTGTGCAATATCTTAGGTTGCGCCAGCAATTAAGTTGCACAACATTCTGAGTTGTACGACAACCTGAGTTGTGCCACATATTGTGTTGCACGAAACTTAAGTTGCACAATATCTCAGGTTGCGCCACACACTAAATTGTGCCTCAACTTAGTTATACAATATTTTTGATTGCGTAGAAAACTAAGTTGCGCAACAGCATGCGCAACACGGTTCGTAAGAACGAACAATGTTCAAAAAAGCAACCACACCCTAAGAAGGGGTGGCGCAAAGTTTGTGATGCGCCACACTCTAAAGAGGGGCGCAAGTCAATTAAAGATGAAATCATCGTCCATAGGTCGAATTTGTTCGTCCTTAATCACCTTCCATTGCTGGGTTGGCTGTCTCTCGTCGAGAAGAGGGTGGTGCATACTGAGGCGCGCGAGTCGACGGAGCATGAGTTGATGGGGCGGCGACGCCCTTCCCTTTGTTGGCAGCGGTCTTTTTGGGGGCCATGTCGTTGAGAGAATAGTCGGAGAAGAAGGTCGCAAGGATTCAAAGAAGATTAGAAGTAAGTTTAAAGAGTTACAATTGGCTAATCGAGGGTTATTTATAGCCTAGCAGAAAGAATCCTAACAGTCACCTTAAGTTGCGCATAGAAAATCGTAACGGTTTGCAACATATTGTGCGAGATAGGCACAACTTGACTCAGTCATTGTCATGATTCAAAGTATTTCGAAGTTTTGTAAAATTTCAAAATTCGAAAACTTTGAAGGGGGTCTTGTAGAGCCTAAAAATCAAGTTGCGCCATGTTTTTACTACCCAGCAATCAAGTTGTACCCCAGAAATCAAGTTGCACCATTATTTTGAAGCTTAAAGGATCAAACTGCGCCACTGATTAGGTTGCGCCTGACATCAGACTGTGCCCAAATCATATTGTGCCCAAGCCAACGTGGCGTCTGACATTAATTGCCATCATTGCCTGACAGCACTGACAGCTGACAGCACGATAAACGAAAAAAATCTTTTCGAATCCCTCAAAGCGTGCCGCTCGAGAAGATTTGATTGACAGCTGTCCTGCCTATCCCGCAAGTTGCGCCTAGGCGCAATCTGAATAAATTCCTAAGTTGTGCCTAGGCGCAATCTGAATAAATTTTTCTCATACCTTTCAAAAGCTGCCACGTGCCTATGCACTGAGTTGTGTTTAGGCGCAACCTAATCAGGCGCAGTTTGACTTGTTAACTGAAGCTCGCGCAACCTGATAAAGTTGAGACAACTTACATTCTAAAGCAGGATGACGTGGCACACATGCCACTAATCTCTCAAAATGTGTCCACTATTCTGTACATGACCATGCGCATCTCAATCACATAATGCCACGCGTCTAAATACAGTTAGTACACGATTGTGTAACTGAATGGAAGTTGGCGCAACATAAGGATGGCGCAACCCAAAGTGGCGCAGTCCAGCCTGGCGCATATCAAAATAACTGCTAAAATAGTTATTTCCAGAACTCTATAATAGAGTTTCCAATCATTATCAAAGCATCACAGAGATCAAGTACTCTTGCAAAAGTGCTGCTACATTCTTCAGAGGCTCTAGTCTTCAAGTTCGCATCGTCCAAGGAATAAAGTGATCGTCTTCTGATCAGATTCCTACAGTTGTACTTCTCCAGAAATCAATTGTACTTTTATACTCTTTTTTAAGTTTGTAATAAAACTTTTGTTTTTGCAAACACTTGGTAGTTGAGAGACTTATTTTCTGATAGCTTGTGATCATTGATTCAGAGGATTCTTGTGTGTCAGAGGGCCTAGCATTGATTCTAGTGATTGGCTTAGTATCTGGTGATTGTCATTCTTGGCATGATATTTATTCCATCGTGGATGTGAAAATTATTGATTGATTGATCCGGTGGATGGACCGACTTGATGATTAGAGCTGTAGGCTCCTATGTGTGCTTGAGATGCTATTTTAGTCGAGATCCCGACCATGTACTTGACCTGATATCCATGCCACGATGTGGGCAGATGATTTCATGTGACTGACAGATTTGACCTTGTCCCCGACATGACTACTTGTATCCATGCTATAAGTCCAGTTTATCCCTTGAGGTACTGGCCCTGACTTTGCACTGAGGTGCTCCTTGGCAGCGGCACTTTGATGTGTTGTTCCCTTGATTACATGGCACCGAGGTGCTCCTTGGCAGCGACACTTTGAGGTGCTATCCCCTTGATTATATCTATGATTACCTGTACGGGTATCTGGTAGTTGGCCTATAGTTTTAGCGTGGTCAGGATTGCTTGCTTGCTTGTTGCATAACACTAAGGATGGATCACAACTGGGACTATAGGTGCCGAGGTTGATTCTTACTTAGCGTTCTCGTACTGAGGTACGACATCTAGGAGGATGATCATGTGATCACGGCATATGATTCCGGATAAATGTATGTATAATCTAGGTAACTTAAACTGGTAGAAGCATTGGAAGGGAACGGAATCCCGAGATCGTGCAATACTAGCCTTAATACAGACATTAGTCATGATTTGCAGGCTGGCCGCCGCGGATATTGTTACCATTCGCTCTAGTGGATGGCAATATCCGGCTACTTTATGTATTATACATTATATACATGGCATGTTCAGCACGGTGGCCTTACGAGGGACCGGTGATGACATGTATAGCTCGGTGGTCTTACAAGGGACCGGTGCTTATCCAGTACCAGTTATACTTAGCCCCGCTAGCCCTGCGGGGATGGCACGATCTGAGGATTCCCTATACTTGTATTGTTGGGGTAACCCAACCTCCACATAGACAGCCGTAGACATTTGAGTGGCCGCTTAATCATATAAATTGTATGGCTTGCTGCCTGCTAAGCTGGCTGGCCCGTAATGCTGCCCCGGTGCGGTAATTCATTCCCTTATTCTTGTTTGATATAGGGGTGGATTACTGTTCCGATGACAGACTACGAGTTCCGGTTGGCGATGCAGGTATTATTAGATGTTAGGGAGATTGTGATGATTGTTGATTATTTAACTACATTAGTTGTGGATTGTTATCGTGCGTTGATACCGCATGATCTTTACCCTCTTTTACTGTTCATATATGTTATTCCTGCCATATTTCATCCTGCTGGTTTTTTTCTTCGTCCATCCTTGAGCCTACGTTTCTGGTACTTGCTACGGTTGGCCTAACCAGATTGCCTGTGACCGGCCCTGTGGATCTGTAACGCCCCAGTCCCATAATACACAGGACTAAGTACCTCAGCATGTCAGCTGCACATATACAAAGAATACACCAATATGTGGTATCCTCGTATTTGTACATAAGCTGTAAACAATAATACATGATAAGCCACAATATGATAACTATATCTCATCCACATCTCAACACAGAAGGAATAATAAGTCTCAATAATAAAAGAAGTCAAAAGATAGCCGGATGGACATACCCACTCCAAATAGCTATAAAAAATAGTCTCAACTAAATGGAGCCAAACCTCCTCAAAAAAGAACAATGAAGATAAAAGATGTCTACTACATAGTCTCAGATAATAAAGAGAAAAACTAAGTATCAGTGGGAGATGCCTCGTCATCAACGTAAGAAGGATCCAAAGCTGCTCCGTACTCCTGGGGATAGTCCTGCTCGTCTAATCCTGGAGAGATCACCAGGTCCTCAGAGGGACGTAACAAGATACAGAAAAACATGCCAAAATAACTGAATGTGTAAACATGCAACTATGACACTACAGGATCTCCTAACCGTCTATGTGAGATGCACTTTGAGGATAACATTCTATGCAGGGGCTATAGGATCAGCAGAGTAAATAAAGAATGGCAGTAAGTAGCGCTCATCTGAGTCGCTACCGGCCAGGGGCAGAAAGTAGCGCTCATACGAGTCACTATCGGCCCACAAATGTGTGTAAAAAATAAATGTAGCCCCTACGCTAGTAGTTGTCCCCTCCCCCCGATGCTCATGTCCAAGATGTATCCACAGCCTGTCCAGTTGGCAACTGCTACGGCTTCTAACTCGATACACTAGTAGCAATTACCTCATATCTGTCGCACGACCCATACGTATCGATGGCCAGTCGAGTACGCAGGTCCGTGTCTTATATGAACTCACTCATCTCGTGATACACATGTGTCAAGGCCATAGGAGATATAAAAATATCCTCCACTTATAAGGTGGTCGTCTAACACTAGGTCGACATGCATAGGGAGCGGATCAAAAGCCCCCCTTAGAAAACCCCCTAAAAATTCCCTCACTCTCAGCCGTCCATTTAATGTTAATATTAATGTTAATGTTAATATTAATGTTAATGTTAATATTAATTTTTATTTTTATTTTTATATTAATGTTAATGTTAATATTAATGTTAATATTAATATTAATTTTAAAGTTAAGTTTAATGTTAATTTTAGTATTTAACATTAATATTAACATTAATATTAATATTAATATTAACATTAACGTTAATATTAAAATTAATATTAACATTAAATGGACGGCTGAGAGTGAGGGAGTTTTTAGGGGGTTTTCTAAGGGGGGCTTTTGATCTGCTTCCATAATAAAATATAAAATAACGAAAATGACTAAATCTAGCCGCTTGCACCCAAGTGTGACTTGGACGCACAATATAAACAAAATGGCAAATAAGAGAAAGAAATATACAATAATAAAATATACTGAAAATAAATGAGAACAATCAGAATCTATGGCAAGGTATACTTGCCTGCGGTACGACGAGGGCAAATCCAAATGTCGCAAGCGTCAACACAAAACTCACAATTCACAGATGACTCCGGATGCTGAAACAAACATCAAAAATATTCTCGATGAAAAAGATATACCTAGGAAACGCTTGTCCGAAAGTCAGATTTTGGAACAGGGGAAAAATCCTAATTTCGGATCAAAACGATGCCCGCCGTTGGATCCGCTTTACACCAAAATGTGTGCCAGTATCTACGGTCTCTAAAGTCGTCAAACTACATGTCTACGGATCTAATTTGAGGAGGCGAACCCAACGGTATGTCCAATTTTGGATTCCGATGAGCCGTGCACAAAATCGCCCGTTGGATCAGGTTGCGGGCCCGCCAATTTTGGCATTCCGATCAACCTTCTCAGAATCGGACCAAACTTGGTATACAGGACCAAAATTTTAATTCAGACCTGTTGGCGTAAGTTTCGTCTCGATTTGATGAACGTGCACAAAGTAATTATGGTATTTGCAAAAAGGTCGATACGGTGAATTTTGACGGATACGCATCAAATTCATCGCGTACACGCGACCAATTTGAATACCGTCAAAGCCCACACGTCCACGAAGTCGTTACGCACCTTTCGATGCCTTCGGCTCGTGACCACGTCGCCCGATTTTTTGGGACGCACGTCATATCGGGGAGATTTTTATAAATTTTTGTTGTTTTGAAAACTGATTTTCGTCGATTTGGAAAGCCGATTTCTCGGCACTCGATCGATAAAATCAACTTCTGTAAAAGAGGTTTCAATATCCTATAGGTTGTTTTGGACTGTGTTCTGTTGGTTTTTGAAAAATCTTAATGGTTGGTTCCAAATCCGTCTTCCAATCGGGGGTTTTGGGGATTGTTTTATGTTCTATTTTGGCAAGTTTTTTGTTAACTTGGTGTCAACTTTCTGAATCGATGGTTCCTCCCCATCGACTTCTAACTGTGAGGCCTTCTAGAGGGTTATGTAGGGTTTCTAGAGATATTTATGAAATTGAAAACGAACCGGTATTGAAGGAGGATTTCGATTGGAAAGTGGCGTACCTGGGTTTGTATCGAAACAGGGCTGTGTCCTGCTCTCTGTCGCGCACAGCGTCCAGTTGGCCGACCGACGGTCAGCAACTCACAGCGGTGGCAGGAAGTCTTCAGGAAGGGCACGGGGGTGTCTGCGTTCTTCGGGACTCGCTGCGCGAAGGTCGTGTGGAGTTTTCGAAAGAGAATTTTTACAAAACCTCCATGGCCGCGGGGTTAATATACGGGATTTAAATCCAAGTTTGGGTTGATCTCGAATTTGATTATGCGTAGGAATTTCCCAGGTTGGTAGAGAACCAATAGGATTTGTAATTGGGAAGGGTTTGAGGAAATTTGTTTGAGATTGTGAAACCCATATTCTCGTAATTAATTATTAAATAGTGATTTAGTATTAATATTAGTATTTCAAAAAAAATATTATTATCATTAGCGTTTTCTAAAAATTATTATTATTAATATTACTATTAATTATTTACGAGTGAAAAAGGATTTCGAAAATAATAACAACATGGATTTTTGGATTTCGAACCCAGACCCAGGCCTGAGCCCAATCCCTTTCTTTTTCTAATTTTTGACTTGGTTAATCATTATTAATAAAAAAAAAATGGTTTGGCTGGTCCTGTAGGACCAGCATTCTTGCAACTTTTTCAAGTCACCCCCTCACTTTCCTCTCCTACGGTTACTCCAGCACAACTCCAAACTCTCCCACTCCCCCTCTTATAACTCCCTGTTATTAAAACACCACCATCAACTCCTCATTTAATTCCATTCTCCCCACTCCTACTTTTTCTCCACCACACAGCTCACGCACAGCCATCACCCCACTCTCCTTTTATTCCTCCACTTTTCCCCACTCTCCCCGTACTCACATCAGAAGA
Organism: Iris pallida; assembly: GCA_029216955.1. Classification (NCBI taxonomy): domain Eukaryota; kingdom Viridiplantae; phylum Streptophyta; class Magnoliopsida; order Asparagales; family Iridaceae; genus Iris; species Iris pallida. Next base: position 19,213,807 of record JANAVB010019800.1, read on the forward strand.
GAAGCAACATTTTTTGTTACCATCTCTCTCTCCCTCCCTCTTTTACTCTCACTATTCCTCACAGAACCCCCTTAGCTCAAACCTCTCTCTCTCTTTCTCCATCTCCCTGGAGAAAAACCCCACCGAACCCTAACCCCAATTTCCTGTGGCCACCCCTCCCGAGCTCGGCGCCTCTCCGCGCGACTCTCCCCCGGCCAGGTCAGCGCCCCAGCGCTGTCCCCTCCCTCGTGCCTCCGGCGATCTCCGCGCGGCTCCTCCCCGCGCCGTCCATCCCCGTCCGTCCGTGCCGCCGCGCCCCCTTCTGTCTCCGAGGCCGCGCCTCCGTGCGCAAGCCAGCCCCGGCCACCTCCCCTGCGGCCCCGCGCCTCCCCCGCGCGGTTTCCATCTCCAGCAGCGCCCCGCCGGCTCCCAGTGGCCGACCCCGTCGTAGCCTCTCATCCGCGGAGTTCTCCCCGTTGTCCAGATCCGCGATCCCGTGCACCCGATCCAGCGTTGTCCGAACGTTGTTTCGGCTCTCCCCAAGTTCTTCCCGCGGCTCCCCGCCAACGAAAATTTGGTAATCCCTGTTAATCACAGTAGTTCGTCCCTCCCGTAGAGTCTATGATGATATCGGTCCCCGGTTTCCCTTTGGGAAATCCGGTTAGCTACGTAGTAGATTCGGTTAGCTACGTTAGCTTTTGGTGTGATTGGTTTGCGAGATTTTTGTGATGTGGGTGCTGAGATTTTTATGTTGTTGGTTGATTTCGGATTTCCCGGGTATTTCGGGAAGGTTCTGGTGGTTGGAAAGTATTTCGGTGGTTATATTTTTGGGATTATTATTTGGTTGGAACAATTGCAGGTTTTGTGGCGCATTTCCCAGTTTTGGGTTGTCCCGAAATAGAGGAAATGCTGCCCAAATTTTTACAAAATTTTATTTATTTTGATTTCAAAATTGGTTTCGGAAAATGAATTTAAAACTGATTTTCGGGCGATGACCGTACCGGTCTGTGGGTCCTAGCGAAATGCAAACGCACCGGTCCGACCGGGCGTTGAGGTATTAGCTAGATTTGATGATGGACCGAGTCTGAGACTCCAACTTTTAATTTAAAATTATTTTTATTTAATGTTTAAGTTATTTATTATAGTTATCTATTTACGGCACATTTTATTTAGTAATTAAATATTTTCTCTTATTTTATGTAAAAGAATTGTACAGGGCATAAGCCCATAACTCTAGGATGATTAGCTGTGCCCATGTATTGCATAGTGTAGGTTTTACTTTCTTTCTGGGTGGATGTTGATCTTGGGTGGTTTTGGTTTGAATGGATAATCGTAGTTAGAGCGTAATCATATAATTAATTAAGAATTAAATAAAATGGATAAAATATTAGTAGGATAACTAGTTCATGATTTGTCACTGTAAGAAAATATATTTTTATAGATATATTACAAAAAAGTACAAAGTTTTCCAAAGATAATTGATTCTTGTTAATATTTCCAAATAATCAAATTAACCGGTTAAATCAACGCACGTAGCTTGCGACGTAACCGTTAGCTGTAGCTTAATACAACTTAAAACCTGACTAGGACTTACTACTAGAGATTACAACTAGCACACTTAGCTTGGTTATATAGCGGATCTAAGTCGAGTTCTCAACTGTAGGAACTCGAAGACATACCTGACGTTCCTCCTCGGTACCAACTCATCTCTCCAGTCATTTTCCTAAGGCAAGTATAGTTTGTGTTAGTTTTACAGTTATTTCTATAATCGTTTTACTGCATGTTTAAACCACGATGCAAATACGAAATTCTCTTGGAGAGTACTGATTGTGATTACTGTACTGATTGGGACTGGGGGAATAGAGTAATGATTATGACCAAAGCCAACTGTAACTACTGTAACTGTATTAGCTTACCCCTCACACACACGGGGATAAGCCATATCGTATCGCTAGGATACTACTGTACATCCCAAGCCGGTCATAATTCATTGCCTGTTCAAATCACACTGTTTTACTGCTGAAAACTATTCTTTCTTCAAACTGTTTAAAACTGCATGATTCTATTATTTACTTTAACTGTTTAAAATTAGCATGAATTGTACTTTGCTCCCTCCTGACTGGAGACTCAACATTTTAGGTATCACTGATGAGGCTTGGTCCCGCGATATTTCCCGAGGTCCCAACTAGAAGAAGAGGATTTCGAGACTGATGAGCTGTGTACCTAGAGTTTTCTTTTCTTTTTGATGTATGTAGAAAATGGTTTAAGTTGTATCTTTCATTCCATTGTAAAAGTTTAATAAAGTTTTAAATTTCCGAATTTTGAGTTGTGACAAATATAGTGTTGTTGTATGGTTACCTGCTACTGAACAGCTTACTGCCGCCGTCTCAACAACGGTGCAGGCTGGGCATGATCCGGTTCGACCCAATTAGTTGGGATCGGGTCGTGACATGTTTTCAGTGGTGGCCCATGCAGGTCCACAACAACAACAACTTAGGAAAACCTATCTAGAAGCAACTAGAACACTAGAACATCAATTTGTCATGACATAGGACCGAAATATTTTATAAAAAAAAATATTTTTGCTTGATTATAGACCGGTAGGCTACCTTGCTTATGTGTGCGTCCTAAACCTTCCAGAGAATGACCGTTGACCAAATTCTGCTGGCGATGAGTTGTCATCTCCGGATCATACCCCATCTCCTCAACCAAGCCCAGGGTCTTTTCCCTCGCGGCTGTTTGACCGTCCTCATAGTGCGTCCAGTGAAGTTTTTCCTACACTGGCGATTCCTACCCCATCTCAAACTGAGTTGTATTTCCTTGGTGGAGTATTCATTTTTGTTGCTCCACTAGTACCAGCAAACATCTTCCAAATGGTTGCCCCATTTCAAGAAATCCTGGAGTTCCAGAAAGCTCAAGATTAAGCCCAGCAGGAACAGATGAATATTACGAGAGAAGACATGAAGAACGTCAATGATGTAGCCTTAGTTATCTCCAACCAAGTTAGAGCAGAATTTTTGCCCTAGGGAGGATACCCCTGAATCTAGAAGATATTTGGGTCCCATCAAGTACTCTACTTCCGGCAGCTTTGTCGTAAGAAGCTATGGGCTTGTAACTACTGCAAGAGGCCTGGTCATCAGGCCGTTAGTTGCCGCAAGAGATTGGGACAATATGTGGCATATGGATCTGCTGAACATCGGGTAAAGGACTGCCCATATCTTTCCATCAAATCAGAGCTCATATCCCAGCGACACCTGTTAGGCCACAACCTAGGAACTCTCTTTCTATCCAGCAGACCCTGCCTCCTACAATAAGGCATGATGCATACTCGAGGTTCATAGAAGATGAAGCAGTTGGAGGCTGCTCATGCAAGAGCCAGAACCATGAAGAATAGTACCTAGAACTGCTAAATAGCATCATCTTTTTGGAAGTTGTAACAGGATGTCCTTAGATCAATCATAAGAGTTTTTGCTGTAATTCTCCACATGAATAAAAATTTTTAGTTACACCCTTATGGTAGATGTTTTCCCTGATAGTCTCCCCGAATTATCCCAGATCTAGACACAGGATTCACCCCTGACCTAGTCCCTGGCTCTTTCCCTAAATTCTAAAGGATGTTACAGAGTCAACCCGAAAGTGGCCAAGAAGATGAAGGACCAGATCAATGAAGGCTCTAGGATTTATTCAGAGTGGAACTTTACCTCAGGGAGTATCTATCTTGTTTGTGCCCAAGAAGGATGGAGCAACGGATGTGTATCGATTACCAGACACTAAAGAACAAGTACCTTCTGCCCGGATCGAGGATCTATTTGATCTGGTTGTATGGAGTTAGGGTGTTTCAAAGTTTGACTTAAGATTTGACTACCATCAAATCAAAGTCAGGAAAGAGGACATTTCCAAGACGGCGTTCAAACACCAAGTATGGGAAGTTTTCTTTGGTCAGGACGTTAGACTGACAAATGCTCCTGCTGTGTTCATGAATCTCATGAACAGAGATTTTCATGAGTATTTGAATCAGTTTATCTTCTCTATTGATAACATTCTGATATATTTAAAGACTGAAGAAGAGCATGAAGAACATCTGAGGAAGTTTTGGAAACTTTGAGGAAAAAGAAGTTTTATGGTAAGTTACCTGAACGTGGATTTTCTTTGACAAGGTGGACTTTTGGCCATGTCGTCAAGAGAAGAAATTTCGATAGCTGCTGTTGAAGAGTGGTATACCCAAGTTCAATTCGGAAGTTTCTTGAACTTGGCTGGCTACTATCAGAAGTTCGTGAAGAATTTCGCCAAGATTGCTGAGCCGATGACGAAGCTCACTTGGAAGAATGAAGAGTTCATCTGAACGAAAGTTTGCCAGGCGGCATTGAGAAGCTGAAGAAGAGACTTACCACTACACCAATCCTTGCGCTACCCGCAGGAACCGGTGGGTTCTCAATTTACAGTAATGCCTCTGGAAAAGAACTGGGCTACGTTCTCAACAACATGAGGAAGTAATTGCTTACACATATAAGCAACTACAGACTCATGAGGAGAATTATCCCACACCTAATTTGAAATTTGCTGTAATTATCTTTACTTTGAAGCTTTGGAAGCATGATTTTTATGGAAAGGGAGTAAAATATATACGGACTACAAAAGTCTGAAAAATGTCTTCACTCAGAAAGGGCTGAATGTTAGACTAAGAAGATGGCTGAAGCAGATGAAGGACTTCGACATCAACCTGCAGTACTATTCAGGTAAGGCTAATGTGGTCGCTGATGCACTTGGTAGATACTGATGGTGAAGTTCTTAACCAAGGACTAGCACCTGCTAGAAGACATCGAGAAGTTTGGACTGGAGGTTATACTACCTGGAGATAGAAGGACGGAGCTGGATGCTGATTCAGTATTGATGAAGTTCGAGGCTGATGGACAAAATCAAGAGGACGTAGTTTCAAAACGAGGCACTTTGCAGGCTTAGAGATCAAATGTTGACAGGAACACTTGAGGGTTTCTAAATTGATCAGCAATGGAACTCTGAAGAATGGTACGAGACTTTGCGTATCGGCTGACAAACGGAGGAACGAGTTGATGAAAGAAATGCACCAGTCGCAGTATTCCATATATTCAGGAGCTAATAAGATGTATCGGAATATGCCTCCATTGATTGGTGCTATGGAATGAAGGAGGACAATTCCAGGTATGGGATTAGATGTAAATTTGTCAACATGAGGAATTTAGCAAGAGAACAACAAGTTTGTTGCAGCCGCTGGACAATTCGGAGTGGAAGTAGAAGCATATAACAATGAACTTTGAGTAAGGATTGCCTTGTTCCCAAGGAGGGAAGGGCACCAATTGGATTATAGTGGACCGACTGACTAAGTCAGCATACTTTATTCCTTTCAAAGTTGGTTTATCCACTAAAGAAGTTGGCAGCATTGTACGAGAGGCACATCTACCGGATTCATGGAGTACCGCGGGACGAGCAAGCAGAGAGGTCAATCCAGACGCCTGAAGATATGTTAGATCTTGTGTTTTGAAAATTGGAGGGTCTTGGAGAAGATCATTTAAAATTGGTAGAGTTTCCTTACAACAACTACCAAGTTGGCATCGTCAATCAGTGGAGTTTGAAGAAGGAGATAGCATCTTTTGTGAAGATTTTCTCCTACCAGAGGAACGATCAGTGTTAGCAGAGCAGGAAAGTTGAGCCAGCTCAGACGCTACATTCCGGATCCGAGTCCCATATTGGATAATTCAGAGCTGAAGATTGGACTCAACCTTTCAGAGCCAGAGAAACCAGTTGCAAGCGTAGTCAGAGGTGAGAAGAAGATCAGATTTTGAACCATCATTCAAACTCCTACTTCTTATCTTTTCGTTCTAAACTTGACTGATGCTGCTAAATTAGCCTAGTTTTACAAGCTATTTTTTTATCAAGCTTGATCATGACAGTATTTTATTGGGTGCACCCACTAATATATTGTCTAATCAGGACCGGTGCATGATGGTCTGATCAACCTCGTGTACTTTGGTTCGCTTTTGTATTTTTTCTGCATGGATGATATCATAAATAAAACTTGACCCTAAACCGTCTCATCTACGACTGCCTTAGAAATTTTCATTGTTGGACCTGAGTTACGGGCACAGTACCCGTACCTGTTTGGCTTTTCTACCCTACCTTTAATTTCGAGGACGAAATTTTCTAAGGAGGGAAGATTGTGAAACCCATATTCTCGTAATTAATTATTAAATAGTGATTTAGTATTAATATTAGTATTTCAAAAAGAAAATATTATTATCATTAGCGTTTTCTAAAAATTATTATTATTAATATTACTATTAATTATTTACGAGTGAAAAAGGATTTCGAAAATAATAACAACATAGATTTTTGGATTTCAAACCCAGACCCAGGCCTGAGCCCAATCCCTTTCTTTTTCTAATTTTTGACTTGGTTAATCATTATTAATAAAAAAAATAAAAAAAAATGGTTTGGCTGGTCCCGTAGGACCAGCATTCTTGCAACTTGTTCAAGTCACCCCCTCACTTTCCTCCCCTACGGTTACTCCAGCACAACTCCAAACTCTCCCACTCTCCCTCTTATAACTCCCTGTTATTAAAACACCACCATCAACTCCTCATTTAATTCCATTCTCCCCACTCCTACTTTTTCTCCACCACACAGCTCACGCACAGCCATCACCCCTCTCTCCTTTTATTCCTCCACTTTTCCCCACTCTTTCCGTACTCACATCAGAAGAGAAGCAACATTTTTTGTTACCATCTCTCTCTCCCTCCCTCTTTTACTCTCACTATTCCTCACAAAACCCCCTTAGCTCAAACCTCTCTCTCTTTCTCCATCTCCCTGGAGAAAAACCCCACCGAACCCTAACCCCAATTTCCCGCGGCCACCCCTCCCGAGCTCGGTGCCTCTCCGTGCGACTCTCCCCCGGCCAGGTCAGCGACCCAGCGCTGTCCCCTCCCTCGCGCCTCCGGCGATCTCCGCGCGGCTCCTCCCCGCGCCGCCCATCCCCGTCCGTCCGCGCCGCCGCGCCCCCTTCTGTCTCCGAGGCCGCGCCTCCGCGCGCAAGCCAGCCCCGGCCACCTCCCCTGCGACCCCGCGCCTTCCCCGCGCGGTTTCCATCTCCGGCAGCGCCCCGCCGGCTCCCAGTGGCCGACCCCGTCGTCGCCTCTCATCCGCGGAGTTCTCCCCGCTGTCCAGATCCGCGATCCCGTGCACCCGATCCAGCGTTGTCCGAACGTTGTTTCGGCTCTCCCCAAGTTCTTCCCGCGGCTCCCCGCCAACGAAAATTTGGTAATCCCTGTTAATCACAGTAGTTCGTCCCTCCCGTAGAGTCTATGATGATATCGGTCCCCGGTTTCCCTTTGGGAAATCCGGTTAGCTACGTAGTAGATTCGGTTAGCTACGTTAGCTTTTGGTGTGATTGGTTTGCGAGATTTTTGTGATATGGGTGCTGAGATTTTTATGTTGTTGGTTGATTTCGGATTTCCCGGGTATTTCGGGAAGGTTCTGGTGGTTGGAAAGTATTTCGGTGGTTATATTTTCGGGATTATTATTTGGTTGGAACAATTGCAGGTTTTGTGGCGCATTTCCCAGTTTTGGGTTGTCCCGAAATAGAGGAAATGCTGCCCAAATTTTTACAAAATTTTATTTATTTTGATTTCAAAATTGGTTTCGGAAAATGAATTTAAAATTGATTTTCGGGCGATGATCGTACCGGTCTGTGGGCCCTAGCGAAATGCAAACGCACCGGTCCGACCGGGCGTTGAGGTATTAGCTAGATTTGATGATGGACCGAGTCTGAGACTCCAACTTTTAATTTAAAAGTATTTTATTTAATGTTTAAGTTATTTATTATAATTATCTATTTACGGCACATTTTATTTAGTAATTAAATATTTTCTCTTATTTTATGTAAAAGAATTGTACATGGCATAAGCCCATAACTCTAGGATGATTAGCTGTGCCCATGTATTGCATAGTGTAGGTTTTACTTTCTTTCTGGGTGGATGTTGATCTTGGGTGGTTTTGGTTTGAATGGATAATCGTAGTTAGAGCGTAATCATATAATTAATTAAGAATTAAATAAAATGGATAAAATATTAGTAGGATAACTAGTTCATGATTTGTCACTGTAAGAAAATATATTTTTATAGATATATTACAAAAAAAGCACAAAGTTTTCCAAAGATAATTGATTCTTGTTAATATTTCCAAATAATCAAATTAACCGGTTAAATCAACGCACGTAGCTTGCGACGTAATCGTTAGCTGTAGCTTAATACAACTTAAAATCTGACTAGGACTTACTACTAGAGATTGTAACTAGCACACTTAGCTTGGTTATATAGCGGATCTAAGTCGAGTTCTCAACTGTAGGAACTCGAAGACATACCTGACGTTCCTCCTCGGTACCAACTCATCTCTCCAGTCATTTTTCTAAGGCAAGTATAGTTTGTGTTAGTTTTACAGTTATTTCTATAATCGTTTTACTGCATGTTTAAACCACGATGCAAACACGAAACTCTCTTGGAGAGTACTGATTGTGATTACTGTACTGATTGGGACTGGGGGAATAGAGTAATAATTATGACCAAAGCCAACTGTAACTACTGTAACTGTATTAGCTTACCCCTCACACACACGGGGATAAGCCATATCGTATCGCTAGGATACTACTGTACATCCCAAGCCGGTCATAATTCATTGCCTGTTCAAATCACACTGTTTTACCGCTGAAAACTATTCTTTCTTCAAACTGTTTAAAACTGCATGATTCTATTATTTACTTTAACTGTTTAAAATTAGCATGAATTGTACTTTGCTCCCTCCTGACTGAAGACCCAACATTTTAGGTATCACTGATGAGGCTTGGTCCCGCGATATTTCCCGAGGTCCCAACTAGAAGAAGAGGATTTCGAGACTGATGAGCTGTGTACCTAGAGTTTTCTTTTCTTTTTGATGTATGTAGAAAATGGTTTAAGTTGTATCTTTCATTCCATTGTAAAAGTTTAATAAAGTTTTAAATTTCCGAATTTTGAGTTGTGACAAATATAGTGTTGTTGTATGGTTACCTGCTACTGAACAGCTTACTGCCGCCGTCTCAACAACGGTGCAGGCTGGGCATGATCCGGTTCGACCCAATTAGTTGGGATCGGGTCGTGACAGAGATAATATTAAGATTTGAGAAAATTTTGGATTTAAATTTGCAATGAGTTCGAATGATGGAAGGGACGCGGGCTTTTGTAGTTACTGTTCCCGCAGGGAACAGTAACGGGTTGGGGCTTTTCTTTCTTTTCTTTCTTTTTACTACTCACTATATATATATATATATATATATATATATATATATATATATATATATATATATGTATATATATATATATATATATTTATATATGAAATATAGAGCAACTAACTAGCATAAAAATAAATATTTTTAAATCACTATCTAAAATTTCCAAATAATATTGAAGACTAATATTTAATAGTATAACACCTACACACCAAATAATAATATATATATACATACCTTAACTACAACTAAATAAATAAATATGTTTATAAAAAAAAGTAAAATTGTAAAAAAAAATTGCATAAAGTATGGGGGTTTACATCCTACCCAGCTTAAAGAAAATTTTGTCCTCGAAATTAAACTAAGGTAGGGGGTCAAATGCAATACAAAAATTGGAAGGGTCTAATCATGCGAGACGTACCTTGGTCTTCGAACAATTGCGGGTAACGATTTCGGATGTCGCCCTCGCGCTCCCAAGTAGACTTTCCTGGCGAGTGATGCTTCCAGGCCACGCGAACCAATGGTATAGATTGATTCCGCAACACCTTTACTCGGCGATCGAGGATACCTACCGGTTGCTCTTCGTACGACAAACTCGGTCCAACTGTGATCTCAGAGTGATCAAGCACATGATTGCTGTCTGCCACGTACCTCCTCAGTTGAGACACATGGAACACGTCATGTACTCCCTCAAGCGACGGTGGCAAGGCGAATCTATAAGCAACTTCTCCCACACGCTCCAAGATATCAAAAGGACCGATGTATCTTGGACTCAACTTGCCACGTCCTCCGAATCGAATCGTGCCTCTAGTGGGGGATATCTTTAAGAAAATATGGTCGCCTTCCTTGAATTCCAAAGGTCGACGACGATTATCTGTCCACTACTTTTGTCTATCCTGCACTGCTCGCAGGTGATCTTGTATCTTCTTTACCTTCTCTACTGTGCTCAAAACTAGCTCGGGACCCAATATATGTCGCTCTCCAATATCGCTCCAATAGACAGGAGATCGACACTTCCTACCATACAATGCTTCAAACAGAGCCGTCTGAATGCTCGCTTGATAGCTATTGTTGTTAAAAAACTCCACAAGATGAAGGTGGTCTTCCCATGATCTGCCAAAGTCAAGCATACACGCTCTCAACATATCCTCTAGCATCTGAATCATACGCTCTGATTGGCCGTCTGTCTGCGGATGGTACGACGTGCTAAACTTCAAATGCGTACCCAAATTGTCCTGCATACTCCTCCAAAAATATGAGGTAAACCTCGAGTCACGATCCGACTCGATGCTAACTGGTACACCGTGTAGCTTTACTATTTGCTTCATATACATATCCGCCAAAACTTTCGTGGACTGCCCCACTCTAAAAGGTAAGAAGTGGGCCAATTTTGTAAGTCTATCAACAATCACCCATACCGTATCTCGTCCACTAGGACTCCGAGGAAATCCTGTGACGAAGTCCATCGTAATGTGCTCCCACTTCCACTCGGAAATGGGTAGCAGCTGTAATAATCTGGCCGTCCTCTGGTGCTCGGCCTTCACTTGCTGGCATACCAAACACTTGGCCACGAAATAAGCTATCACTCGCTTCATTCTATGCCACCAATAATACTGCCGTAAGTCCCGGTACATCTTAGTTCCTCGGGGATGAATAGAGTAAGTCGAACTGTGTGCTTCTGCCATCAACTCCTGCCGTAACTCCCCATTAGGAACATAAATACGATCACCACATCGCAATGTCCCATCGGGATGAATCCTCAAACCCGTTTGCTCTCTTGCCTCAGTCCTCTCTAGAAGCCGTCGGAATCTAGCATCCGTTGGTAATGCCGCCTTGATCCGATCTACTAATGACGATTGCACTTGGAGATTGGCTAACACGCTATCTACTCCAGGCAATACTACCTCAATACCAAGCTGCTGCAAGTTTCTGATCAACTCCTTCTGCGTAGTCAAGAAGTATGCCTGGGCTTACGGCTCAATGCGTCTGCCACAACATTAGCCTTACTCGGATGATAATGTAGCTCAATCTCGTAATCTTTCATCAACTCCAACCAACGTCGCTGTCGCATATTCAACACTTTCTGTGTGAATACGTACTTGAGGCTCTTATGATCAGTGTAGATATCCACCTTCTCGTCGTACAAATAGTGTCTCCATAGCTTCAAAGCAAAGATAACCGCTGCGAGCTCTAGATCGTGGGTTGGATAATTCATTTCGTGCACCCTCAACTGTCTCGATGCATATGCTACTACATGACCATGCTGCATTAATACGCATCCTAATCCCTTCCCGGATGCATCGCTGTAAATCATAAAACCTCCTGGGCCCGATGGTAGTGTCAAGATAGGTGTAGTGGTCAAGCGCTTCTTCAACTCGTCAAAAGCAGCTTGACACTCATCTGTCCATACAAACTCCTGATCCTTGTAAGTTAGTCGAGTCATAGGTCCCGCTATTCGAAAGAAATCGTCTACGAACCTTTGGTAATATCCCGCAAGTCCAAGAAAACTTCTCATCTCAGAAGCCGATGTGGGGGCGTGTAACGCCCCAGAACCAGAATACTGGAGAGCGGGGGAGTACATAGCAAGCTACGTATATTGAAGTGCAACCCACCTAGCTATACGGTCATGGCTGTCTAGATACATGAAGGTTTAACTACAAGCCAACAGTCTCCTATGGTCATGAACAAGCCTATTGTCTCAATCACAAGCAAGTAAGTAAGTGTTACAAGATGTAAGATCACCAAATATACAATGGTAAGGCGTCCCAAACATTACAGATTCAGCTGATCATGAAGCTAGTCGTTACAAAATGTCAGGACTAGCAAGAGTTTAGTCATACATGATCAACCCTAGGATCCGTCAATCATGTTACAGCCCGTAGGCAGACAGTAAATAAGTTACAATACGAGCTAACACGTGCTCGCCGGCTAAATGCCTAAAATAATTTTACAATAAAGTGGGAGGACAAAAAGAAACCCACTCGTTGTCAGGGTTACGCCTGGTGGTCACCATCTGGCTGGAAGACAGGTGGATCCTCTGGTACTGCTCCGATATCTGGCCGCACAAAACCAGCTGGGTCAAACCCCAGAAAGAGCAAGTGCCACAAAGGAGGCTTTACTTAGGAACTAAAACCAGCATATCATAATAGAATATTAAAGATAATAAATAAAGAACTGATAATAATAGAGATAACAACAGTAAACTGAGTACGAGGAAACCATTCAAGTAGCCAGGTCACAACCCTTAAACCAAACAAGGACCGGGGTTGTAACCCTTCACATGAACAGAAACCCGTCTCAAATACTATTGGTACAGTGAAGACAATAAACGAAGAGAGAACACAGAACTGTTCCGGGAGCCAGGTTACAACCCTTAAACCAAACAAGGACCGAGGTTGAAACCCTTCGCCTGAACAGAACTGGACCCCCGATCTTTATTGTTAAGGCCGGTATAAATAATTAATCATGCTTGTTGAAGTAAGGTAAAACATGACGAGCATGGCATGGGGTGCAATAAGACAATAAACGAAAAGAGGACGCAGAAATGCTCCGGGAGCCAGGTTACAACCCTTAAACCAAACAAGGATCGGGGTTGTAACCCTTCGCCTGAACAGAACTGGACCCCCGATCGTTATTGTTAAGGCAAGCATCAATAATCATGTCATGTTACAATCTTGCACAGGATCAGGATAAGACTAAGCTGGAATAAACTCCATCCAATCAATCATGGCCAATCAAGAGTACGGCTTGATACTTTTAACTAACTAGGGTTATCACAGCCTAGTTACTAGCAAGATGCAATGAGATTATTCCAACAGCCACAAGCCCTGCAGACCATCCGGTTATCCGGGTCGAATGTCCGTTTATGAAGGGTGCACCACATGACTGTGTGCTGAAAATGTGTCCTACTCGTCGGTAGGCTACAAGTCCACTTAATGCGCCCAGATAACGGGATTGCCTGTAGCTAGGAATCTCTTCATGACTACTGAATCATTCTAGTTAATTAGCCTTAGTCAATTTAAGTAGGTACCCCTGACCGTGGTACTCAGGGATCCCCATCCTATACATGATGCAAGACAGTATCAGTTTATTTGTACAAACACAATCGCCCACGGTGTCCAGGTCTTTCATACTTGTCATGTCGTGCTAGCTGTCGTAACAACATATCGAGGTGTATCATATCAGGGTTACTTATGAAGAGTGCGCCACGACGGGCCACTATCGTATTTTATCCTTACATCATCATAAATGAGAAAACTTGCATAAATAGTTAGTAACATATTCTGGAAGCCAAAAAAAAGATCTACAACTTTCATGTTGGGAGTTGGGAGAAATTCTGGCCATAAATCAGCCAAATAGGACAAGAAAAACAACCAAATTAGACACTATACGGCCAAGGGTGAATTGGGGGCTCATACGGCAGTAGATGGGTATTCATCTATGCGGCTGAGTAAGTGGATACCCATCTATGCGGCTGAGTAAGTGGGTGCCCATCTATGCGACTGAGTGAAATGAATCTCATGCGGCTGGGTAAGTGGCTACCCATCTATGCGGCTGAGTGATTGGATCTCATGCAGCTGAGTGAATGAATCTCATGCGGCTGAGTAAGTGGGTACCCATCTATGCGGATGAGTGAAATAAATCTCATGCGGCTGGGTAAGTGGGTACCCATCTATGCGGCTGAGTGAATGGATCTCATGCGGCTGAGTGAATGAATCTCATGCGACTGAGTAAGTGGGTACCCATCTATGCGGCTGAGTGAAATAAATCTCATGCGGCTGGGTAAGTGGGTATCCATCTATGCGGCTGAGTGAATGGGGACCCATCTTCTCAGAAAACCTGAGAAGGATGGCCATGGAATCCTTAGCTTCCAAGCTCCATAAAACCTTCACCGTAAGTCCAAATTTGGACTTCCATAGGTCAAAATGGGGTAGAACGAAATTCTCTACAACATAGAACCATAAAAACTTAGAAATAACAATGTTAAGTAGATCAAAACCCAAGAAATCCAAAAATACTATAAACTTAGATCTACACAAATTGAGCCATAGAAATTAAAAATGCCAAGTACTAAAGTATTTTAGAATGCTGTGAAGAAGAGAATAGAACAATAAAATTTGTGTTCCTCCATGAAGCAAGATGCACTTGCCTAAGCTCTCTCTCTCTCACTCACTCTCCTGGTGGTTGAAGAAGTAATGGTGGAGAAGAAGAAGTAAATGAAGAGAGAGAATGAGGGGAATGGATTAAATAAGAAGGGTGGTGGTAGGTAGGAGGGTTCACCTTGGCTCATGATGAACCAAAGTAAACCAAGCCAGCCGAACCAACCCAAGAATAAACCAGCTAATAAAATGCTAGAATAAATTAAGCAGGAAGACATGCAATACGGGTCAAATTACGTATACGTATACCAAGATACGCAATACGAACCACAGGCATTACAACTCTACCCACCTTAAAAGAATTTCGTCCTCGGAATTTAATTAAGAGGCTAGAGGGACAAGAACAAGCTATACTATCACAGGCAAGCTATACTAGGCAATCAATCAATCAACCAATCAATCATGCAAGCAAGAAATCGAAGACATGAGGCATAAGGAAGACATTATACCTCACGAGTCAAACAGGTCGGGATATCGCGATCGGATTTCATCCTCACGCTCCCACGTTGACTCACCCAAAGAGTGATGACCCCAAGCAACTCGGACTAACTTGATAGTCTTGTTCTTGAGTGTCTTCTCTCTTCGGTCCAATATAGATACGGGTCTCTCCTCATACGAAAGGTTGGTACCGACAACCAATTCCGAATGATCCAGGATGTGGCTCGGGTCTGGGATATACCGTTGCAGTTGGGATACATGGAATACGTCATGCACCTCACGTAGCGATGGTGGAAGAGCGAGACGATAGGATACATCTCCTACTCGCTCCAGAATATCGAACGATCCTATATACCTAGGACTAAGCTTTCCCCGTACGCCGAAATGAATGACGCCACGGGTAGGTGAGATCCTAAGAACATGGTCGCTGACAGAAAATTCAATGGATCGCCGATGAGAATCGGCCCAATGATGCTGGCGATCTTGTGCAACTCAAAGATGATCTCGGACTCTTCTGACCACCTCAACTGTCTGAGCAATCATTTCTGGACCGAGCATCTGTCTCTCTCCGACATCGTCCCATGCTAGCGGGTATCGACACTTCCTACCATACAGTGCCTCGAACGGTGCCATCTGGATACTAGCTTGGAAATTGTTGTTGTACGAGAACTCTACCAGGTGCAGGTGATCTTCCTACGAACCACCGAAGTCGAGTGTACATGACCGTAACATAACTTCAAGAGTCTGGATCGTGCGTTCTGACTGGCCATCTGTCTGTGGGTGATACGCTGAGCTGAACTGGAGGCGAGTCCCCGAACTCTCTTGCAAGCTGCGCCAAAAGTGCGACGTAAATCTGGAATCTCTGTCCGAGGTGATACTGACTGTTACACCGTGCAATCTGACAATCAGCCGGAGATACATCTCCGCTAGCTGAGCCGTCGACTGACCGACTCTGAACGAAAAAAAGTGAGCCACCTTCGTGAGCCTGTTTATGACAACCCAAATAGCGTCTCTGCCAGCCGGGGATCTAGGCAATCCAGTCACAAAATCCATGGTTATATGCTCCCATTTCCACTCGAGAATTGGCAATGGTCAAAGTAGTCCAGCTGATGTTCAGTCTTAACTTGTTGGAAGACTAAACAACGAGAGACAAACCGGACTATCTCCCTCTTCATGCCATTCCACCAAAAGTGCTGACGAATATCACGGTACATCTTAGTACCGCCGGGATGAATGGAATACTGCGAACTGTGGGCCTCTGCCATGATCTCCTGTCTGATATCTCCACTGGGTACACAAAGACGCTTCCTATGTCGAAGGGTACCGTCTTCATGGATACATAACTCTGGCCTTCGTCCTGCCTCACACTCTGCTCTGAGTCGCTGAAGCCTGGAATCTGCTGACTGTGCCATCCGGATCCTCTCGACGATAGTGGACTGAACTTGCATGCTGGCCATCAATGCTACACTGGTAGAAAGGACAACTTCTATACCCATCTTCTGAAGATCGGCTAACAGCTCTGGTTGCGCTGTTAGGAAATAAACTCCGGCTCTCATGCTCAATGCATCTGCCACAACATTGGCCTTCCCAGAATAATACTGCAGGTTGACATCATAATCCACAAGTAGCTCTAGCCACCTTCTCTGACGCATATTAAGGTCTTTCTGGGTGAAAACATACTTCAGGCTCTTATGATCGGTGAAAATCTCCACCCTATCTCCGTACAAGTAGTGTCTCCAAAGCTTTAGCGCAAACACCACGGCTGCCAGCTCCAAGTCGTGGGTTGGGAAATTCCTCTCATGATCACGAAGTTGTCGTGACGCATAAGCTATTACCTTCCCATGTTGCATCAAAACGCATCCTAAACCTCGGCCTGAGGCATCACAATACACTGAGAATCCTCCGGTACCATCTGGAAGTGTGAGAATGGGTGCCGTCATCAAGCCTCACTTCAATTTCTCAAAAGAATCCTGACATTCTGTTGTCCAAGCAAACTGCACATCCTTGCGGGTCAACTGGGTCAATGGCGCTGAAATCCGAGCAAAGTCTGAAACAAATTACCGGTAGTAGCCGGCCAATCCAAGAAAACTGCGAACTTCTGCGACTGTACTGGGCACTGGCCACGACTCAATGGCCATGATCTTCTGGGGATCCACTTTAACTCCTCCTCGGGTGATGGTATGACCCAAGTACGAAATGCGATCGAGCCAGAACTCGTATTTACTGAACTTGGCATACAACTGGTGCTCCCTGAGAATCTGGAGGACGATTCTGAGATGCTGCTCATGCTCCGCCTCACTCTTGCTGTAGACCAGGATGTCGTCTAGGAACACAATCACGAACTGATCCAAATAAGGCATAAAGATACGATTCATGAGGTCCATGAATACTGCCGGCGCATTGGTTGCTCCAAAGGGCATAACAAGGAACTCCCAATGCCCATACCGGGATCTGAAAGCTGTCTTCGGGATGTCCTGCTCTCTGACTCTGATATGATGGTATCCTGATCGTAAGTCGATCTTCGAAAACACTGCTGCCTCTTGGAGTTGATCAAATAAGTCATATATCCTCGGGAGAGGGTATCTGTTCTTGATTGTCACTGAGTTCAAGGTACGATAATCTACACATAACCTGGACGTACCATCCTTCTTTTTCACAAGAAGCATCGGGGGCCCCCAAGGCGATCCACTAGCACGAATGAATCCCTTGGTTCTGAGTTCTTCAATCATCTTGTACAATATCTCTAGCTCTGACGGCGCCATCCTGTAGACTCTTTCTGACACTGGGGCTGATCCGGGAATCAAGTCGATAGTGAACTCGATCTCCCACTCTGGAGGTATCCCTGGAAGCTCTTCTGGGAAAACATCTGGAAACTCCTCAACTATTCGAGGTAACTGCACTGCTGCTACTGCCATCCGCAACACTGGAGGAGAAGGTTCGACTTCGCCTCGAGAAAAGGAAAACTCCGGCTCGCCTGGAATGCTAAAATAACCCTACCAATGTGGCAGTCTATCCTAGCATACTGGTCCCTCAACCAATCCATCCCTAAGACCACATCATAATCGGCCATCGGGAACTCTATCAATCTAGCGGGGAATTCTCTACCGCTAACTACGATCCGACACGAAGAAAACACCCTATCTACTCCCACAAGTCCGTTACCAGTAAGTATATTGAGCCTTACTGATAATGACTCGGGCTCCAGTCCTATCCGTGTCGCGAATCGTGCAAACATAAATGAATGCGAGACACCAGAATCAAATAATACTGAAGCTGGAAAGGTGTTGACGAGAATAGTACCTGCCACTACCTCACCTGGTGCTATTCCTTCTTCTCCCATGGTTAAAGCCAGCACTTGACCATGTCCTCTAGGTGCGGGTCCCCTCTGCTAAAAATTCCTCTGCCTGCTCTGGATCAGGGCTTGGGCTTGGGCATACTGTTGCGGTCTCTGCTGCTGGAATGCCTGGGCCTGCGTCGACAATGGCCTCAGAAACGGGTACTGCAGCTGCTGCTGCTGCTGGACTGGTGCTGGTCCTCTAACTGAAGGACTAGAGAAGGCCGATGAACTCCTCCTGTTCGGGCAGTTCCCAACCCTGTGGTCCGGGGTACCACAAACCAAGCACAAATCCTGTGCTCTGCGACACTCTGATACCACATGTCCTGGCTTCCCGCAGTGTGAACATCCCACTGCGGAAGATTGCTTCTGCTTCTGCTGATGAGGGTGCGTCGGGGTGGAATGCTGAACCGACGTCACTGAGGCCGCCCGCCTCGGAGCTCCAATAGTCAAAGCACTGGCCGCCGGGGCTGGTGCCGAAGACTGATTCATCTGACCGTGGTGTAAACCCCCTAAAATTTTACTATATATTTTTTTTAATTTTGGTTTTAATTTTTGCCTTGTATTATACGTCGCATGGTCGTATTGTACGTCGCATATGAGTTAATATTTTCGTATGTCTCGTCGAGTGCGAATATGTGCGAGGTACATATTTTTGTAAAATATTTTTTTAGAGATTTTATTTACATAGAAGAAATGTTAGTTTTCAAAATAATGTGATAAATATTTTATTTTAAAGAAGAGCTATTTGTTCGTCGTTTGAAAATAAGTAGTGATTTGAAATTTGTGGTTTATATGGAATGCATTCCAAAAATTATGTAAAATTTAAAATTTGTTTAATAATATATTTTATTATTACAAAAGCTAGTTTATGATTTAATATTTAAATTATTTGTAGTGATTTTCGAAATCTATTTATTACTATATTTATTTAATTAGGAAAATGATATTTGAGAATTGTTGTCTTTAATATTTGATTAAATATGAAAATTAAAATTTGAAAAGATTTCATTTGATTTTAAATTAAAAGGTGAAGGTTTTTACCTATGCTTGAATTGGATTTGAAAGATTTAGAATCTAAATCGAATTTAATTTAAAGTGGTAATTATCTATGGGGGAAATTCAAGCATCCCAATCCTACTGGAAATTCCCACATCCTATAAATAGGCAGGTACTCCTCTAATATTTTCTCCACAATATTTCTCCAAAATTTCCACAAAATTTGTGCATCGTGTCTGTGCCAACCCAAGCCAGCGTGCACCGTGTCGGTGTCAATCTTATTCCAGCTATTGTACAGTTATCCATCCCTGTCGTGTCAAACACCTCCGATACGACGTAATACATCTCCTACTCCTCAGCCATTCTACAGACACCACCAGCCAAATTCCACCGCCTAACCACCACCCCGCCTACAGCAAAACCCACCGCGTCCACCATCACCCGACTCCACACCGACCAACCCGTTCCTCCTCACCACCATCTTTGCCGTCGTCACCACAATCACCATCACCACACCAAATTGTATCCCCATCCAGCGATACTATCTCCGGTCGACCATTTCGACCAACTCCGGGCCATCGCCACCGCAGTCGCCACTACAAACCCAATCAACAACTCAATGGGAGGAATAAGAAACTCTCACCTGCGCCGCGTCGTCGAACTCCGCCTGAACCATACATCGGGGACGCTCCGCTCACCTTCCTCCACCCAACCTTCCCACCAGCCGCCATGCCCTTCTCGTCCGTGCCTCCTCCAGTTCCTTCGCCCACGACAAACGTCGTCGGCGTCGCGGGGAACCCCATCCCACGTGCCTGTGACCGACGTGGCTGTCCGCCCCTCTCCGGAAAGGTGCCACCTTCGTTGACAGTGGTCGAGCCTCGTGCAGCCGGCGCCGGGTGCCGACTGCCTCGTGCGCCATGAGTGCCTAGCGGCCTCCCGTCGCAGGGACCCGCTCGAAGCCACCGACGGCTCGTAGCATCTCTGACGCCTCCGCGAGCCGCGTCTCCGCCGGTTCTCCAGCCATATGCTTCGCCACCACGGGCAGGCGCGACGCCGGCCGAGTCGAACGCGCCGCTCGCGGCGAGCAAGTCGTCGCTCGAAGTTACGGCGCCACCGCACGAGACCGGTAGCCGTACCTCCGCTGATCCGCCTTCCACCGCGCGCGCCGCCGTCTCTTCCACCGAAACCCCCAAACGCGCCGCCGCTCCCATCTCCGCCCACCGAGCGCCGCCCTCCAAGCGCAGACTACTGCGGCGCTCACCGCTGCATCCCGGCGTCCCTCCCCGCTGATCCACCGTCGTCTACCGGCGAGCAGCCGCCGACCCACTGTAAACCCTCTCTCACCCGTTCCTTCTCTCTCCTCTCTCTGTTTTTATTTTTCTCACAGAAGTGAACTTCACTTCAGGCTTAGGATATTTATGAGTTTGATTTTTTTGTTTGCTGTATTAACAGTATTGTTTGTTATTATTATTATTATTATTATTATTATTATTATTATTATTATTATTATTATTATTATTAGTAGTAGTAGTAGAGTCATTGTTGTTATCATTTATCATTGTTGTTATTATTATTATTATTATTATTATTATTATTATTATTATTATTATTATTATTATTATTATTTCTGAATTATTATTATTATATTATTACTAGTATTATTGATAGAAAACCTATATATATTTCTACAAATAATGTGTAGTATAAATATAAAATTGGGCTTAGACCTACATTATTTTTCTAGATTATTTATTGTGTACTAGAAATATTTTAACCCGGAAGAAATATAGCTTCCAAATAACGAATCGATTTCCTAAATATTTTCAAATATTTATCTAAATTATTTTTACAAATAAAATATTATTTCCCTATTTGTAAATTTGTTTTGGTAACTTAGTTTATGAGCCTAAAAAGATTTTTAAATTTTCAAATGTTTATCTAAAAACTATTTCAACTGCCGAAATATATTTTTCAATATTATGATTTCTTTCTAAAATAGTATATATAATTGTTTCATAAATTTTCTCGATTATCACCAACCTTGACTAAATTGTATTTTTCATATTTTTCGCAAATTCGGGCCCTCACATATCGACACGGCTACTGGATAGACATGACTTGTCGGATTTTTGCACCACACCAGGCGACACATCAGGCAAGACACCTTGCCTTTACTGTTTAAATTTTCTGCTCAATATCATGCATGTTTTAGTTGTTTATTTTTAAATTATATGTAAATGCAAATTACTATATTTTTGGTTTAGAGTTAAGGGACTACCGTCAATTTAGTGTGTCTCATTAACTTGTCACGATTATACACGAGTTGTGTGTGAGAGTTGTGAGTATCATATAGAGGTCACTTGCATGAAGGCTGATCCCCCGTGCGCATGCGTTAGGATATAACTGTTAATAGATTGTGTAGAAGACTTGGCGGTTATTAAGGATTAAACAGTGTCGTGGAGACGATGCATGTGTAGTATCATTGGGGGGAGGGGACAGTTATTAGCGAAGGGGCTACATTTTATTTTTACACACATTTTTGGGCCGAGGGTGACTCTTCGGAGCACTACCTTCTGTCCAAGGCCGATAGTGACTCGGATGAGCGCTACTTACTGCCACTCTTTATTTACTCTGCTGAGCCTACAGCCCCTGCGTAGAACGTTGTCCTCAAAGTGCATATCACCTAGAATGAGTAGGAACCTTTACTCATGCATATTTTACTGTTGAGCATATTTATTCAGTTTATCGGCATAATATTTTGTGTCTTGTTACGTCCCTCTGAGGACCTGATTTTTCCCCAGGTGTGTGTTTTTCGTGATTTCTTGCAGGTGCTCTAGCTAAGGCCATGACTTGCGCTCTATTCCGTCGTGATGATTACTCTTGGATTCGTCACTTGCTCTCGCTTGCTAAATTCTTTTCTTTGTATATTTCTTCTCTATTTAAATTAGTTGGTAGTGGACTTTGTCTCCGTCCAACGATTGTATAATCAATATTCAAGTTGATTTCTATATTATTAATCCTTTCATTGTGGATGAGATTTAGTTGTCTTGGATTACTACATTTATAGCTTATGTATACGTACGAGGTCCCTGTATTTCGTATGTATACAGCTGGCATGTCTACGTACTTGGTCCTACGTATTTTGGGACTGGGGCGTTACATGTTTTTGTGGTGGCCCATGCAGGTCAAGTTTGTCACTTCGGCTATATAATTGTACCGAAGTGGGCCTGCAATATAGGATTAGAATCTAGGAATCTCATCCACCTACTTGACATCCTTTCTTGACTTCAAATTTTAAACCCTCGTTCGACCTCCTTGGTTTGCATCTTGCTTGACTCCTTCTACCTTAAAAATTCTTAGTTTCGTATTTAGTAAGGTGACTACACTAGTATATGCCATAGGTTAATCACATGGCTAGATGGATTGCATTGGCAATTAATAGACATTGAGATTTTATTGAGTTATAAAGGCATTATTTTCCTAGAAATATGATTTTTAAGGATTAGTTAATTCCAAGTTGGGTAGTAGCATATTACCGCCATCAAAGGATAGTTGAAATTTTATTTTATTTTAAAGGTGGTATAAACAAAAGGATAGCTAGATCGAGAAAGCGAATTAAAAATTTTGAAATGGTGAAATAGTTATGATTTATTAGGAATATGAAATCAATTTGAGAAATATCTTGAGTTTTTATATGTTGACACTTGATTTACGGTTAACTTTAAGTTTGGATATCTCGAAATTTTTAAAGAATTTAAATTATGATTTTCTAGTTGACTAGAGAGACGAAAGTTTAGAAGGGAGAGAACTTGAGGTTTTAAATTGCGCGTACGATTTATAAAGTTTATTAAATTTTAAAGAGATGATGAAAAAAAAGGGAAGATATCGACTTTGAAGGAAAATTTAAATTTCAAGTTTTGTCCTATGATCTATGATTCATAGAGTTATTTAAATTTCGAGTTTAAGGCCTTTTATTATGGATATTTAAATTTTGGTAAAAAAAAAAAGGGGCATGTTCATTCTGTGATATACAAGGACTATTTCGAGAGTGATTAGAGATTTCAATTAAATTGACAGTCTAAGATAATTGGTAATGGTGGCAGAGTATCTTGAAATTTTTTATTGAGAACTTCGAGGAACTTAAATTTTAGATTATGTTATATTGGTAGAGGACCAAGAAGCAAGAAAGGCCACCCTAGTTAGATATGTATTCTATATTATATTGTCATGCCACCTATGATTATGATATTGCATATACGCAAGTATAGTTAGTCATCGACAAACTGATGAACATATCTTTTGACTTACTCGACCTTCCCTAAATTCTAGATCGTTTTGTCATGACCTTCTAATTATTTGAAACTTGAGAAATGATTAGATTGTTCCGTAATCATACTCCATCTAAGTGGCTATCATATCTCTAAAAAATTGTATTCCTAACTTATTTTACCTTGATTCGTTAGAATCTAAATTATCTTTATTCCATGCTTTTAACTTGATAAATTATTTTATGCGTTATCTCATGAACTCCCACTTTCTATTTTAAATTCTTTTGTGTCCTTTACCGTGACATTGATATTTGGAGCACAATACTAGACTTTTCCTTCCCACAAATTTTACATGTAAGACCTAGACGAGCCCACCTCCATGTAGGTATATCACGTGCCCCTAAAACACGTCTCCTTGTACTCTAATTTCATATTGCGACTTTCGGGTCAAAATGACTGGACTCTAATCCCTACCGTAAAACCATTATACCTTAAACTATAGATGAGACTCGACCTCGACTTCATTTCTTTCGACCCGATATACGATTTTGTTCTACTTAATTCCTTACATGCTTAACCTTGCATTTTATCTTGATTGCGGTACCTATCACACCATTAGCTTAATTCTTGTAAGTTGAGTAGAATATCCCACGACCTAAACAACATTTTATGGACCACATTGATAGGTTCAATTGGACCATAGAATGCAGTAGACCCTAACTTATCTAGTCAACCAAGCCGACTGCATAGGCCCAAATTTTGGACGGAACTTGGATTTTATAAGATCTTGGACTAATTGATTTTCCTTCATCATTACCCTTTACTTATTATTTTATCTACCTATGATGCTAAAATAGCTTAGTTTTGCAAGCATATTCTTATTCAAGCTTGATCATGACATATGTTTTATTGGGTCGCTCCCAATAACATATTGTCTATCCAGAACCGGGGTATGATGGTCTGATCAACCTATTGCACTTCGGTTCGCTTTTCATATATATTTCTACGCGTATGGAGACATGGTCAACTGGCCCTAGAGTCTCATCCGCGACTGCCTTGACAAATCTCTTTGAATTATTCAATCGCCTTCGAACCACATATTAGAATTCAATTCATCTTCCTTGGACTGTGATGGCCTTCGACAGTTACCTATTCTGGACGAGGCATGTACTTGATTGATTGGCCAAACTATCCCCCTATGACCATGAAGTTTGTGTATACACAGAAATAGCTAGCCACTGACCTACCAATGTGACTTATCCATACCTTGAGTTCCTCGTCCTTTTCTCGACCGTAGATGCGACTTCACAACCTTATCGGAACTCGAGAATGATTCAAACCTAGACGGCTATATTATCTAAATTGCTTGCCCTTAATCTAGTCGATTCCTTATCTCTTCATTCATGTCTTACCATGACTTAAATTAACCCTAAATCCTTCCCTTACTCCATTATGTTAACTAGCAAACCCCTTTCAAAAAACCATTTCATTGAGTTGTTTATCATTATAACCAGACCCTCTATAATTGCAGGTAAGTTTTGATCATCGTTCTTCGTATTGTCCACTATTTAATCGTATTTCGGTATTGATGAACCAATTTCTACTTAACCCCTTCTACGCTACCTATTCCTAACTTTCGAGGACGAAATTCTTGTAAGTTGGGTAGGATGTAAACCCCCTAAAATTTTACTATATATTTTTTTTAATTTTGGTTTTAATTTTTGCCTTGTATTATACGTCGCATGGTCGTATTGTACGTCGCATATGAGTTAATATTTTCGTATGTCTCGTCGAGTGCGAATATGTGCGAGGTACATATTTTTGTAAAACATTTTTTTAGAGATTTTATTTATATAGAAGAAATGTTAGTTTTCAAAATAATGTGATAAATATTTTATTTTAAAGAAGAGCTATTTGTTCGTCGTTTGAAAATAAGTAGTGATTTGAAATTTGTGGTTTATATGGAATGCATTCCAAAAATTATGTGAAATTTAAAATTTGTTTAATAATATATTTTATTATTACAAAAGCTAGTTTATGATTTAATATTTAAATTATTTGTAGTGATTTTTGAAATCTATTTATTACTATATTTATTTAATTAGGAAAATAATATTTGAGAATTGTTGTCTTTAATATTTGATTAAATATGAAAATTAAAATTTGAAAAGATTTCATTTGATTTTAAATTAAAAGGTGAAGGTTTTTACCTATGCTTGAATTGGATTTGAAAGATTTAGAATCTAAATCGAATTTAATTTAAAGTGGTAATTATCTATGGGGGAAATTCAAGCATCCCAATCCTACTGGAAATTCCCACATCCTATAAATAGGCAGGTACTCCTCTAATATTTTCTCCACAATATTTCTCCAAAATTTCCACAAAATTTGTGCATCGTGTCTGTGCCAACCCAAGCCAGCGTGCACCGTGTCGGTGTCAATCTTATTCCAGCTATTGTACAGTTATCCATCCCCGTCGTGTCGAACACCTCCGACACGACGTAATACATCTCCTACTCCTCAGCCATTCTACAGACACCACCAGCCAAATTCCACCGCCTAACCACCACCCCGCCTACAGCAAAACCCACCGCGTCCACCATCACCCGACTCCACACCGACCAACCCGTTCCTCCTCACCACCATCTTTGCCGTCGTCACCACAATCACCATCACCACACCAAATTGTATCCCCATCCAGCGATACTATCTCCGGTCGACCATTTCGACCAACTCCGGGCCATCGCCACCGCAGTCGCCACTACAAACCCAATCAACAACTCAATGGGAGGAATAAGAAACTCTCACCTGCGTCGCGTCGTCGAACTCCGCCTGAACCATACATCGGGGACGCTCCGCTCACCTTCCTCCACCCAACCTTCCCACCAGCCGCCATGCCCTTCTCGTCCGTGCCTCCTCCAGTTCCTTCGCCCACGACAAACGTCGTCGGCGTCGCGGGGAACCCCATCCCACGTGCCTGTGACCAACGTGGCTGTCCGCCCCTCTCCGGAAAGGTGCCACCTTCGTTGACAGTGGTCGAGCCTCGCGCAGCCGGCGCCGGGTGCCGACTGCCTCGTGCGCCATGAGTGCCTAGCGGCCTCCCGTCGCAGGGACCCGCTCGAAGCCACCGACGGCTCGTAACATCTCTGACGCCTCCGCGAGCCGCGTCTCCGCCGGTTCTCCAGCCATATGCTTCGCCACCACGGGCAGGCGCGACGCCGGCCGAGTCGAACGCGCCGCTCGCGGCGAGCAAGTCGTCGCTCGAAGTTACGGCGCCACCGCACGAGACCGGTAGCCGTACCTCCGCTGATCTGCCTTCCACCGCGCGCACCGCCGTCTCTTCCACCGAAACCCCCAAACGCGCCGCCGCTCCCATCTCCGCCCGCCGAGCGCCGCCCTCCAAGCGCAGACTACTGCGGCGCTCACCGCTGCATCCCGGCGTCCCTCCCCGCTGATCCGCCGCGGTCTACCGGCGAGCAGCCGCCGACCCACTGTAAACCCTCTCTCACCCGTTCCTTCTCTCTCCTCTCTCTGTTTTTATTTTTCTCACAGAAGTGAACTTCACTTCAGGCTTAGGATATTTATGAGTTTGATTTTTTTGTTTGTTGTATTAACAGTATTGTTTGTTATTATTATTATTATTATTATTATTATTATTATTATTATTAGTAGAGTCATTGTTGTTATCATTTATCATTGTTATTATTATTATTATTATTATTATTATTATTATTATTATTACTGAATTATTATTATTATATTATTACTAGTATTATTGATAGAAAACCTATATATATTTCTACAAATAATGTGTAGTATAAATATAAAATTGGGCTTAGACCTACATTATTTTTCTAGATTATTTATTGTGTACTAGAAATATTTTAACCCGGAAGAAATATAGCTTCCAAATAACGAATCGATTTCCTAAATATTTTCAAATATTTATCTAAATTATTTTTACAAATAAAATATTATTTCCCTATTTGTAAATTTGTTTTGGTAACTTAGTTTATGAGCCTAAAAAGATTTTTAAATTTTCAAATGTTTATCTAAAAACTATTTCAACTGCCGAAATATATTTTTCAATATTATGAATATTTCTTTCTAAAATAGTATATATAATTGTTTCATAAATTTCCTCGATTATCACCAACCTTGACTAAATTGTATTTTTCATATTTTTCGCAAATTCGGGCCCTCACATATCGACACGGCTACTGGATAGACATGACTTGTCGGATTTTTGCACCACACCAGGCGACACATCAGGCAAGACACCTTGCCTTTACTGTTTAAATTTTCTGCTCAATATCATGCATGTTTTAGTTGTTTATTTTAAATTATATGTAAATGCAAATTACTATATTTTTGGTTTAGAGTTAAGGGACTACCGTCAATTTAGTGTGTCTCATTAACTTGTCACGATTATACACGAGTTGTGTGTGAGAGTTGTGAGTATCATATAGAGGTCACTTGCATGAAGGCTGATCCCCCGTGCGCATGCGTTAGGATATAACTGTCAATAGATTGTGTAGAAGACTTGGCGGTTATTAAGGATTAAACAGTGTCGTGGAGACGATGCATGTGTAGTATCATTGGGGGGAGGGGACAGTTATTAGCGTAGGGGCTACATTTTATTTTTACACACATTTTTGGGCCGAGGGTGACTCTTCGGAGCACTACCTTCTGTCCAAGGCCGATAGTGACTCGGATGAGCGCTACTTACTGCCACTCTTTATTTACTCTGCTGAGCCTACAGCCCCTGCGTAGAACGTTGTCCTCAAAGTGCATATCACCTAGAATGAGTAGGAACCTTTACTCATGCATATTTTACTGTTGAGCATATTTATTCAGTTTATCGGCATAATATTTTGTGTCTTGTTACGTCCCTCTGAGGACCTGGTTTTTCCCCAGGTGTGTATTTTTCGTGATTTCTTGCAGGTGCTCTAGCTAAGGCCATGACTTGCGCTCTATTCCGTCGTGATGATTACTCTTGGATTCGTCACTTGCTCTCGCTTGCTAAATTCTTTTCTTTGTATATTTCTTCTCTATTTAAATTAGTTGGTAGTGGACTTTGTCTCCGCCCAACGATTGTATAATCAATATTCAAGTTGATTTCTATATTATTAATCCTTTCATTGTGGATGAGATTTAGTTGTCTTGGATTACTACATTTATAGCTTATGTATACGTACGAGGTCCCTGTATTTCGTATGTATACAGCTGGCATGTCTACGTACTTGGTCCTACATATTTTGGGACTGGGGCGTTACATGTTTTTGTGGTGGCCCATGCAGGTCAAGTTTGTCACTTCGGCTATGTAATTGTACCGAAGTGGGCCTGCAATATAGGATTAGAATCTAGGAATCTCATCCACCTACTTGACATCCTTTCTTGACTTCAAATTTTAAACCCTCGTTCGACCTCCTTGGTTTGCATCTTGCTTGACTCCTTCTACCTTAAAAATTCTTAGTTTCGTATTTAGTAAGGTGACTACACTAGTATATGCCATAGGTTAATCACATGGCTAGATGGATTGCATTGGCAATTAATAGACATTGAGATTTTATTGAGTTATAAAGGCATTATTTTCCTAGAAATATGATTTTTAAGGATTAGTTAATTCCAAGTTGGGTAGTAGCATATTACCGCCATCAAAGGATAGTTGAAATTTTATTTTATTTTAAAGGTGGTATACACAAAAGGATAGCTAGATCGAGAAAGCGAATTAAAAATTTTGAAATGGTGAAATAGTTATGATTTATTAGGAATATGAAATCAATTTGAGAAATATCTTGAGCTTTTATATGTTGACACTTGATTTACGGTTAACTTTAAGTTTGGATATCTCGAAATTTTTAAAGAATTTAAATTATGATTTTCTAGTTGACTAGAGAGACGAAAGTTTAGAAGGGAGAGAACTTGAGGTTTTAAATTGCGCGTACGATTTATAAAGTTTATTAAATTTTAAAGAGATGATGAAAAAAAAGGGAAGATATCGACTTTGAAGGAAAATTTAAATTTCAAGTTTTGTCCTATGATCTATGATTCATAGAGTTATTTAAATTTCGAGTTTAAGGCCTTTTATTATGGATATTTAAATTTTGGTAAAAAAAAAGGGGTATGTTCATTCTGTGATATACAAGGACTATTTCGAGAGTGATTAGAGATTTCAATTAAATTGACAGTCTAAGATAATTGGTAATGGTGGCAGAGTATCTTGAAATTTTTTATTGAGAACTTCGAGGAACTTAAATTTTAGATTATGTTATATTGGTAGAGGACCAAGAAGCAAGAAAGGCCACCCTAGTTAGATATGTATTCTATATTATATTGTCATGCCACCTATGATTATGATATTGCATATACGCAAGTATAGTTAGTCATCGACAAACTGATGAACATATCTTTTGACTTACTCGACCTTCCCTAAATTCTAGATCGTTTTGTCATGACCTTCTAATTATTTGAAACTTGAGAAATGATTAGATTGTTCCGTAATCATACTCCATCTAAGTGGCTATCATATCTCTAAAAAATTGTATTCCTAACTTATTTTACCTTGATTCGTTAGAATCTAAATTATCTTTATTCCATGCTTTTAACTTGATAAATTATTTTATGCGTTATCTCATGAACTCCCACTTTCTATTTTAAATTCTTTTGTGTCCTTTACCGTGACATTGATATTTGGAGCACAATACTAGACTTTTCCTTCCCACAAATTTTACATGCAAGACCTAGACGAGCCCACCTCCATGTAGGTATATCACGTGCCCCTAAAACACGTCTCCTTGTACTCTAATTTCATATTGCGACTTTCGGGTCAAAATGACTGGACTCTAATCCCTACCGTAAAACCATTATACCTTAAACTATAGATGAGACTCGACCTCGACTTCATTTCTTTCGACCCGATATACGATTTTGTTCTACTTAATTCCTTACATGCTTAACCTTGCATTTTATCTTGATTGCGGTACCTATCACACCATTAGCTTAATTCTTGTAAGTTGAGTAGAATATCCCACGACCTAAACAACATTTTATGGACCACATTGATAGGTTCAATTGGACCATAGAATGCAGTAGACCCTAACTTATCTAGTCAACCAAGCCGACTGCATAGGCCCAAATTTCGGACGGAACTTGGATTTTATAAGATCTTGGACTAATTGATTTTCCTTCATCATTACCCTTTACTTATTATTTTATCTACCTATGATGCTAAAATAGCTTAGTTTTGCAAGCATATTCTTATTCAAGCTTGATCATGACATATGTTTTATTGGGTCGCTCCCAATAACATATTGTCTATCCAGAACCGGGGCATGATGGTCTGATCAACCTATTGCACTTCGGTTCGCTTTTCATATATATTTCTACGCGTATGGAGACATGGTCAACTGGCCCTAGAGTCTCATCCGCGACTGCCTTGACAAATCTCTTTGAATTATTCAATCGCCTTCGAACCACATATTAGAATTCAATTCATCTTCCTTGGACTGTGATGGCCTTCGACAGTTACCTATTCTGGACGAGGCATGTACTTGATTGATTGGCCAAACTATCCCCCTATGACCATGAAGTTTGTGTATACACAGAAATAGCTAGCCACTGACCTACCAATGTGACTTATCCATACCTTGAGTTCCTCGTCCTTTTCTCGACCGTAGATGCGACTTCACAACCTTATCGGAACTCGAGAATGATTCAAACCTAGACGGCTATATTATCTAAATTGCTTGCCCTTAATCTAGTCGATTCCTTATCTCTTCATTCATGTCTTACCATGACTTAAATTAACCCTAAATCCTTCCCTTACTCCATTATGTTAACTAGCAAACCCCTTTCAAAAAACCATTTCATTGAGTTGTTTATCATTATAACCAGACCCTCTATAATTGCAGGTAAGTTTTGATCATCGTTCTTCGTATTGTCCACTATTTAATCGTATTTCGGTATTGATGAACCAATTTCTACTTAACCCCTTCTACGCTACCTATTCCTAAATTTCGAGGACAAAATTCTTGTAAGTTGGGTAGGATGTAAACCCCCTAAAATTTTACTATATATTTTTTTTAATTTTGGTTTTAATTTTTGCCTTGTATTATACGTCGCATGGTCGTATTGTACGTCGCATATGAGTTAATATTTTCGTATGTCTCGTCGAGTGCGAATATGTGCGAGGTACATATTTTTGTAAAACATTTTTTTAGAGATTTTATTTATATAGAAGAAATGTTAGTTTTCAAAATAATGTGATAAATATTTTATTTTAAAGAAGAGCTATTTGTTCGTCGTTTGAAAATAAGTAGTGATTTGAAATTTGTGGTTTATATGGAATACATTCCAAAAATTATGTGAAATTTAAAATTTGTTTAATAATATATTTTATTATTACAAAATCTAGTTTATGATTTAATATTTAAATTATTTGTAGTGATTTTCGAAATCTATTTATTACTATATTTATTTAATTAGGAAAATGATATTTGAGAATTGTTGTCTTTAATATTTGATTAAATATGAAAATTAAAATTTGAAAAGATTTCATTTGATTTTAAATTAAAAGGTGAAGGTTTTTACCTATGCTTGAATTGGATTTGAAAGATTTAGAATCTAAATCGAATTTAATTTAAAGTGGTAATTATCTATGGGGGAAATTCAAGCATCCCAATCCTACTGGAAATTCCCACATCCTATAAATAGGCAGGTACTCCTCTAATATTTTCTCCACAATATTTCTCCAAAATTTCCACAAAATTTGTGCATCGTGTCTGTGCCAACCCAAGCCAGCGTGCACCGTGTCGGTGTTAATCTTATTCCAGCTATTGTACAGTTATCCATCCCCGTCGTGTCAAACACCTCCGACACGACGTAATACATCTCCTACTCCTCAGCTATTCTACAGACACCACCAGCCAAATTCCACCGCCTAACCACCACCCCGCCTACAGCAAAACCCACCGCGTCCACCATCACCCGACTCCACACCGACCAACCCGTTCCTCCTCACCACCATCTTCGCCGTCGTCACCACAATCACCATTACCACACCAAATTGCATCCCCATCCAGCGATACTATCTCCGGTCGACCATTTCGACCAACTCCGGGCCATCGCCACCGCAGTCGCCACTACAAACCCAATCAACAACTCAATGGAAGGAATAAGAAACTCTCACCTGCGCCGCGTCGTCGAACTCCGCCTGAACCACATCGGGGACGCTCCGCTCACCTTCCTCCACCCAACCTTCCCACCAGCCGCCATGCCCTTCTCGTCCGTGCCTCCTCCAGTTCCTTCGCCCACGACAAACGTCGTCGGCGTCGCGGGGAACCCCATCCCACGTGTCTGTGACCGACGTGGCTGTCTGCCCCTCTCCGGAAAGGTGCCACCTTCGTTGACAGTGGTCGAGCCTCGCGCAGCCGGCGCCGGGTGCCGACTGCCTCGTGCGTCATGAGTGCCTAGCGGCCTCCCGTCGCAGGGACCCGCTCGAAGCCACCGACGGCTCGTAGCATCTCTGACGCCTCCGCGAGCCGCGTCTCCGTCGGTTCTCCAGCCATATGCTTCGCCACCACGGGCAGGCGCGACGCCGGCCGAGTCGAACGCGCCGCTCGCGGCGAGCAAGTCGTCGCTCGAAGTTACGGCGCCACCGCACGAGACCGGTAGCCGTACCTCCGCTGATCCGCCTTCCACCGCGTGCGCCGCCGTCTCTTCCACCGAAACCCCCAAACGCGCCGCCGCTCCCATCTTCGCCCGCCGAGCGCCGCCCTCCAAGCGCAGACTACTGCGGCGCTCACCGCTGCATCCCGGCGTCCCTCTCCGCTGATCCGCCGCCGTCTACCGGCGAGCAGCCGCCGACCCACTGTAAACCCTCTCTCACCCGTTCCTTCTCTCTCCTCTCTCTGTTTTTATTTTTCTCACAGAAGTGAACTTCACTTCAGGCTTAGGATATTTATGAGTTTGATTTTTTTGTTTGCTGTATTAACAGTATTGTTTGTTATTATTATTATTATTATTATTATTATTATTATTATTATTATTATTATTATTATTATTATTATTAGTAGTAGAGTCATTGCTGTTATCATTTATCATTGTTATTATTATTATTATTATTATTATTATTATTATTATTACTGAATTATTATTATTATATTATTACTAGTATTATTGATAGAAAACCTATATATATTTCTACAAATAATGTGTAGTATAAATATAAAATTGGGCTTAGACCTACATTATTTTTCTAGATTATTTATTGTGTACTAGAAATATTTTAACCCGGAAGAAATATAGCTTCCAAATAACGAATCGATTTCCTAAATATTTATCTAAATTATTTTTACAAATAAAACATTATTTCCCTATTTGTAAATTTGTTTTGGTAACTTAGTTTATGAGCCTAAAAAGATTTTTAAATTTTCAAATGTTTATCTAAAAACTATTTCAACTGCCGAAATATATTTTTCAATATTATGAATATTTCTTTCTAAAATAGTATATATAATTGTTTCATAAATTTCCTCGATTATTACCAACCTTGACTAAATTGTATTATTCATATTTTTCGCAAATTCGGGCCCTCACATATCGACACGGCTACTGGATAGACATGACTTGTCGGATTTTTGCACCACACCAGGCGACACATCAGGCAAGACACCTTGCCTTTACTGTTTAAATTTTCTGCTCAATATCATGCATGTTTTAGTTGTTTATTTTTAAATTATATGTAAATGCAAATTACTATATTTTGGTTTAGAGTTAAGGGACTACCGTCAATTTAGTGTGTCTCATTAACTTGTCACGATTATACACGAGTTGTGTGTGAGAGTTGTGAGTATCATATAGAGGTCACTTGCGTGAAGGCTGATCCCCCGTGCGCATGCGTTAGGATATAACTGTCAATAGATTGTGTAGAAGACTTGGCGGTTATTAAGGATTAAACAGTGTCGTGGAGACGACGCATGTGTAGTATCATTGGGGGGAGGGGACA
This sequence comes from Iris pallida, assembly GCA_029216955.1. Classification (NCBI taxonomy): domain Eukaryota; kingdom Viridiplantae; phylum Streptophyta; class Magnoliopsida; order Asparagales; family Iridaceae; genus Iris; species Iris pallida. The sequence continues at coordinate 19,248,284 of JANAVB010019800.1, forward strand.
GTTATTAGCGTAGGGGCTACATTTTATTTTTACACACATTTTTGGGCCGAGGGTGACTCTTCGGAGCACTACCTTCTATCCAAGGCCGATAGTGACTCGGATGAGCGCTACTTACTGCCACTCTTTATTTACTCTGCTGAGCCTACAGCCCCTGCGTAGAACGTTGTCCTCAAAGTGCATATCACCTAGAATGAGTAGGAACCTTTACTCATGCATATTTTACTGTTGAGCATATTTATTCAGTTTATCGGCATGATATTTTGTGTCTTGTTACGTCCCTCTGAGGACATGGTTTTTTCCCAGGTGTGTGTTTTTCGTGATTTCTTGCAGGTGCTCTAGCTAAGGCCATGACTTGCGCTCTATTCCGTCGTGATGATTACTCTTGGATTCGTCACTTGCTCTCGCTTGCTAAATTCTTTTCTTTGTATATTTTTTTTCTATTTAAATTAGTTGGTAGTGGACTTTGTCTCCGTCCAACGATTGTATAATCAATATTCAAGTTGATTTCTATATTATTAATCCTTTCATTGTGGATGAGATTTAGTTGTCTTGGATTACTACATTTACAGCTTATGTATACGTACGAGGTCCCTGTATTTCGTATGTATACAGCTGGCATGTCTACGTACTTGGTCCTACGCATTTTGGGACTGGGGCATTACACGTGGGATCGCTTCCGACCTCCGATACTATCCACGATCCTCTGGAAGGTATACTCATGCCTCCTAGCTGCTCTCAATACTGCATCAAAAGTCTGATGCTCAAACTGCTCTACCGCTAATAAAATCTCTAGGTGGAGCCCCTGCTGGAACCGCTGGACTCTATCGAACTCGGTCGCCACTAAGATGGGAGCAAACCGACTAAGCCTGGAGAACTCGGCCGCATATCCATCGACCGTCCTGTCCATCTGCTTCAGATTGGTGAACCTCGTCTGTAGATCATACCGAGCTAAAGCATCAAAATATTTGGTCTAGAATCTCTTCCTGAATACTGCCCATGAAATAGGGGCCACTAATCCATCGACCTGCGCTGCCCACCAGCTGCGGGCAAGATCTAGTAACTGCAGGCGTACCACGACCACCTTCTCGTTCTCTGGAGTCCTGGCTGCTTCTAGAATCACCTCTGTGTCCTGAAGCCAAGCATCTGCGGCGATCGTATCTTCACTGCCATCGAAGAAGGGAGGGTTCAAGCTCTTGAAGCTGTTGGCCGCGCTATTACCCTGATGACCTCCTCTGGTCAAAGCATCTGCCACCGCCTGGTACAAGACATCTTCGCGACGATCCTAGGAAGCTAATAGGGACCTGATGAGACCCACCAAAGTGCCATCATCAGGCTCTGCAGGCTGGATGGGCTGAATTGGTGGCTCTCCTCCGGTAGGCATGACTCTGGAGGCTACTTCTGAATGTTAGGCTTGATCTCCGGGTTGCTGCTGGTCCGCAGGAGGTGCTCCGTCTTGCTGATCGGCAGGTCCAAGAATAATGCCGCTGAAGAAGATGACATAGGAAACAATAAGGAAGGACCAGGACAGATCAACGATACAAGCATGTGATCAGGTCAAGATTACAGGGATCCAGAAGATACGAGCAGATATCAAGGGCGAGTACTAATTGAGATATCTATTCGGTAAACCCTCACATATCTTGATTTACAAGACCTGCATGGGCCACCACTTAAACCATGTAACGCCCCAGAACCAGAATACTGGAGAGCGGGGCGTACATAGCCAGCTATGTATATTGAAGTGCAACCCACCTCGCTATACGGTCACGGCTGTCTAGATACATGAGGGTTTAACTACAAGCCAACAGTCTCCTATGGTCATGAACAAGCCTATTGTCTCAATAACAAGCAAGTAAGTAAGTGTTACAAGATGTAAGATCACCAAATATACAGTGGTAAGGCATCCCAAACATTACAGATTCAGCTGATCATGAAGCTAGTCATTACAAAATGTCAGGACTAGCAAGAGTTTAGTCATACATGATCAATCCTAGGATCCGTCAATCATGTTACAGCCCGTAGCCAGACAGTAAATAAGGTACAATACGAGCTAACACGTGCTCGTCGGCTAAACGCCTCAAAAGAATAATTTTACAATAAAATGGGAGGACAAAAAGAAACCCACTCGTTGCCAGGGTTACGCCTGGTGGTCACCATCTGGCTGGAAGACAGGTGGATCCTCTGGTGCTGCTCCGATATCTGGCCACACAAAACCGGCTGGATCAAACCCCAGAAAGAGCAAGTACCACAAAGGAGGCTTCACTTAGGAACTAAAACCAGCATATCACAATAGAATATTAAAGATAATAAATAAAGAACTGATAATAATAGAGATAACAACAGTAAACTGAGTACGAGAAAACCATTCAAGTAGCCAGGTCACAACCCTTAAACCAAACAAGGACCGGGGTTGTAACCCTTCACCTGAACAGAAATCCGTCTCAAATACTATTGGTACAGTGAAGACAATAAACGAAGAGAGGACACAGAACTGTTCCGGAAGCCAGGTTACAACCCTTAAACCAAACAAGGACCGAGGTTGAAACCCTTCGCCTGAACAGAACTGGACCCCCGATCTTTATTGTTAAGGCCGGTATAAATAATTAATCATGCTTGTTGAAGTAAGATAAAACATGACGAGCATGGCATGGGGTGCAATAAGACAATAAACGAAGAGAGGACACAGAACTGCTCCGGGAGCCAGGTTACAACCCTTAAACCAAACAAGGACGGGGTTGTAACCCTTCGCCTGAACAGAACTGGACCCCCGATCGTTATTGTTAAGGCAAGCATCAATAATCATGTCATGTTACAATCTTGCACAGGATCAGGATAAGACTAAGCTGGAATAAACTCCATCCAATCAATCACGGCCAATCAAGAGTACGGCTTGATACTTTTAACTAACTAGGGTTATCACAGCCTAGTTACTAGCAAGATGCAATAAGATTATCCCAACAGCCACAAGCCCTGCAGACCATCCGGTTATTCGGGTCGAATGTCCATTTATGAAGGGTGTACCACATGACTGTGTGCTAGAAATGTACCCTACTCGTCGGTAGGCTACAAGTCCACTTAATACGCTCAGATAACGGGATTGTCTGTAGCTGGGAATCTCTTCATGACTACTGAATCATTCTAGTTAATTAGCCTTAGTCAATTTCAGTAGGTACCCCTGACCGTGGTACTCAGGGATCTCCATCCTAGACATGATGCAAGAAAGTATCAGTTTATTTGTACAAACACAATCGTCCACGGTGTCCAGGTCTTACTACTTGTCATGTCGTGCTAGCTGTCGTAACAACATATCGAGGTGTATCATGTCAGGGTTACTTATCAAGAGTGCGCCACGGCGGGCCACTATCGTGTTTTATCCTTACATCATCATAAATAAGAAAACTTGCATAAATAGTTAGTAACATATTCTGGAAGCCAAGGAAAAGATCTACAACTTTCATATTGGGAGTTGGGAGAAATTCTGGCCATAAATCAGCCAAATAGGACAAGAAAAACAATAAAATTAGACACTATACGGCCAAGGGTGAATTGGGGGCTCATGCGGCAGTAGATGGGTACTCATCTATGCGGCTGAGTAAGTGGGTACCCATCTATGCGGCTGAGTAAGTGGGTACCCATCTATGCGGCTGAGTGAAATGAATCTCATGTGGCTGGATAAGTGGGTACCCATCTATACGGCTGAGTGATTGGATCTCATGCGGCTGAGTGAATGAATCTCATGCGGCTGAGTAAGTGGGTACCCATCTATGCGGCTGAGTGAAATAAATCTCATGCGGCTGGGTAAGTGGGTACCCATCTATACGGCTGAGTGAATGGATCTCATGCGGCTGAGTGAATGAATCTCATGCGGCTGAGTAAGTGGGTACCCATCTATGCGGCTGAGTGAAATAAATCTCATGCGGCTGGGTAAGTGGGTACCCATCTATGCGGCTGAGTGAATGGGGACCCATCTTCTCAGAAAACCTGAGAAGGATGGCCATGGAACCCTTAGCTTCCAAGCTCCATAAAACCTTCACCATAAGTCCAAATTTGGACTTTCATAGGTCAAAATGGGGTAGAACGAAATTCTCTACAACATGGAACCATCAAAACTTAGAAATAACAATATTAAGTAGATCAAAACCCAAGAAATCCAAAAATACAATAAACTTAGATCTACACAAATTGAGCCATGGAAATTAAAAATGCCAAGTACTAAAGTGTTTTAGAATGCTGTGAAGAAGAGAATGGAACAATAAAATTTGAATTCCTTCATAAAACAAGATGCACTTGCCTAAGCTCTCTCTCTCACTCTCTCTCACTCTCCTAGTGGTTGAAGAAGTAATGGTGGAGAAGAAAAAGTAAATAAAGAGAGATAATGAGGGGAATGGATTAAATAAGAAGGGTGGTGGTAGGTAGGAGGGTTCACCTTGGCTCATGATGAACCAAAGTAAACCAAGTTAGCCGAACCAACCCAAGAATAAACCAGCTAATGAAATGCTAGAATAAATTAAGCAGGGAGACATGCAATACGGGTCAAATTACGTATATATATACCAAGATACGCAATACGAACCACAGGCATTACAGGACGGGCCATGCCTTGACTGCTGTGATCTTCTCAGGATCTACCGATATGCCATCTCCAGTAACAATGTGTCCAAGAAATGAAACCTCTTTGAGAAAGAAATCACACTTGCTAAGCTTCGCAAAAAGTTGCTCATTTCTCAAGATTCCTAAAACTGTCCATAGATGCTGCTCACGCTCCTCTTGGCTCTTCGAGTATATCAAGATATCATCTATAAAGACGACCACGAATTTGTCCAAGTACTAATGAAAGATCTTGTTCATTAAGTTCATGAACACTGCGGGAGCGTTGGTCAACCCGAAGGGCATGACCAAGAACTCGTAGTGTCCATACCTCGATCGAAACGTCGCCTTCGAAATGTCTTCTTTTCGAACCTTCAGTTGGTGATAGCCCGATCGTAAGTCAATCTTGGAGAATACTTTTGCTCTACTCAGTTGATCGAATAGATCGTCTATGCGCGGCAAGGGATACTTATTCTTTACTGTCACCGCATTCATGGCTCTGTAGTCGATACACATGCGTACTGTCCCGTCTTTCTTAGGCACAAAAAGAACGGGTGCTCCCCATGGTGATGTGCTGGCTCTGATAAAGCCCTTCCCCAATAAGTCATTAATCTGCGTCTTCATCTCTACTAACTCCTTGGATGCTAGCCGATAAACTCGGGACGAAATAGGCTCGGCTTCCGGAACAAGCTCAATAGAAAACTCAATATCTCGGTCAAGTGGCAGTCCTGGCAATTCTTCGGGAAACACATCCTCGAAATCAGCGATAACAGGGTGCTGAGTAGTGTCCTGCATCATCATGTGAGTCTCCAATGCAGGTGCATCACCTCTCAAGGCTTCTTCCTTGGTGAACTCGAACTCTGTCGCATTCGGTGGTCTAAAGATAATACTGCCCCAATGGCAGTCTATGAGAGCAAAATACTGGCTCAACCAGTCCATTCCGAGAACCACATCGAACGTCAGCATAGAAAATACAAGAAGTTGTGCCTTTATCTCTCTACCATTTATCACTACAGAATAATCTCTACAAACACCACTAACAGGTACAACTCCTCCTTCAGTGAGGATTCTAATATTTTTAGATAAAGGTGATATAGGTATACCGTGTCTAGTGGCAAAGCTAGTGGCTATGAATGAATGGGTGGCTCCAGTGTCAAATAATATGATGGCATAAAATGATGCAACTAAAACCATACCTGCTATGACGTCCACCTCTGATTCTGCCTCCTCTGCAGCTAGTGCAAAAGCCTTTCCAACTCTCTGATTGCCCGTCTGTGCTCTAGCCTGCTGGAATTGGGCTGCCTAAGGGGGTAAAGGTGGTTGTGGTGCTCCTGGCCCCGCAATCGCTGGTCTTTGCTGCTGATTCTATGGAGCGTTCCTCTGAAATGGACAATCTCTAGAATGGTGCTTGCTCGATCCACAAGCTAAACAATATCCCAACCATCGTCTACAATCCCTCTGAACATGTCCAACTTTGCCACAGTAATGGCAAGTGGCCTTCTCCTGTGTCTGGTATGGCCCTGTCCTCTGCTGATTCTGATGTGTGGGAGGGTGTCTCACTGGCCCACCTGTAGTGGTCTTAGCTGATCCTGTAGCACTTGTCTCCCAAAAATTATTTATTTATTTTAGAGAGCTTTATTTTTATTTTTATTTATTTATTTTGTTTATTATTATCATTTATATAATGGTTTGAATCGTAGGTAAATAGAGATTTGATTTGGGATCACAAGGGTATGTACCTGTCACGCCCCAGAACCAGAATACTGGAGAGCGGGGGAGTGACTCAGCCAGCTACGTATTACGGGTAGAAGAATACCGTATAATACGATCAATGCTGTCTAACCAGACGAGGGGGTGCATACTACATAAAAGTCTTACTATGGTGATTACACATCTATTGTCTCAATCATCCAAACAAGAAACAGAAATATAAAACATGTAAGGTAAAGCAGTAAGGCGTCCCAAACGCTCAGTCAAAATGTTCTTGAGATCTGGCTTTACAAAATACAGCCAGATGATGTAGTAAGTATACACAACACAATTGTTATCAGCTGCAGTCTGACTTAATTACAATTATGCAAAAGTAAGTACAAGACAATCCGACTAACATGTCGGTGCCAAACGGCAAGGTATAAAGTAGATAACAAAACGAGTGGTGAAGTTAAGGAACCCACTCGAGGCCTCCTGCGATCATTCCTCTAGTATTGACCATCCTGGAGGTGGAAGTACACTGAGTCCTCGGGAACTGGCTCTAAATCTGGCCATGCAAAACCAGAGAGGTTAGACCTCTAATAGCAAGTACCACAAGGGAGCACGACATGAGAACTAAAACCAGTAAGTAAGAGAATATAATAATAGATCTCTGCTTGCTACTAGAACTCACATCACATCAAGACACTTCGAACCAACCTTCCAACCAAACAAGGACAGAAGTTGGCCCGTCATGTCCTGACATTCTGATCATCCCAGTTAGGTAACAGAGTACAGTGCACAAACAAATTATCTTGAACGGCCAATCAACTCCTACGGCTTGCTATTATGAGTCCCAAGTTATCCTGGAATAATGCAATGAGGGATTCCTCAGTTCTTACTATGTGCAAGCAAGGCTAGTCTATCCAGTCGATCAATTGGCCCATGCATGAATTAGACGAGTCCTAGCAGGACGCCCGTCAATATACAATATACAATAATAATAAAAGCAGATACTGTTCCCTGCCCGTGTGGCAGATTTACAGTATCTGTGGGAACCAGCCGGCCCGTCGGGTACTACTCGTCCCAAGGGGGCTGCCATGTAAGAATTCGAGAATCCATTCTCTCCATGCAATCATTATTTTATTTAACTTAATAGTCTCTACGTTAAGTCAAATCCCATGCCGTGGATCATGGTCATTCAAATGAGTACTTTCGTACGGGGTACGATATGCACAACTCTACAACGATACCAGTGCGGTTAGGTTGCAGGTATCTTACATAGCGTAATGCAACAATCAAATCTATCCACGGTAATCATGCCTTGACCATAAAGTACACATGCTTCTTTTGTAGAAAAATAACTAAATAAATAAATAAATAAATAGATTGAAGCCTGCATGTGCATGTATGTCAATATTCGGGATCAGCCAGTCGAGTACAATAGTTCATAACATGAACGTGTCTCATTCATTTCATTCAATAAGACGACTAGCCAGTCTCTTAGTTCCAATTAGGAACGCATGATCAATTTAGTCAAGATCACAATCATTATCAATGGTGGCAAGGCATGAAAGTCAACTCGTATTCAGTGGGGTCGAGTCTACAACTCTCAGGTTTTAATTCTAGTCAATCCGGGTATCTATAACTCAATTCATGACACATGGTACATCCTACGTAACAATCTATATTTAACAGAAATATTAACATATCATGATCATATCAAGTTTATGCAAAAAGGCGTAAGGATATAAAATGGACGTTAAACATCTAATAAGATATCAATATACAGGGCTATAGAAGATCCAGGGTAAGCAGGCTACTCTCATGTCAGCCTACGCTTATGCCAGCGTACGCTCAGGTCAAGCTACGCTCAAGCCAGCGTACGCTCAAGCCAAGCTACGCTCAAGCCAAGCTAGCATATGGTCATCATGTAGAGCAAGATGTACTTGCCTAGTTGGTAGGTGGAGAGAGTAATGAAAGGAAGAAGAAGAAGTAATGGTGAAGAAGGAGTAATGAGGAGAGAGAAGGGAGAGGGTGGCTTTAAATAAAAGGTGGTGGTAGGTGGGAGTTGGGCCGGGTCCAATGGGTCCAATGGGTCGGGTTGCACGGGTCCAACAAGGCTAACCCAAAAGTAAAACTAAAGCGGGAATTAAAATACAGGTAATAAAATTACAGGAAGAAATACAAAAATAAAATTACAGGAATTAATTAGCATGAAAATTAAAGAGCAGCTAATTAATTAACATAAAAATTTAAAGAGCAGATAATAGAATTGTAGAAAAATAAAGTGCAGAAAATAAAACGCAGATAATTAATTAACAGAAACTTAATTAACATGAATTAAAGGAATTTAAATACAGGGTAATATATGATAAATACTAAAATAAATACACATGAGTTGTACATGAATAAGACTACGCATTCTGGGAACGGGGAGTGACATCTCTACCCACCTTAGAAAAATTCCGTCCTCGGAATTTGAAATCCAAGCAGGATAGAAATATCGGGGCTAAACTAATCTAAGTACAAGCAATTCAATCAAGCAATCATTTTACAATGTCCATAGCAAGTCACATATCCATATTTAACAATCTACGTTACCTAGCAATTCTACCCATAAGGGGTTAAGCATGAGGAATTAAGATAATCAAGGTACACAGAAAAAGATATACCTTGTGAGTCAAACAGGTGTGGGTACCGTGATCGGATATCATCCTCACGTTCCCACGTTGACTCTCCCAAGGAGTGATGACCCCAAGCAACCCGGACAAGTTTAATTGTTCGGTTCTTGAGTACCTTCTCTCTTCGGTCCAAGATGGACACAGGCTGCTCCTCGTAAGACAGGTTGGTACCAACAACCAGCTCAGAATGATCGAGAATATGGCTTGGGTCCGATACATACCTTCGCAATTGAGATACATGAAATACGTCATGCACCTCTCGTAACGAAGGTGGGAGTGATAAACGATAAGCAACATCGCCTATCCGATCAAGGATAACAAATGGGCCCACGTACCGCGGACTCAGTTTCCCGCGAACGCTAAATCTAATGACCCCACGAGTAGGTGAGATCCGCAAGAATACGTGGTCCCCAATAGAGAACTCTAACGGCCTACGATACTGGTCCGCCCAATGACGATGCCGATCCTGCGCAACACGAAGTTGCTCTCTAATTCCCTTAATCACTTCAACCGTCTGAACAATCATTTCTGGGCCTAGCATCTTCCTTTCCCCGATATCATCCCATGCTAGTGGCGATCTATACTTCTTACCATATAGTGCTTCAAATGGCGCCATCTGGATACTGGCTTGATAACTGTTGTTGTATGAGAACTCGACCAAGTGCAGGTGGCTTTCCCAAGATCCTCCAAAATGTAGAGTGTAAGCTCGCAACATATCTTCTAAAGTTTGGATTGTCCTTTCTGATTGCCCGTCCGTCTGTGGATGGTAAGCCGTGCTAAATCTCAACTTGGTACCCAGACTATGATGTAAGCTCTTCCAGAAATGCGATATAAAATGGGTATCTCGGTCTGACACAATACTGACAGGGACTCCATGCTGCCTGACTATCTGCTGCATGTACAACTCTGCCAACTTTTCTGTAGATTGCCCTACTCTGAAAGGAAGAAAATGTGCTACCTTCGTAAGCCGATCTACTATCACCCAAATGGCATCCTTACCACTTGGCGATCTCGGTAAACCGGACACAAAGTCCATCGTGATATGCTCCCACTTCCATTCCGGAATAGGAAGCGGTTGCAATAATCCAGCTGGCCTCTGCTGTTCTGTCTTTACTTGCTGACATACCAAGCAACGAGAAACGAATCTAGCTATCTCTCTCTTCATTCCATTCTACCAGAAGTGCTGCTTGATATCTTGGTACATCTTGGTCCCTCCAGGATGTATAGAATACTGGGAACTGTGAGCTTCTGCCATAACTTTCTGTCTGATATCTCCACTGGGCACACATAGACGTGATCCAAATCTAAGTATACCATCTTCATGAATTCTCATCTCCTTCCTGAGTCCTGACTCACATTCTGCCCTAAGCTTCTGAATCCTTGGGTCTTGTGCCTGAGCTGCCTTGATCCTATCTACCAAGTCAGATTGGACTTGCAGACTAGTTAGAACTCCAACATCACTAGGAAGTATAACCTCGATGCCCATCTTCTGAAGGTCTTTTAAGATATGCCTCTGTGTTGTTAACATAAATGTGCCGTCTCTTCTGCTAAGAGCGTCTGCTACTACATTCGCCTTGCCTGGATGATACTGAAGCTCCACGTCATAATCCTTGATCAACTCCAACCATCTTCTCTGCCTCATGTTCAGTTCCTTCTGAGTAAAGATGTACTTCAGACTTTTGTGATCTGTGTACATCTCCACTCGGTCACCATATAAGTAATGCCTCCAAAGCTTCAAAGCAAACACTACTGCTGCTAACTCCAAATCATGAGTTGGGTAATTCTTCTCGTGGTCTCGAAGCTGCCTAGATGCATATGCTATCACCTTTCCATGTTGCATAAGGACACATCCAAGTCCTTTACCTGACGCATCACAATATACGGTAAAACCTCCAGGTCCAACTGGCAATATAAGAATGGGCGCTGATATCAACTTCTGCTTCAGATTTTTAAATGATGCCTGGCATTCTGCCGACCAAACGAATGGCACATCCTTCCGTGTCAAGCGGGTCATGGGTGCTGAAAGTCTTACAAAATCTGACACAAATCTTCTGTAATATCCTGCCAATCCTAAGAAACTCCGTACATCAGCTACGATCTTGGGTACTGGCCAATTCTCTACTGCTTCTACCTTCTTGGGATCCACTGCTACTCCAGCTCCTGATACGATATGACCCAAAAATGAAATGTGATCCGTCCAGAACTCACACTTGCTGAGCTTGGCATACAACTGGTTCTCTCTCAGAACCTGTAACACTTTCCTGAGGTGGTCTTCATGCTCCTCTTCACTAGCAGAGTATACTAGAATATCGTCAAGAAACACAACGACAAACTGGTCTAAGTATGGCATAAAGATGCGATTCATCAAATCCATGAATATTGCTGGAGCATTGGTCAAACCAAACGGCATTTCCAAGAATTCATAATGCCCATACTTCGATCTGAATGCTGTCTTGGGAATATCCTCCTTCCGAACCCTCACTTGATGGTACCCTGAACGAAGATCTATCTTGGAGAAAACTCTAGCCCTGCTCAACTGATCAAATAAGTCGTCGATCCTGGGTAGTGGGTACTTGTTCTTTACTGTTGCCGCGTTAAGCTTCCTGTAATCGATGCACAATCTGGATGATCCATCCTTCTTCCCCACAAGTACTACTGGTGCTGCCCATGGCGATATGCTAGCTTGGATAAACTTCTTCTCCTTCAATTCCTCTATGTGCTGATACACCTTGGCCTGCTCTGAATCCGCCATTCTGTAAACCCGATCTGATATCGGTTTAGTTCCAGGTGCCAATTCTATGCTGAACTCAATATCTCTAACCGGTGGTAGACCTGGAAGTTCTTCGGGAAATACGTCTAGAAATTCTTTAACTACCTTCGGAACTGGAACTTCTTCCATTGCTGTTACTACTCCCTGCTCTTGCTGAGTTGCCTCTGATCTGACCAAGGTGAACCTCTTCATGCCTGGAATATCAAAAGATACACTTCCACTACGACAATCTATTGTCGCATGACTGTCTTTCAGCCAGTCCATGCCTAAGATAACGTCGAAATTTCCAACAGGAAATTCTATCAACCGGGCGGGTAAAGGATGCCCGCACACTACAACACTACATGCTAAACTAACTCTACTAACTCCTACGAGCCCATTACCAGTGAGTATATTCAACCTTCCTGGCAATGCCTCGAACTCCACTCCTAGTCGTGTCGCAAATTGTACAGATATAAATGAATGGGATGCTCCCGAATTAAACAATGCTACTGCGGGATATGAGGCGACGATAATGTTACCTGCCATAACATCTCCCGATGCCAATGCCTCTTCCAAGGACAGTGTGAATGCCTGCCCTCGACCTCCTTGCTGGTTCCTATGCTGTGGCCTAGCCTGGTACTGCTGCTGGCCCCTGCCTTGATGATGCTGGGGTGGTCTATGCTGGTGTTGCTGCATCGACGGCCCCTGCTGCCGAAACATCTGAGCCTGTGATACTAACGGACGCTGCGCCAACGGCCTCACTGCCAATGCTGGTCCTCGATACTGCCCTGCCCCTGGTGCTGGCAAAGTAGGAAACTGCTGCCCTGGTCCTCCTGACCTCAAATTCATGGGACATGTGGTAACCCGATGATCTGGGTTTCCACATATCAGACACAGTCCATTCAATGTCCGACACACATCTCTAGTGTGCCCCATCTTCCCACAATAAGTGCAGCCCGCCGGGGGTTGCTGGTTCTTCCTCTGTTGCTGTTGCTGATGCCTGGGTGGTGGTGCTGGCCCTCGCATCGCCACATCGTGGATACGAATACCAGGGGATGGTACTGTTGTTCGGGGCGCTGCTCCCCCTCCTCCTTCAATCTGACTGTGGGATCTCTTCTGACCCCCAGTCCTTACTGCAAGCCTCTGAATGGTGATCTCATGCCTTCGAGTCGCCGTCAATATCTCATCAAAAGTCTGGTAATTGTGCCCTTCTATCAATTACAAGAGCTCAAGATGAAACCCTTGCTGAAACCTCATAGCCCTCTGGCGCTCCGTCGCTACCATCTCTGGGGCAAATCTACTCAATCTGCAGAACTCCGCTGCATAAGCATCTACAGTCTTGCCAGCCTGCCTGAGGCTGATAAACTTTTGTTGTAGCTCAAACTGCGCCACAACTCCATAATACTTCGTCTTGAATCTTGCTGTGAAATCGTCCCAAGCAACGGGACGTCTGATGCCTACTTCCTCTGATTCCCACCAATCACGTGCGAGATCCTGAAGTAACAACTTTACTAGATCCACACGTTCTTCTGCCGGCACCTTAGCGGATGTCAGAATAGCCTCAATATCCTTAAGCCATGCATCTGCTGAGATGGCATCCTCCGTGCCTTCGAAACGGCGGGGGTTGTACTTGTAAAACCTGGCTGATGCTCCTGAATCAGTCCTCACTCCTCTTTCCAAAGCCGTCTGCAATCCTTGGTTGAGTAGTACATTCTGCTCTTGTAACTGAGTGTGCATACGCTGCTGGGCCAACATCTGGTGTTGCTGAGTAGCCATCATTACTCTCATGATCTCCAGAAGGGCTGGTGTGTCCACTTGGATAGGTGGAACTGTTGGTGGGGGTGGAACATCCGGATACTGCGATCCAGCTGCTGCTTCCACGATCACTTCTTCCTGAGTAGCCTCCTGAGGTGAGACTGGCCCTTGTTGTTGACCAACAGGGTCAGGTTGTCCATGTTGCTCCTGCTGTTGCTGTCCAGCTCTGACCGATGCGGACGAAGTGCCCCTAAGAAAAGGGACAAGAGAACAATCAAACAACCGGACATGAAGGATCAATGAAGTCAAAGGATACCGGAATGTCAAGCAAGGGTTGAGGATAACGAATCATGAGATCAAGAAGGAAACATGTGTGATTGAGACATCCTATAAATCAAAACACCCCACAAGTCTGAAATCAGACCTGCATGGGCCACCACTAAAACCTTGTCACGCCCCAGAACCAGAATACTGGAGAGCGGGGGAGTGACTCAGCCAGCTACGTATTACGGGTAGAAGAATACCGTATAATACGATCAATACTGTCTAACCAGACGAGGGGGTGCATACTACATAAAAGTCTTACTATGGTGATTACACATCTATTGTCTCAATCATTCAAACAAGAAACAGAAATATAGAACATGTAAGGTAAAGCAGTAAGGCATCCCAAACGCTCAGTCAAAATGTTCTTGAAATCTGGCTTTACAAAATACAGCCAGATGATGTAGTAAGTATACACAACACAATTGTTATCAGCTGCAGTCTGACTTAATTACAATTATGCAAAAGTAAGTACAAGACAATCCGACTAACATGTCGGTACCAAACGGCAAGGTATAAAGTAGATAACAAAACGAGTGGTGAAGTTAAGGAACCCACTCGAGGCCTCCTGCGATCATTCCTCTAGTATTGACCATCCTGGAGGTGGAAGTACGCTGAGTCCTCGGGAACTGGCTCTAAATCTGGCCATGCAAAACCAGAGAGGTTAGACCTCTAATAGCAAGTACCACAAGGGAGCACGACATGAGAACTAAAACCAGTAAGTAAGAGAATATAATAATAGATCTCTGCTTGCTACTAGAACTCACATCACATCAAGACACTTCGAACCAACCTCCCAACCAAACAAGGACAGAAGTTGGCCCGTCATGTCCTGACATTCTGATCATCCCAGTTAGGTAACAGAGTACAGTGCACAAACAAATCATCTTGAACGGCCAATCAACTCCTACGGCTTGCTATTATGAGTCCCAAGTTATCCTGGAATAATACAATTAGGGATTCCTCAGTTCTTACTATGTGCAAGCAAGGCTAGTCTATCCAGTCGATCAATTGGCCCATGCATGAATTAGACGAGTCCTAGCAGGACGCCCGTCAATATACAATATACAATAATAATAAAAGCAGATACTGTTCCCTGCCCGTGTGGCAGATTTACAGTATCTGTGGGAACCAGCCGGCCCGTCGGGTACTACTCGTCCCAAGGGGGCTGCCATGTAAGAATTCGGGAATCCATTCTCTCCATACAATCATTATTTTATTTAACTTAATAGTCTCTACGTTGAGTGAAATCCCATGCCGTGGATCATGGTCATTCAAATGAGTACTTTCGTACGGGGTACGATATGCACAACTCTACAACGATACCAGTGCGGTTAGGTTGCAGGTCTTACATAGCGTAATGCAACAATTAAATCTATCCACGGTAATCATGCCTTGACCATAAAGTACACATGCTTCTTTTGTAGAAAAATAACTAAATAAATAAATAAATAAATAGATTGAAGCCTGCATGTGCATGTATGTCAATATTCGGGATCAGCCAGTCGAGTACAATAGTTCATAACATGAACGTGTCTCATTTATTTCATTCAATAAGACGACTAGCCAGTCTCTTAGTTCCAATTAGGAACGCATGATCAATTTAGTCAAGATCACAATCATTATCAATGGTGGCAAGGCATGAAAGTCAACTGGCATTCAGTGGGGTCGAGTCTACAACTCTCAGGTTTTAATTCTAGTCAATCCGGGTATCTATAACTCAATTCATGACACATGGTACATCCTACGTAACAATCTATATTTAACAGAAATATTAACATATCATGATCATATCAAGTTTATGCAAAAAGGCGTAAGGATATAAAAAGGACGTTAAACATCTAATAAGATATCAATATACAGGGCTATAGAAGATCCAGGGTAAGCAGGCTACTCTCATGTCAGCCTACGCTTATGCCAGCGTACGCTCAGGTCAAGCTACGCTCAAGCCAGCGTACGCCCAGGTCAAGCTACGCTCAAGCCAAGCTAGCGTATGGGAGTCATACGCTTCCAAAAGGCAGCGTATGAACTCCATACGACTCCTTACTATCCAAGTGAGCGTATGCAAGTCATACGCTCCCCAAAGGCAGCGTATGGACTCCATACAACTCCTGACCATTCAAGTCAGCGTATGCAAGTCATACGCTCCCAAAAGGTAGCGTATGGACTTCATACGACTCCTGACCATCCAAGTCAGTGTATGCAAGTCATACGCTCCCAAAAGGTAGCGTATGAACTCCATACGACTCCTGACCATCCAAGTCAGCGTATGCAAGTCATACGCTCCCAAAAGGTAGCGTATGAACTCCATACGACACACGCTTCCAAAAGGTAGTGTATGCAAGACACACGCTTCCTAAAAAGGCAGTGTATGGATTCCATGCTGCGCTAAAGAGCGCACACAGCTCAGTGACGCAGCTAAAAAGCTAGCATACACTGCTCACTGTCTTCTCCAAACAGTAAGAACTCTATGGTTGCACCCCAAAGCTTCAAAAGTCCATAACTCTGTCAAAATAAGTCCGAATTCAACTTTCCAAAGGTCAAAATTGGGTAGGATGAACTGCTCTACGATATGGAACCATCAAATCTTGAGAACAAAGGAGTTTGCTAGATCAAAACCCATAGACAACCGAAAATACAATAACTTAGATCTACAAGAAATGAACCAATAAAATCAAAAATACTAAGCACTAAACTCTCTTAGAATCATGAGAGGAAGAATATTGAACCATAAAATATGGTCCTCATGTAGAGCAAGATGTACTTGCCTAGTTGGTAGGTGGAGAGAGTAATGAAAGGAAGAAGAAGAAGTAATGGTGAAGAAGGAGTAAATGAGGAGAGAGAAGGGAGAGGGTGGCTTTAAATAAAAGGTGGTGGTAGGTGGAAGTTGGGTCGGGTCCAATGGGTCCAATGGGTCGGGTTGCACAGGTCCAACAAGGCTAACCCGAAAGTAAAACTAAAGCAGGAATTAAAATGCAGGTAATAAAATTACAGGAAGAAATGCAAAAATAAAATTGCAGGAATTAATTAGCATAAAAATTAAAGAGCAGCTAATTAATTAACATGAAAATTTAAAGAGCAGATAATAAAATTACAGAAAAATAAAGTACAGAAAATAAAACGCAGATAATTAATTAACAGAAACTTAATTAACATAAATTAAAGGAATTTAAATACAGGATAATACATGATAAATACTAAAATAAATACACATGAGTTGTACATGAATAAGACTACGCATTCTGGGAACGGGGAGTGACAGTACCTAAGTCTATAGCTTAAGTATAGTAAAACTAGGACATATATGGTCCCCCAGGGTCCCCAGACAGTCTCTAGAGTATCATTTTGTTATTTTAGAATTTCTTGGATTTTTAGGAGATTTTTAAATAATATTTATATATGGTTTCATTATTTTCTTAAGCTTCTAGGAAATTTTATGAAGGCATCCGAGAGTATTTTTAAGGTCAAATAATTTATTTGGGCTCTAGGACCCTTAAAATATTTTCTAGAATTTTCTAGGAATTTTTAGGCATTTTCTGGGATTTATTTGGAATTTTTAGGATTTTTCTTGATTTTTATTTTATTTTTCTGTAATTAAAAATCTATTTTCTAATAAATACCCAGTCAGCCGAGCGGAGAGCCCACCCGTCAGCCGCTGAAGTGGGGAGGGGCAGTCCCACCCGTCAACGACTGGGTGGAGCGCCACGTGGGTTTCCTAATAAGGAAGCCGAGCCGAGCGGCCTAACTAGCCCAAACGAAGCCGGCCCAACTCTGGACCGTTAGATCTAGACGGGAAGCGTCAGATGGTGACACGTGTCCCCTGCCCAGCCGCCCAGCCGCCTCAAGCCACCGACTTTTCCCTATATATATATATATATGTATATTTTAGGTTTTCCGAAACCCTATTTTATTTTCAGCAACTTTTTGTGGGAGAGTTCGGGAGAATTCTTCGACTTCGCGGGGGGTTTGCCGTTGATCTTGACGTCCTTTTTGTGCGCTGTTTTTTTTGTTAGAAGCATATTGAGGTTAGGTTTCTGAATATATAATTTATTTTCTGGTATTTTGATCTTGAATTTCTGAATAATTATTTGAGTGTCGGTTGTTCAAAAATCAACATGTCGCACGGTTTTTGAGATTTCGAGCGATCCCGAACTCCGTTTCGCAATCCGTTTGAAGTTTTGGAAAGCTGACACCGACCTCTACAACATATAATTTTTCCAGAAATTCAAAGTTTCATCTAGTATTTTATTTTGTTCTTAGAAATCAGATTTGGTCAACGGTTCATCGATTTGGTCATGGTTAGCCATAATGGCGATAACTTTTGACCAAATCGTGATTTTGTGGCACGGTCGATTCCAGTGCACTCATGGCACTGAAATCTATTATGTTGCACACTCAAACTTTTGAATTCATAATGTTTGACCAGTTAGTCAACAGTATGTCTCGGTTTGCGTGTCACGAGTCCCGAATTTGGAACCGTGAATTTCCTTGGCCAAATATTTGTGTGTAGATTGTTATTTTAGAATTAAATAGGTTACAATAGGATTTTAGATGATTTATTCCAGAATTAGAATAGTATTAATTGATTTAACCCATTAGCCACTTTCTAGGATTTTTAGAGTGGGAATTGTATATCTAACTTGTGGTTGTTTGTGCGACGGGGTTCGTAGGATGATGACTTGATTTGATAGCTTCTAGGTCGGAGTTCATCTTGTCTTCAACTTGTGAAACCAATCCGTCCAGGAGTTCAGGCAAGTACTTGTTGACACCTTCATGTGCATTTACTTTATATTGTTGTATTTCACTTATACATGCTATCTTCCGTGTCTTGACTGTTACACACACGAGAGTTGAGTGTTGACTATTGATCATGTTTTCTTATTGTTATCGTGATCGTGTTTTCATGATTGTGAGGTATGGATATTGGAGGGGTACAATTACTAGGCACGTGGACAAAGACCAGATTGTATTGTTGGCAACTCTCCCGGTTACGGGGGCGGGCCTTATAACCTCATCGTTCGCCCAAGCCGTCCATGTGTAGGAACGTTGTACTTCTCACGACACGTACTACGAGTGTTTATATGAGTCTATTTACTTTTCATGCTTGTTACTTTCCTTATCATTTCTTCCATCTCATGATTTCTTGTTCATATTGTTCATTGTTTCCATTGATCATTATTTTCCATGTTTAGTGTTTTATTACTTTATATTGTACTTGTATCATGGTGGTTAGACTTGTACTTGTTCCAATCCTGACTGGATAACCATTTTTCAGTTGTAGACGACGTGATCTGTCCAGAGGTTTACGGTGAGTATGTTGGAGACACTGACGTCACTGGCGTACCCGGTTCCAGCACTGATGCGAATTAGCATATTTTCTTCCTTATGGATTCGCATTAGTTAGTAGTTATAGTTATGGAGTTAGTTGTCTATTTTATTTTCTGTTATCCGGGTTTGTTTTCGAGACTTTCTGAGTTGTAGTGGATTTTTCATATTTATAATATTGAAACTATTGGATATTTTGGTGATTATTACTGGCTTAGTTGTGGATGATATATATGCGTGTTGTGCTTGTTGTGGACCATTGTTATCATAGACAGCGTACTACCGCCGATGCTGCGGCGTAGGCTGGACTTGGCCACGTACTCGTATCCCAAAATTGGGAGCGGATCGTGACAAGTTTTTATGGTGGCCCATGCAGGTCCAATTTTGCAAAAGACTGCGAACTCGTGGTAGTGCTTAAGTTAGCTGTACTACTACGAGCCTGCGAATAGATTTGAAGTTAGGAGGTTATATCATCCACAAATAGGATTTCCAACCTTATGAGTCTGTTTTATCATAGAATCTTATTGTATCTTATTTTGCATCCTGCTTGATTCCGTCCGAGATTTCTTCGATATGTTTGTATCTTCCGTACTAACCATATCCTTTCTTTCCTTTTAGTTCGCAATGGTTGAGACAAGGCGCAGTGCGATCCGTAAGGGGAAAAGGGTAGCTAACCCATATGCTACTCCCGAACCCGAGGGATCGACAGCAGAGAGTACCGAGTTCGTAGAGCCTTCTTTAGTTTTAGTTGTTATGCATACTTAGTGAGTTGTAGTATGTTCCTAGCCATTATCTCTCCGTGACTTAGCTTAAGAAATTATTGCTTGTAAGAGTTAGGTATTATACTATGCTATTTGTGATGTTTTGATTTTTGAGGACAAAAATCTTTTAAGGGGGATAGTTTGTAGCACTTGTCTCCCAAAAATTATTTATTTATTTTAGAGAGCTTTTTTTTTATTTTTATTTATTTATTTTGTTTATTATTATCATTTATATAATGGTTTGAATCGTAGGTAAATGGAGATTTGATTTGGGATCACAAGGGTGTGTACCTAAGCCTATAGCTTAAGTATAGTAAAACTAGGACATATATGGCCCCCAGGGTCCCCAGACAGTCTCTAGAGTATCATTTTGTTATTTTAGAATTTCTTGGATTTTTAGGAGATTTTTAAATAATATTTATATATGGTTTCATTATTTTCTTAAGCTTCCAGAAAATTTTATGAAGGCATCCGGGAGTATTTTTAGGTCAAATAATTTATTTGGGCTCTAGGACCCTTAAAATATTTTCTAGAATTTTCTAAGAATTTTTAGGGATTTTCTGGGATTTATTTAGAATTTTTAGGATTTTTCTTGATTTTTATTTAATTTTTCTGTAATTAAAAATCTATTTTCTAATAAATACCCAGTCAGTCGAGCGGGGGGCCCACCCGTCAGCCGCTGAAGCGGGGAGGGGCAGGCCCACCCGTCAGCGACTGGGTGGAGCGCCACGTGGGTTTCCTAATAAGGAAGCCGAGCCGAGCGGCCTAACTAGCCCAAATGAAGCCGGCCCAACTCTGGACCGTTAGATCTAGGCGGCAAGCGTCAGATGGTGACACGTGTCCCCCGCCCAGCCGCCTCAAGCCACCGACTTTTCCCTATATATATATATGTATATTTTAGGTTTTCCGAAACCCTATTTTATTTTCAGCAGCTTTTTGTGGGAGAGTTCGGAAGAGTTCTTCGACTTCGCGGGGGGTTTGCCGTTGATCTAGACGTCCTTTTTGTGCGCTGTTTTTTTTGTTAGAAGCGTATTGAGGTTAGGTTTCTGAATATATAATTTATTTTCTGGTATTTTGATCTTGAATTTATGAATAATTATTTGAGTGTCGGTTGTTCAAAAATCAACATGTCGCACGGTTTTTGAGATTTCGAGCGATCCCGAACTCCGTTTCGCAATCCGTTTGAAGTTTTGGAAAGCTGACACCGAGCTCTACAACATATAATTTTTCCAGAAATTCAAAGTTTCATCTAGTATTTTATTTTGTTCTTAGAAATCAGATTTGGTCAACGGTTCATCGATTTGGTCATGGTTAGCCATAATGGCGATAACTTTTGACCAAATCGTGATTTTGCGGCACGGTCGATTCCAGTGCACTCATGGCGCTGAAATCTACTATGTTGCACACTCAAACTTTTGAATTCATAATATTTGACCAGTTAGTCAATAGTATGTCTCGGTTTGCGTGTCACGAGTCCCGAATTTGGAACCGTGAATTTCCTTGGCCAAATATTTGTGTGTAGATTGTTATTTCAGAATTAAATAGGTTATAATAGGATTTTAGATGATTTATTCCAGAATTAGAATAGTATTAATTGATTTAACCCATTAGCCACTTTTTAGGATTTTTAGAGTGGGAATTGTATATCTAACTTGTGGTTGTTTGTGCGACGGGGTTCGTGGGATGATGACTTGATTTGATAGCTTCTAGGTCGGAGTTCATCTTGTCTTCAACTTGTGAAACCAATCCGTCCAGGAGTTCAAGCAAGTACTTGTTGACACCTTCATGTGCATTTACTTTATATTGTCGTATTTCACTTATACATGCTATCTTCCGTGTCTTGACTGTTACACACACGAGAGTTGAGCGTTGACTATTGATCATGTTTTCTCATTGTTATCGTGATCGTTATCGTGATCGTGTTTTCATGATTGTGAGGTATGGATATTGGAGGGGTACAATTACTAGGCACGTGGACAAAGACCAGATTGTATTGTTGGCAACTCTCCCGGTTACGGGGCGGGCCTTATAACCTCATTGTTCACCCAAGCCGTCCATGTGTAGGAACGTTGTACTTCTCATGACACGTGCACTACGAGTGTTTATATGAGTCTCTTTACTTTTCATGCTTGTTACTTTCCTTATCAGTTTCTTCCATCTCATGATTTCTTGTTCATATTATTCATTGTTTCCATAGATCATTATTTTCCATGTTTAGTGTTTTATTACTTTATATTGTACTTATATCATGGTGGTTAGATTTGTACTTGTTCCAATCCTGACTGGATAACCAAGAAAAACAACCAAAATAGGCACTATGCGGCCAAGGGTGGATGGGGTCTCATGCGGCAGTAGATGGTTACCTATCTATGCGGCTGGGTAGATGAGTTTCATGCGGCAAAGTGGATGGGGGTCTTATGCGGCAGTAGATGGGTACCCATCTATGCAGCTAGGTAGATGGATACCCATCTATGCGGCTGGGTAGATGGATACCCATCTATGCGGCTGGGTAGATGAGTTCCATGCGGCAAAGTAGATGGGGGTCTCATGCGACAGTAGATGGGTACCCATCTATGCGGCTGGGTAGATGGATACCCATCTATGCGACTGGGTAGATGAGTTCCATGCGGCAAAGTAGATGGGGGTCTCATGCGGCAGTAGATGGGTACCCATCTATGCGGCTGGGTAGATGAGTTCCATGCAGCAAAGTGGATGGGGGTCTGATGCGGCAGTAGATGGGTACCCATCTATGCGGCTGGGTAGATGGATACCCATCTATGTGGCTGGGTAGATGAGTTCCATGCGGCAAAGTAGATGGATACCCATCTTCTACAAAAATCTGAGAAGGATGGCCATGGAATCCATATCTTCCAAGCTCCATAAAACCTTCACTATAAGTCCAAATTTGGACTTCTATAGGTCAAAATGGGGTAGAATGAAATTCTCTACAACATGGAACAATCAAAACTTGAAATTAATAACATTTGATAGATCAAAATCCAAGAAATCCGAAAATGCAACAAACTTAGATCTACAAGAAATAAACCCTAGAAATTGAAAATGCTAAGTACTAAAGTGTCTTAGAATCTCGTGAGGAAGAAAGTAAATGAGAAAGTAAAGGAGAGAGAAAAGTTAGGTTGGGTTTTAAATGATGATGGTGGTGGTAGGTAGGGGTTTTCTTTTGAATCATGATGAACCCAAAAGCAAACCAAACCAAGCCAAACCAAACCAAGATAAACCATAACCAATGAAATGCTAAAATAAACCATTCAATGAGACATGTAATATGAGTCAAAATACGTACACGTATACCAAAATACGTAATACGAACTACGGGCGTTACAGGTTGCGCCATAGCCACATGGGCTACTGGTTGTGCCCTAGCAACAGATTGTGCCTTGGCAGCAACATGAGTAGATTGTGCCTTGGCAGCAGAGGGAGTAGTGGACTGTGCCTTGGCAGCTGGAAGAGTGGATTGCGCACGGGCAGCAGGAAGAGTGGATTGTGCACGGGCCCCAGAGACAGATTGCGCCTGGGCAATAGAAGCAGGTTGCGCCTGGGCAACAACAACTGTGGAAGATTTAGGAGTCTATACAGCTTTGTTCTTAGTGATAGCCACAATGCGTTTGTTGCTCTTCTTGTTGATTATATCTTCATAGGCTGTCTGGTTGACTTGAACAACCAGAGTCTTCTGCGTCTTGCCGATCGATGCAGCATCACATTGAGTTGTCACCTTCTCATCGGAGGATAAAGTCATCCCCAGCAGAGTCGCCATTTTGTTTGCAAAAACAAAAGTTTTATTACAAACTTAGAAAAGAGTACAAGAGTACAATTGATTTCTAGGGAAGTACAACTGTAGGAATCTGATCAGAAGACGATCACTTTATCCCTTGGACGATGTGAACTTGAAGACTAGAGCCTCTGAAGAATGCAGCAACACTTTTGCAAGAGTACTTGATCTCTGTGATGCTTTGATAATGATTGGAAACTCTATTTATAGAGTTCTGGAAATAACTGTTTTAGCAGTTATTCTGATGTGCGCGAGGCTGGACTGCGCCACTTTAGGTTGCGCCATCCTTATGTTGCGCCAACTTCCATTCAGTTACACAATCGTGTACTAACTGTATTTAGATGCGTGGCATCATGTGATTGAGATGCGCATGGTCGTGTACGGAATAGTGGACACATTTTGAGAGATTAGTGGCATGTGTGCCACGTCATCCTGCTTTAGAATGTAAGTTGTCTCAACTTTATCAGGTTGCGCGAGCTTCAGTCAACAAGTCAAACTGCGCCTGATTGGGTTGCGCCTAACAACTCAGTGCATAGGCACGTGGCAGCTTTTGAAAGGTATGAGAAGAATTTATTCAGATTGCTCCTAGGCGCAACTTAGGAATTTATTTAGATTGTGCCTAGGCACAACTTGGGAATTTATTCAGATTGTGCTTAGGCGCAACTTGCAGGATTGGCAGGACAGCTGTCAATCAAATCTTCTCGAGCGGCACGCTTTGAGGGATTCAAAAAGATTTTCTTCGTTTATCGTGCTGTCAGCTGTCACTGCTGTCAGGCAATGATGGCAATTAATGTCAGATGCCACGTAGGCTTAGACGCAATGTGATTTGGGCACAGTCTGATGTCAGGCGCAACCTAATCAGTGGCGTAGTTTGATCCTTTAAGCTTCAAAATAATGACGCAACTTGATTTCTGGGGTGCAACTTGATTGCTGGGTAGTAAAAATATGGCGCAACTTGATTTTTAGGCTCTACACCAAGATATAGCAATCAAACCAGGTTCTGGGTGCTTAGGAAGTCGAGTAAAAATTATATAATCATACCCTCGATATTCTTCTCGTTCCGTGAAATATTCGCACAATCATCAAAATCCAGGAAACCACATAGTCATATCTAATCAAATTAGAACATCATCAAAAGAACACTATCCAAAAATCAACGTGAGTCTATCAATCAATATCTCGAGATCATACTCTCTATAATACTCAATCCTCAGATATATCCAAAAATCACAAATCCTGATATATAGGACAACTATCAGTCCTAGCTGGCTAGACTAGGATAAGTCCTAGAAAGAATGGTCGGGGGGACAAGAGTCTATTAATTATGCTGCCGAAAAATAGCAATGATTGTATGAACCGCTCTGAAGCAGATCCACAACCCTTAAACCAAACAAGGACCAAGGTTACAGACCGTCTCCCGAGTGGAATTGCGCTCCTTACGCTATCCGACGGACAAGACATGTCAAGTAACTAGACGACTAATCTAGTCATGAGTCTACCTAGCAGGTATTGAGATCAGGTACTACTATACTACAATAGACATGTATGAGTCTGGTTCAGCAACCAAAGGAACGGTTCTGCCCAATCTTCGAACCAAATTCTCGATCGGGAATTCCGGAAAAATTCGGCATAGTCTCCTTTATATTCTGGACAGGAGCTCCCAGCGAATTGGGACTAAATCCACTCGACGCAATCCACCGCAGAATCGCAAGCTGAGAACACTAAGTCGCAGCTTCCAGCAGCGCTACAATGTGTACTGGAAACCAAACCATAGCCGAGAACACTAAGTCTCGACCTCCAGCAGTACTACGATGTGTACTGGGCGCCAAGCCAACACATGCAACAAGAATCGCCACGCAGGGCGCATCACAGACCCACAGTCATAATCCAAGCCACAAACAGAGTCACAGACATAGTTAGCCAAAGCCGTTACCCGACCGCGAGTCGGACACGGGGCATATGGGGACGATCCATACTCGTGAGTCGTGCTCGTGTCCTCGGAGGTGTGGATGACCCGTCCGAGTTGTCCGATACGGCCTAACCCGGTATCGAACCAAGCTATCCTAAGTTATCATCATGGCAGTTCTACTACTATGCCACACTACTCATGGTTATATATTTATAATTACAATTATTTAAAATACAATAAAATCCAGGAGAGAGGGCAAGAGTCGTCGATGAGCAAAGGATACTTGCCTAGAGGGCTCGACTAGGTAAGCAAGTCTTCGATGATCGCGATCCAAGGTGGCACGTCCATCGAGGTTCTCAGAACACACAATAAACAATCATTAGAATTAAATAATAATATAATAACATAAAGCACAAGGATGGCAGAAGGCTATACCGTGTGGGTCCCGCAAGCAGTACAGGGATTTGGCACAAAAACTAAGACACGCGGATCGATACGGACATGCAAACCAAGACGTACATGTATATCGAGATACGCACGAGAATTGAGATGATACAGAGATCGTGGTAGGAAAGAAACATAACGTGCACATAAACTGAGATGTGCATATAGATCGAGGAATTACGAATATTTAGATGGCGCACGAATCAACGGGACACGTAAATTGAGGCACACACACGAATCGAGACGACACGAAGTCCAAGGTGACACGCAAACCAATACGATATACAAATCGGTGTGTGCACGCAAATTGCTGCGACACGAAACACGAGGTAGGCGCAAAGGCTGAGATATGAAAATCGAGACAACGCGCAAAGCGAGATGGCATGTTACCCGAAGCAGCGCGGGGCAAGAGGCGTCCTGCTGCCCAAGGCAGCACGTACACCGAGGCAACACAAAAGTCAAAACTGATACGTACACCGAGGTGCACGCATCCTGAGAGGCATGGAGAACGAGGGAGCACACCAACCGAGGGTGTGCTGTTCGAGACAGATACACTACACAAGGCAATGCGCTGTTCGAGACAGCATGCGTCCCGAGGCACACAAAATAAGAGGGCTCGCTCCCCGAGGAGCGCACAGCACGAGGCAGCGTAGCGGAGGTGCTGGCTGCCGGAGTGAAGAAGGAGAGAGGGGCAAAAGAGCTGGGGAAGGCCGGTCGTAGTGGTGGTCGTCGGAGGAGGCCGGAGAAGACGGGGAGGTGGTAGAGGTGGCCGCAGCTGGAGGAGCAGATGGAGGTGACGACGATGGTAATGATGGCGGCGGTGGTGGAAGACGATGACAGCGATGGTGGTGGTGGTCGCGGTGGCTGATGGTGGTGGCCACCATGGGGATGATGCCAGCAGATAGGCTGAAGGCCGCGGAGGAGTGGCCGAAGGGGAGAGTGACAGGGCGAGCGGGAGAGAGGGATGAGAGCTTAGAGAGAGAGGTAGAGTTGAGAGAGAGGGAGAGGAAAAGATGAGCTCGGGGGAGGGGGTTTGTCACGACCCGCACCCATTGTGAGGGTACGAGTACGTAACAGCGCCCAGCCTATGCCGTAGTATCGGTGGTAGAACGCTGTTCTAGGTCACTATCTAACCAACAACTCACGCAATTATATAATGTACTTACCAGAATCTCAACTCCGAACGGAGGACAAGTATAGATATAATGAAATCTCAATCACAATCTAAGCATGATATGATAACACAGAAGTTTATAACTAAGGCTAAATAACAACAACAAAACCAACTACTAAATAATAATAATCTCAAACAATCTCAAAACAAAACAATATCTCAACTTATTACAATTCAAGTTCTAAAAACATGAAAACTAAACCAAGTCTACTAGCTAGTCTCCCGATCACTCCTGAGTGTCGGGGCCAAAGGTAGCTAAGCCATCTCCTGCTCCAAGGCAAGCAGGGCAATCATCTGTAATATTTTCAACAGGTCCAGTCAGGACATGAACGAATACAACTCATCTAGAAAACCCAAGTAAATGACAGATAACTATAAAGCAGTTATAGACAGTTTTATTGATGAACATGGTAGTTTATATTCAGGTGATGGTATAGAGAAACAGTTAAGATACAAGGAAAGTAAGGTAACTAAAACAAGAGAAGAATCATGACAATGAAGATTGTAAAATAAGATTCTAACTGAACTAGAGTAACATGATAAGTTCAGATAGTAAATGTAAGACAAGTGTAAATCCTATGTAAATCCAGTATGTGATGAATCTAATACAAGATGAATCTAGTACAAGATAATTCTAGTCAGTGATAAAAAATCCAGGTGAGACCAGCTATATTCTAACAGTATGTTTTAAAATATCGAAATCGACATGTAAACGGCTGTAGGTATCAGGCATATCACTCACTGATCATGTGAGGGATGGATGTGCTTCCAGTAGATTCCAGTTGGGAGATTCCAGATTTGGGGTATGTCTACATGTCTTACTCAATATTTTCCCGCCCCGCAATACAAGTGAATCCAGAATTCGACACGAGAATCGAGATGAGTCCAGCCAAATATGATGATACCAGTAATGATTCCAGAATAATTCCAGTAATAGAGGCCAGACAAGATGGTATGTGTGTCGTATACATGAATCCAGAAATATCCATACGTATTGTAACAGAGAATCACATAAAACTAACTAGAACTGAAGTACAGTAATTGACAAATAAATGAGAGAACTATCAGAGAATGTACTTGCCTGATACCCTGTGCAACTGATGAAAATAGATATCTGCACCGGAGTCACAATATCCTAAATAAAGCAATACAGGTTATAATATATTTAAATAAGATAAATAAAGTTTACGATACAATCTACATGATTTCTAGGCCAATCTAGGTCAAAGTCAACTCTTGGTCAACTCTGGGTCAAACCAAGTCAACATCTAGGGTTTTAGGTCAACTCTAGTCAAGCTAGGTCAACTCTAGTCAACAAGTTCAATTAGGCCTATATTGGTCAATTCTAGGTCAATCTATAGTTAACACAACCATAGGCCAGGATACCAAGATATTAGATATAGATATACCCTATATACAATACTATTACATATCATATATACCCAATGTCTATAGCCCTAGACATACATAAGCCTATCAAACAAAACCACATACATATACATATATACTTATCCATAGCCTCACATATAGTTATCCACATAACCATAATATATATAATGCAAACAAGAGAGAACATGAATGTGTGACCATCCATATACCTTATAGATCAAACTGGGGACTGAACCCCACACATATAGAGTATCCAGATAACTCATAATATGTATACATACATATGCATACATATATAGCATATATATATATATATATATATATATATATATATATATATATATATATATATATATATATATATATATATATATATATATATATAAATCACTACCCTCATCATATATGCATACAAGTATCACATATATCCAAGTGTCAACCAAAACTGGCTGAACTGAAAGAGGGGAGTCATAGGGTGGGAAACATAACAGGTGTGTCAAGTGAGTAGTGAAACAAAGTGTCACATGGTGTTCAGCAAGTTCAGCAGTGAAGTGAGAGTGTCATAGTGTCAAATGTAAAGTATAATAGATATGTGTACAGCTTTGTCAATATATTAGAGCAAATACAGTGTAGTAGTGTGTGGCAGTAGGGGGTGTTCTCAGATTTTGTGTACTTGTGTGTATGTGTGTGTAGGTCACAACATTGGTTTTTAGGTTTAGTGTTCATGTGTGTGTGTAGCAATGTGTGAGTGAGTGTACTGTAGATAGGGTGTTCTCAGGCCTGTGTACATGTGTGTGTGTGTGTATGAGTTTAGTGTAAGGGTGTGTGTGTGTATAGATTTCAGGAAAACAGTGTGTACATGAGAATTAGTGAGCAGTAGGTAGTATAGGTTCTCAGGTTTTATACATATGTGTGTGTGTGTATAATATGTTCTCAGTTCAGTGTACACATGTATTCTCAGTTTTGAGTTCATGTGTGTGTATGTGTATAGGGAAATTAGTGCATACATAAACAGTGTATCAGTTTCAAGGTTTTCAGTTTTGAGAGTCCAATGACATTCGAAACCCATAAACTCAATACTAATAGGAATCCTAACATGTAGACTAACTCAGATATGATACATATAATCTAACATAGAAATTAATCATCAAAAATCAGTTAAAACCCAATTTAATCTCAGAAAAATCAAATAACAGTCCTAGTATCAGAATTTGGGGGCAACCATGAATTCGAATTCAAAATACAATTAATAACCCAAATGATTGGTTGGTAAATGATGTGTCACATGTGAGTGTGTCATGCAAGTATCCTAGTGTCCAAAAACTAGACACAAATGTGTCCAAAACAGTTCCACACACGAGCACTGAAACCGTGCACTGACAGTGTGGTACGCGCGTGTCATGGGTTCGTGTACACGACACGAGTCGAATCATGACACATGCTCGTGTCCCCATGTTCGCCCAACATAGGGCAACACGTTCGTGTCCCTGACACGTCACTACGACGTGTCCATGAGGGACACGAAGCCCGTATCAGCAGGATGAGACACGCGTGCACAGTGCAGTGTGAAACACGTGCACACGCGATTTCTCCCTCGATACGAAACTATGTTGCGTGAAATTTCTTGGGTGTCGTGTCAGACATGTGCTCCGTGTGTCCAAAAAATTTCGTGTCCAATAGTGTCGTGTACAGTGTGCACGACACCCCGAACAGCAGGGCATCGAGCACACTGCTCGTGCTGCGTGTCCGTGTCAGATTTCGACACGAAAATAACACAGGGGTCGACTCAGTCAAGGGGGGTTATGATCTATACATGTAGGGCTACAAGTTCATTCAAACACATTTCATAATCATCAAAATAAATCCTATTGTGGCATTCTATCAAACACCTAGAACTAGATTATGATACGTGTCCGATATGGATACGAAATTAATGTAAAATTTCACCAATCACACACCACAGCTAGGGGACACCTAGATCTAGACTATTATGCAAAGAAATCAGGGTTAAAACATAGTTTAGGGTGTTTACCTATAGAGTGTCAATGACAAAAAAAAAGCCCAAAATAGGATGATTCTCCTTGCAAGCCACTAGCTCCAAATTGTGCCAAATCTGAGATTTCTCTCCATGAACAGCAAATAGAGTAGGATTAGGTTCTAATGCAAGAATCTAGAGTCAAAAAGGAATTAAAATGAAATAGTTATGGATTGGAAAAGAATGACCAATACCTCTCTTTTTCCAAAAGTTGTGTTGATACAAAGGAGGCAAGAACTAGGAAGAGAGATTATATAGGGGGAGATCCCTATATGACTGGTCATGAAGGGAGAAATTAGGGTTAGGGTTATAACTAATGGGCTTGGGCCAAGTTTCAATGATAAAGGAAATCAATCCATAAGTCAAAGTCCATGAACCTAATCATTTATTCTCTATATGAAACTCGATTCAAAATAACTTAACTTGGGTTGACTTAAGTTAGACTAGGGTCCCACCATGCTAATCAAGTCACCTTAGCTAGAGTCAACATCTAAGTTAGTCTCCATAGTCTCAACTAGCAAAGGTCAAAAATAACAATCATCATTCAAACAATTTACCAATAATTTCCAAGAAACCAAAATGACCAAAATATCCCTAGGCCAAAAATGATAAATAAAACATCCTAATCACACGGTTAGGCTCCAGGTCAAGTAGTCTATAGGGTTTCTTTAGCAGCACATCAAAATCACAAGTCATGACTTAAAATAATTTTAAATTGATTAAAAATCATCAAAATTCATAATGTGATATAAATATCAATAAATAAATAATTATAATTACAAAAGTTCAAAATTACCCTCATTTGAAAAACTGGGTTTTACAGGGTTCTCCAGCAAGGGGAGAAGAGAGGAGAGAAAGAAGAGTTAGGGAGAGAGAAGGGGGGCTGGCGGCTGAGCCTTGGGGGAGAGAGAGAGTTAGATTTTTAGGGTTTGGGGAGGGTAGTTTATAGGAAACAATAATAATAATAATAAATAATGATAATAACAATAGGACTAATTATAATAAGGAAACTAAAATACCAACTCCAATAATATTAATAAAATAATACCAACCGTAAATTAATACGGCAACGATAACCAATAGTCAAGATTCAACAACTAAGACCAACCCAATTCCAGAAAATGAATAAAATTTAAACAAATTCGAAATTTAAAAATCACCCAAATACGAAATACGGTCATATACCTATTTTAAAAATAGGAATTTGACAGATCTCTAACTCACTGCCACTCTCCAATTACTCACACACCCATTGAAACCCAAAGGCACTTGACTGATAAAGCCCTATGGCCAAGTGGCTAAGGCCAATGCTAAGGCCACTGAGAGTAGGCCAAGTCCATGCCCTCACAATAAACTGGAAAGACTCTGAACTTCCCACTGACACACTAAAACCTTACATCCACTGCAAACACTGACACTTGGCTCAAAGCCAAGGGCCAATGTGGCACTAGCCAATTGGCCTACTCACTGACCAACCCAAGCCAGGGGTATGCCCTGCTGTAAAGCAATGTTAAAACATGCTGCCACTGCACTGCCTGCATGCAAACCCGAGCCACACTGCTCCCCTGCTGTAGATAAGGCAGCCTGCTGCCAAAGGCTTCACTGCCTGCAGCAGTCGAGGTGGGGGGTAAATCCCCCAACTGCTACCCTGTACAGAGGCCAAATGGCCTGCTGCAACCAAGCCAAGTTCCCCTCACTCATCATAAACATGCCTATGGCTAAGGACATCACTGGTACAAACACTGTTTGTCTGACCCTAAATCTCCTTTATGACACATGGCCAATGGCCAAATATCCCTAAGTCCCTTGATAACCACTGTGGCCATTTGGCGTACCTGTCCAATGCCATGCCAAGGCCAAGCTAACACTATTACACTCTAATCACTGTTACATATATCATTCACTCCTCACTTTTAGCTAATTAATACACTAGGATACAATCTGATTTCCCAACTTCTCTATTACCTGAACAGTGGACAAACCCCGTATACTCGAGCTCTCTCTTCTCTTCTCTTACTCACTGCATACAGTTCACTGATAACACAAGACAATATATACATACATATCTATGTACTACATATGTAAATCATGTATCCTAATCCACTCCCTCACACACACATACCTATATAGACTGATACCTGATGATTATGGACTGATATCATCAATCCATAGACTGAACATTGCTGCCAGTTAGAAAATGGACAGTATATTCTAAGCTAACCTGGTTGCACAAAGAAATGAGGTTGGACATTTATATAAGGGACTGAACCTATATAGCGATGGCCTATACTAATAATGTAGTGAACTGATCATTGATCTTAAGGACACTTGATCTCACTCACTGGTCACCCTATTAACATTAGGACACTCAATCCCTCACTGTGGCACTTACATTGTCACAAGGATCGATGTGTGACACCACTGGCACACATTAGACACTCACAAGCACTCCCTATATCATAGTATTAAACATTCACACTGCATGCACTGATACTCCACCCACTGTTCAGTCCTATATCTTAGCAGTAATTTAGGACTTGTTAAATTAACTCAGGTGTTCAATGATGCTTTATTGCTACTACCACAAACCGTTGGACCCCCAGCCGACAACACAATCAAGATCAACGTCGATGGAACCACGACTTCTGTGTCTCTCTCAACCACTAGCAAATGACCAACTTATTTGTGCGATATACTTTGTTCGTGTTTTAAGTTGATGATTAAAGTTATTTTATTACCTAAAAAGAAAAGAAAAAAATGCCAGGTCCAGTTCCAACCGGTTCAAGTTGAATCTGGCCGGTTCGTCGTTTTTTTTCAGCCCCGTCCTATAAATACCGCTCCCATCCCCAATCGTATCGCTCTCTCTCTCTCTCCTATTTTCTCTCTCTCTCATCTAGGGTTTTGAGGGTTTGATTTTTTTTTTTTTTCGAATTTCCCCTCCAAAAATCTACAAATTTTCCCAGAACCCTATTTCCTCCCTCTCGATCCGCTCCCAAACCCTAATTTTCGGCGAATTCGCTTTCTCCAACCTCTATTTCATCAATTCTGGAGCCACGAGCTGCCAGCGATCAACGGGGTGTTCTCTGGTGAGTCTCTGTCCCGTTGCCAGCTCGATAGTAGTTTAGCTCCGTCTCCAATTGCCGAATCTAGGTTTCCCCAATCGAAACCCTAATTCCGGCAGGGAACCGGGGGAGAAAGACTAGTCCTTTTGCCGATGATATGATCGGTTGAACATGAGCGATGGAGGCAGGGAGAGCGGAAGCGACAATCCGAAGAAGAGCGGCAGAGGCAGCGGCAGCGGCGACGAGTTTGGTCGCGCAGTTGCCAGGATCGCCGTAGCCCAGATTTGCGAGTCTGTCGGTTTCCACAGCTCCCACGAGTCTGCTCTGAATGCTCTTGCCGACGTCGCGATAAGGTTCATTTGCAATCTCGGTAAAGCTGCCAACTTTTCCGCCAACTTGGCCAACCGGACGGAGGGCAATGTGTTTGACTTAATCCAGGGGTTGGAGGAGCTAGGGAACTCACATGGGTTCACTGGAGCGTCGGATGTCCACCGCTGCTTAGTAAGTTCTGGGGTGGTCAGAGATATTGTTCGATTTGTGAGCAGTGAGGAAGAAGTCCCATTCGCCCGCCCGGTTCCTAGTTTCCCAATCGTTCGGAGCCAGAGGCTAGCTGTGAGCTTTGCCCAAATCGGGGAAAAGCCTGCCGGAGACCATATCCCCGATTGGCTCCCGCCTTTCCCTGACCCGCGTACCTATACCCAAACTCCGGTATGTAAGGAGAGAGAAAGTGAGCTTCGGGCCGAAAGGCTTGAGCAGGAACGGCTGCGGAGGAACACGGAGCAATCTCTGTCAGGTCTCCAGCAGAGGCTTACTTGCAATGGTGAGGCAGGGCCCATGCTGCCGACGTCCGACATTATAAACAAGAATCCCTTCTTCATGCCGCCTTTGGCATATGGGGAGAAGCCCGTTTCGGATATTGTTGTCCCCGGTCAAGATGATGCCAAAGGGAAGAGGTTGTCGGTTATTGAAACCTTTGCGCCGACAATTGAGGCGGCAAAGGAGAGATCTTTGGAATGTGAGATCAGTGAACAAAAGGGTCTTCCTACTAAAAGGCCTGAGGTTCGTTTCAGGTTAGGAACCAAGAAAAAGAGATTACCTCTGCCATCGTCTTTGGGAGCTTCGGGCAGAAGTGATGCTGGGTGGTTAAGGGATGATGAGAAGGATGACAGGAAGAGAAGAGCTGAGAGGATACTCAAAGCAGCTATGGAAAATGGGAAGGATCTCATTCAATGATGGCCTGCCTAGTGCGTTGGATTGGTGGAATTGCCATCTGAATTCCTCATGTGTTCTTCCATTTCAGAAATTTGAGGTATGTAAGTATACCAATCAGTCGGCAGCTTTTGTATACAAGCAATTCTTTTCTTATCAAAATGATAGTTAATTCCTATTGTATTTTTTCCACTATCATATGCTGATGTGTGTAGTGGAAGAGATTCTTTGAATACCTTGGACTATATTCCTAGAAGCCTAGAATTCGTGTTTTATATATTAAATTTACGTGATGTTCATGTAGGCATATGTCACTGGCATCGACCTAGATACTTAGTGTATGTTTATAGCTCTGAGTTGTCAGACATGTATCTAGGAAACCTTTCCTTCTTCAAGGTGTTCTATTACGAGACAAGTAAGACTAGTACAATGTTACTTCTATCATGATGATAGAACCACACTATTCCCTTTTGTAGTAGCAGATGTAGTTGATTTAAAATTTTCCACTATCCTCTCTGAACATTCTATTTTTCAAGAATTTAAAAAATATTGAAGATCTAGTTTTTTTGTGGGTACGGAACTCATTCTGTCTTGCAAACAACACAAATCCCTTGTTGTAGGTCTGTTGTTCATCAAGGTATGACATATGTTAGTTAATATATTAGAATTGCAAACAAGCTTTTGCAAAATCCTCCATTATAGGTCTGTAGACCCGTGTTTTCCAAAACCATGGTTCCTGAGCTATGACCTAGTGGGATACTATCTTAGAACCTAAGCTATGTAGGGGATTCAAATTTCCCCAAACTTCACTTAGGGTTTATTTGGATCCATGAAAGTCCCTTGAAGTGTGAAAGTGTGACTTTCACACTTAGCACATGCATTGCACACAACCCTTGAAGCCACGTTTGGTTCGCAGAATTAGGGTCTTGGGAAAGGGAAGTCATTCATTTTCTGTGTTTGGTTGCCAAAGGAAATGAGCATGAAAGTAAAATGATTCCCAAATGAAAGGAAAATGGTTCTCCCCTCACCCACCCCAAATATTCACTTTTTCATTTTTCTCCTTAATTCCCTGGCATTTCCAAACACTAAAAAGGAAAATTGATGGGAATTACAATTTTCCAACGGGAAGGAAAGAGCAAAGAATTGATCTTCTTTCCTTTCCGTGAACCAAACGAGGCATCGGGAGTTACAAAAACATGTCTGGATACATGATATTTTGTATCTTGAAACTGGCCAAATTCACACTTTCATGCTTGGATGTCTAAATATGAAGGAGGTGGAAAAGTAAAAAAGTACATTATAATAATAAAAAAACGATTAATTGTTCTAACTAAATGGACAATTATTTATTAATACTAATTATTTAACATTATTAAATTTAAGTATTAACAATTAATATAACAAGATATTTTATTAACCAACTATAATGTATTGAATAATATTTTTATTGTGCATTATTTGGTTAGTTATTTTAATTGTTAATTAGCTTAATTGCTTAACATTAATTAGCATTATGAAGTATTTGACACCTATCTTTGCACGAACACGGATTGGACACGACACAGTAAAACACGACGACTCGAACATAATACATATTTTAATGTGTCCTAGTGTAGTTTGGAGTGCGTGTTGTTTGCCCGATAGGTTTCCGATATGCGTCCGACGACACGACTCGGATTTTTTGAGTGTTCGTGCTTTATAGCTAATTGTTTAACTTATAAGAAATTAATACTTAATATTAAAAAATAATTTTAATAAATGATTCAAAAAATTATGTTTTATTAGTTACTTATTGTTATAATAATTAATTATCATAATTGTTCAATAGCATTATATTATATCAACTACTTTAAACAAGGTTGTAAAAGGCGCTAGGCGCCGCCTTGGCGGGCGCCTAAATCTAGGCGGTCGCCTAAATCTAGGCGGTCGCCTAAATCTAGGCGGTCGCCTAAATCTAGGCGGTCAGCTTACTTAATTTTTTTCTTCAATTTTCTCAAAAAAAAAAAAAAAATCCAATTTTCTTTATAAAATTCTAATTTTCAAGGATTTGAACAGAAAAATACACCCACCTGTTATATACAGGTATGGCCCCACACTTTTTTTTTCTTCTTCTACTCACTGTCTGTGATGAGACTTGCCAAAAAAAAGCAGCAGCGACAGAAGGTATGACCCCCCACACTTCTTTTTTTCTCTCACTAATGTGTCTAATGTGTCTGTGTTGTGACTTAAAAAGAAAAAGAAACATCAGCAGAAGGGACAACATGAGGAAGAAGCAAGAGGAAGAAGACTTATACTTTTCTTCTCTCCACCCCTCTTTTCTCCTCTCACTCACTGTATCTATGAGTCAGTTGCCAAAAAAAAACAATACAAGAAGAAGAAGAAGAAGAAGAAGATGCAGAAGATGAAGACGAAGAAGAAGATGCAGAAGGAACATACCTGGTGGCTGCTCGCGGCCGCCCACCCCGAGGGAGGTAAGTAGGTTTTTTTAGGGCAACTTCTCCTCTTCGAAAACTTTCTAGGCGGCCGCCCACCCGCCTAGCGCCGCCTAGGCGGCCGATTTTGGCCGCCTTTTATATGAGCCGCCTAGAATGCCGATTCCGGTTGAAACCTAGGCGGCCCATGGGCGCCCAGCGTCTAGGCGCCGCCTAAATCTGACTTTTAGAACACTGACTTTAAATAATAATTAACTATTATATTTAACTAATAATTTATGTATGTTAAATATTACCCTAATTAAGAAGATTTTTTTAACGTTGACGAAATATTAGCTTTTTGTTATTAGTTGATATTTAATTTCAATTAGTTGTTGTTAATAATTGATAACCTTAATTATGTAAGAAAGAAATAACAAAATCCTAAGAAAAAAGAGGGGGGGGGGGCATACAAATCACCCCAACAAAGCTCCGACAAGAGCTGCTTTGTGTCGACAGTTCCTTATCCACCTCTACCTCCTAATGCCATCCAAACATGGAAAGTCTTTTGTACCCATCAAGTTTCCTAAAAATATGCAAATGCAAACCACTTACTCAAATCCAAACAGCCCCTTATAAATGAATTTTGCAGACTGAATCACGTTTCCTGTGGTTTGGTTCCCAAATTGTCAAAACTTTCGCAAAACCCTCCATTACAGGTCTATAGATCCCTGTTTTCCTAAACCATGGTTCCTGAGCTAATGCCTGTTGGAATAATATCTTAGAACCCAAGTTATGCAGGGATTCAAATTTCCCCATACTTCAGTTATAGATGAGTTTTGCAGACTGAGATGATGTTTCCTGTCTTAACTGTGGTTTGGTTCCCAAATTGTAATTATCCAAACAGGATTCCTAGTTTTGCAAAAGATAATTTAGTTTGCAAGTGAAAACCATGACTTATGTGACTTATGTGGAAACTCTAGTAATAAGCAAACTATACTTTTCCAAACCATGCATCTAAAGCTAATTCTATCTACATTGCTACAGTGCTATAGAGAGTAAGTTGATAAATCACTTATTTGTTGCATTGCGACATCGATTGCAGTAGATGGGTGATCATGATGGACGAAACAAATCTTGCATAGGTTAGTGGAGAGCACGAAACTCGTCTTAGAACATTTTTTTTGGGAATTCATATATTATGGTGTAAAATATGCCTAGTATCCTATTCAATTTGAGTTTTTTTTTTTAAAAAGATAGAACTTCTGGATCTTTCAGTAGTTTTAATTCATGACAAGATTCTATTTGCTGCAGCACAGTGAGGTGGGGGGGGGGGGGGGGGGGGGGATGGAGAGGACGTGTTGCGGTGAAACTAGATCCATGTGGTTATGATCATATTTATATATTGTTATACTAATTCAAGGTAGTATGTAATCTGTCAACCACACAGTGCTGTAGCCTCGCAGGGCAATCTATTGTAGTATAGAGCTTTCCCGAATATGAACTGACAATCCTAGTTATGCTCCACAGGTGACCCATTTTAATCAAGGCTCGCAGTATTAGTATCGGAATAGGTATCAGACCTTTACTATGAGTTTCGGTATTGGCAATATCGGCATATTTAGATTGGAGTATCAGATTTTTTGGCATCGGAAAGTAAATAACTACTAATAAATTTAGAGTAAATATTTTAGGCATTTAGGCATAATTTTAAGTAATTTATGTGTTGTTTCATAGTCGTTTTGAAATTGAATGAAATAATAGCCACTTTTGTTGATTGGTTTACCTGCAATAGATAGATTTTCTTCATTTGCATGCTTTTACAATCTTATTGTGCTTTTGCATCCTTGTTGATTAGTCTTTTTTCCCTCAATTTTTTTGCTGAATTGACTGAGAAAGAAACTCCCAATGTCGGTATCGGTCAGTATCGGATCGGGACATGACAAACTGTGTCGGTATCGGTTGTATCGGATCAGTATAGAGCAAGGTTCACAATATCGGTATCGAAATCGGTATCAGACTATTCCTATGAGTATTGGTATCGGCGATATCGGTAGTATCGGCAGTATCGTATCGGAGTATCGGACTTTGGTATCGGAAAACAAATAATTATTAATAAATTATTTA
The DNA here is from genome assembly GCA_029216955.1 of Iris pallida. Taxonomy (NCBI): domain Eukaryota; kingdom Viridiplantae; phylum Streptophyta; class Magnoliopsida; order Asparagales; family Iridaceae; genus Iris; species Iris pallida. The sequence goes on from JANAVB010019800.1 coordinate 19,287,711, forward strand.
CATTTAAAAACATATATTTTATACATTTAGGCATAATTTTAAGTATCTTCAGTGTTATTTCTTAGTAGTTTTGAAATTAAATGAAATAGTAGTCACCCTTACCGATTTGTTTACATACAATAGATGTGAACACACACACACACACACACACACACACACACACTAGATGTAATTTTCACACACACACACACAATAGATGTGATTTTCTTCTTTTACATGCTTCTACAACCTTGTTATGCTTTAAACCCTTGTTGATTTATCTTTTTTGTTTAATTTTCTTTGCCGAATTGACCGAAACAAAGACCCCCAATGTCGGTATCGGTCAATATTTGGTATCGGTCGGTATCGGATCGGAACATGCCAAACCGTATCGGTATCGGCCGTATCGGATCGGTATCGGCCGATACTTTAAACCATGGTATAGAGATATGTCACATCAATTTTAGTACTTCCATTATTGTGGATCTTCAATTCCTTAACTGTTATATTTACGACATAGTGGATTGTGAAAATCTGGAAGTATTGAAGAAATCTTGTGATGTTTCACTTGGTGGCTTAGTAGTGTGCAACAATATACTTGACGATCATAAGTAACTTATTCTCTCTTGGACATGCGTGTTTAAGTTTTTGAAACCAACTTATCGCTTCATCATCCAAGTAGACATACATTCTTTCAAAGTTAGTCAAAGAAGTTTGTGGATGTGTTTTGAGATCTCAGAAGTTACCTGTAAATGAGAGATTTTTTTACCAAAATACCTTCTTTAATTAATGGTCCATAGTAGACTAATGATTGGAATTATTCTACTTGAAGAGTAGTGCTTTAGGATTATACCTTGAATCATTATATGCTCGACTAATCTTCTGTAGATATTTTGATGATGAGGGGATACTTCTAATTTTGATGCGAATCATGCAGTCATGATATGTCTGCAGGGTGGGAGGGCTTTACTTTTAATCTTACTGTCTATACACGTTGCCAAAGCCTGGCTGGGCCAGGCTTGCTGCATTTGGGTTTGTGCTCTCCGCTATTGATGTGTTTGAACAACAAATTCACATAAATTACCAGTTAACCCACCAAATAAATATCACCCTTCACATAATCTTGTATACACTATACCTGAGAAAGTGTCTGTTGTCCATATAATCCTTCAAATAAATGTACCAATATAACTCTCCACCAATGTTTTGCACAACGAATACGAATTTGAAACTTAAGAGTAATTTTCTACAGGTATATCCCTTCTATGTATGATTTTTTGAGCAAAGACCCCTATATTTCCACATCAAAGTGAACAATTCCGTGCAATATATATATATGTGCAAAGGATACACTTGCACTATATATATATATATTAGTTGAATAATGCGTGGTCAGTGGTATATATATATATATATATATATATATATATATATATATATATATATATATATATATATATATATATATATATATATTAGTTGAATAATGCGTGGTCAGTGGTATATATATATATATATATATATATATATATATATATATATATATATATATATTAGTTGAATAATGCGTGGTCAGTGGTCACTCTGTACGTGTCACGTGTGTGATACATAAGATTCTCATTCTCTGAAGTAACCTGCTCTTGGATCAAATGCACTTCTCAAAAACAAGCTAGGTGAATACATCATTTTGGGATGATCCAAAAAAGGCATTTCCTATCTCAAGTGCACTTGTTAGGATACCACATTTGCTGAATGAAATATCAAGTATCCAAAAATGATAGGGTACATGTAGCTGTTTACTTGAAAGTAATTGTTAGAACCACATTCACTTAGGATCTATAAAATCTAAAATGATCCCCTTTGCAATTTTTGTGTGTTGATTGTTTGTTACTTCAAATCAACATTTGACTGGGTTTATTTAATTGTCAGATGTGATGTGTTTCATTATCTTGACAAAACTGAAAGATTAATTTGATCTGGTTACTATTGTTTGGAAGGAGAATTCAGAAAAGAGTTCCATTACCTTCTGCAAAGGGTGAAGAGAGAGAACTATATATTCTGTTTATTGATGAAGCTCACTATTTACAGACTTGTATAGTGAATTTATAGGAAGTGTCTTTACGAAATATGAAAGTGATACTTTGAATACTCCTGTCAAAGTAGCCATTGTATGATTTTAGATACAAGTGGCTAGTAAGGGTTAAGGTCACGTGAGTGTGAGTATGATGACAAAGTAATTTTTAGTGTTAAACTAGCTGATCATATAGTTGAAGGCTTTGCTCCATGTGAAGAATGTCAAGGGCAAGTTTGTGATGTGCCACAAAATGTTATCCCTGGAACTTGTTACTTCTATAATATGGAGTATCTTTGTGGATAAGGTCTTTAACGTGGAAATAATGATTATTCTGCACAATGACAATGCTATCCACGCTAACCGGTTCAGTTGTTTTACCTGTTTGTGTTGCTGGTTGTGTTAGGTTTCTAGTGAAAGAATGTCCATTCCCATTATTGAACCTTCCTTGGTTATACCCAAAACCATGGAAGGAAATCATGCAAAATAGTGTTATGTATATTGTTTGCCAGGCTGAGTATCAATCTACGACTGCATAATGCAATGCTGTTCTTTGTGATCTTAGTAGCATTTCTCATACTACACTAGTTACATATTACAGTACTGAAGTTTCTTTGGTTATTCTCTTGACTCTTATTTTCATGAGCATATTGGAAAATTGGATTAATTTCCATTTGCCACCTTGGTTAGAAAAAGCTTCAGTCAGGTCTAGTTTCCTAGATCTCTACCATTGTCAACGTCCAGGTCTTTTTACTAAGCTCTTAGGCTAAATAATTTAATATTCTCCTTCCAAGTTGAAGCATTGAGAATCTTTGTTCAAAACTCGCTTGCATACTAACACATGAGGTAAGTATTAGAGAAAAAGAACACTCTTAGACATGATTTCTACTCACGTACTAGTATCACTTTACCGTAACCTACCTTTTTTTTAAGAATACGGACCAATCACTTATCGTTCTCCCTGGGTTTGGAACCCAGGGCCTGTACTTTCCAGTTTCCCTGCTAATGGTCTCAACTATTAGGTTGCCCAATTTGGTCATAACCATTGTATTAGTCACTCCTATTAACTGTTATGAGAATCACAACTTCATTTGAGTAGATCCTGATTAGTATTTGGTTGTTCATTATGTTAATGAGCCCTAGTAAGCATCCATGGCTGAATGGTTAAAGCGTCCAACTCATAATTGGCAAATTCGTAGGTTCAATTCCTACTGGATGCTCGCCAATGGGAACAAAAAAATTCATAGGTTCAATTCCTAATTGGCAAACTCATACATATCTGTGTGTGTGGGAGCCTCTAGGAGATAGTAACCCAACATTATCTTGATTCATCTCAATAGTTTTACTGATGTTTAAGATGCTTAACCCTAGATATTTTTCTTGGGTCTATTTTTTGGGGAAAGCAATTATATTACCCAGAGAAGCTACTTGTTAGTATCAATTTTTTTTCTTGTAATGTCTTAGGAAACAAGGTGAATACGAAGACTCATAATGTGAGGTTTCTTTTTTTTCACATTATACGGGTTTATATGCTAAACACCCTTTCAGGAAATTGGTGACTAAAAAAGTGAAAGAAGTTTTCATGAGATAAATTTGTATAATTGATTTTGTAGTGAAATTAAGGACAATATGAGAAAAAATCGTCTTAAGTGGTTTGGACATGCACAAAACAGACAATAGATGCTCCCATAAGGAGGAGCAATAATATAATAGTTAATGGAGCCACTAGGACCAAAGGTAAGCGTAGACGAACATGATTTGAAGTGTTAAAGAAGAATATGGTTATTGTTAGCGTTACAGGGGACATGTACCATAATAGAGCTGAAGGGAAGAAGAGGATTCAAACAGCTGACCCGAAGAATTAGGAAGGTTACAAACGGCGGTAGGCGGGTGCGTGGCGGAGAGAGTCCGCCTACCGCCTAGGCCGCCTAGCGGTTGATACATTTTGAACATTTTTTACTATTTTACCACTGTTTTTTGCATAATATGCATATTTTAAGGGTGTTCCATGCATAACTAAGTTGTAGAAAGAAGATTTATAAAGTTTTAGTGTTGTTAGGCCCATAATGTTTAAAAAAAAAAAAAACCTTTTTGGCCAAAATATTTTGTAAAGTATTTATCCGCCTAGGCGCTCGCCTACGCTGCCTCACCTCCGCCTATGTCGCCAACCTCCATTGGCCGCCTACTCCACCGCCTACAGCAAAGCGGTGCGGAGAGGGACCGCCTACCGCCTAGGTGCCATTTAGAACACTGGAATTAGGGATAAAGGATTTGTTTTAAAAAATAAGAAGCAAAAGTAGGACTGTTTTTAGGTTTAGAATATAGCCATTTCCCCAATATTTTCAGGTTGGCTACGGGAACTATATTGAGAATCATTTCATCTGAAGCAAATACCATATCGAGATACCTGATTCTCTGCCCCATATCTTCCATGAGCTCAATTCTCATGTCCCCAAATGAGTGGGCTTCACCTCCTGTTCGTCGGAATTAGAGTAACTGCCCGAAAAAACCTCACAAACCCACAACTCGAGATAAAAAAGGAAACTAACTCTGAATGGAACGGTCCTATCTTTTTCCTCTCATGAAAATTTAAATGGTCCTATTATTAAGAGCTGCTAAAGAGGGGCATTTATTAATAGTCGGCATACGGTAACGTTTGGCATACCCTAACGCACTTTAATGCACACCACAACGTATCACAAATCTGTTAACCTTGTACCACATCGTTTTACACCACCTGCTTTGAGTTTCAATCCCCGAACTGAGGTTCAATATATTATTGCCCAAGTATTCAATCCCATATTTACATCCATTCCAATGCATGCTAGAATTTCCAAAATTTTAATCTAATGCCTTGATATTTTATTGATTTATTGTTAAAAGAGCTGATCATTGTTAAAAAAGAACCACTATTATGTCTTTAAACTTTTCTTCAGTTTCAAAATTCCTTTATATCTTTTAGGAGGGATTACTGGCCATACTTCTTTCTTCAGTTCAGTTTCACTGGCCTCACCTATCACGTCCCTGCCCAGGGGCTCACTATGACATGTTCACTTGGCCGAACCTATCACATGATCTGTGCATGAGACTCATTTTGCATCATCACTTGGCCCAAGGGCCAAAATGGTTAACCCAGTTGTACACATGAAATGTAAGCACACAAATATAACTAATCAAACTCCCATCTAGTCATATCCGATGTGGGACTAAAGCTTGGGGTTCCAGTTCCACCACCTAGGCTGCTTCACATAAAACCTGATAGTGTTCGTGACTTGTGACTTCTGTTTTCACTTTGATATTAAGAAATCATTCTACTAATTACAGATAGTGGAGTAGATTATAAACATTTTTTGTTGGCCTGAACGAAATATGAGTCATACAAATAACACAGTCTCATTATGTACTGAGTTCCTTATTTTTGTACATGGTTGTTTTCTAGTGCCAATCATTCATATTGAAACCATCTTGTTGAAACAAACTTGATTTTTAAGTAATTAACTTTACTTAACAAAGACTTCTATTTCAAAAAGTTTCTTTGGATTTAGCTGTTTGGGTGTGATGACTACCATGAAGTGCTCATCCTAGCTTGTTCCTTGGATTTATTTTAGGTAGAAAGGTTCCTAATGCGGTGAGTTCACTTACCTTTTTGTTTAGTTGGAGGAAAGTGCCATCCCTTTGGAAGTGTTTCGGACTTTCAGTATTTTGAGTACTGCATTGTTATGTTATTGCTGCCTTTTTGTAGCTTGTTGTTATGTCTTTAAGTGCGACTTTCTGACAGGAGGGGCTAGGGCATCTAGTTATGTATTAGTTTTGCAGTCCATATTTAAAGAGACAAAACTAATCAAATGATGCTGCCGAAAGGGCGTTCTTGACACCTAGCTTGACTTTGGATGAAGAGAGACTATTCTTCTAAAAAGGACAGTAGAAACTTTTACAACAAAGGACAAACCACACAGCAGCTGAGGTTCCCCCCTTGCCCCGATCAAAGCTCTTTTATCCTTTGTAGGAATCCTACTAGAACCTGTACGATTGCAGGATTTTATCTCTGGTTACTGTTTCACGCTGTTGATGATGGAAAACCTAAGTATGTGAATGATTCTAACACAGAAAGAATTTGAGGGAAAGGAGGAGAAAACAGTTCAGAATCCAACTGAAGGATGTATTGGTGACATTAGGGCCTGTTTAGCAATTGGAAACTATTTCAAAAGTAGAAACTAGTTTCTTTGAAGTTTCTAGCAACCGGAGAGTAGGTTTCCAACATAAATTTTTTGTTTGTTCGCTGGAAAGTATAATAAGGATCAAGGAAATTAGAGAATATGATGACATGTCATTATTAAAATAGTTAAATATGGTCTATAGTAAGTATGTGAATGGTTCAAACAGACAGAATTTGAGGGAAAGGAGGAGAAAACAGTTCAGAATCCAACTGAAGGATGTATTGGTGACATTAGGGCCTGTTTAGCAATTGGAAACTATTTCAAAAGTAGAAACTTAGTTTCTTTGAAGTTTCTAGAAACCGGAGAGTAGGTTTCCAACATAAATTTTTGTTTGTTCGCTAGAAAGTGTAATAAGGAAATTAGAGAATATGATGACATGTCATTACTAAAATAGTTAAATATGGTCTATAGTAATTAGTTTGAATACTTGTAAATACAAACTAGTATGGAACGTGGTCTCTCCCTAGTTTTCTCGAGTTTCCACCATTTGGGATGGAAACTAAATGAGGTAACAACACATCAAATAGAAACTAGAACTTTCCACTAGTTTCCGGTTGCCAAACAGGCCCTAAAATGTTGAAGGGGAAGCATGGAGTGGATTGCCACATAGTTTAGGCACAGATCAAGAGAGTAAGCTGTGCCATCCCACAGCTCTGTTTTCAACCATCGACCGGAGAAAGAATCGAGGTCTGGACTAGGCACAAGTGTTTTTATATGTTATACAGTACTATTTATAATGGTCAACTTTAATACTAAGAAATCCAGTGTGAGAGAACCCATAAGTATTTGTATTGTTATAGTGTTATCCCAAATTGAAGTGATTGAGGCTAAAGAAGGCATCTGGATAAAATAGGTAGCACTATTAATCAGTGTTCTAGAACTGGTTTAAGCAACGATTGTATTAACTGGATAACGAGTAAGCGGAACATCTATGTGGCTCAGTAAATTATTAATTAGTCATTTTAATCCAATTAGTCCGTGATGGGTCTTGTACCGAATCATCATCAGCCAACCTTCGTCCAGTAGAATAGGGTCGTTTAAAGGATCATGAGAAAGCTCCTTAACCGAATTAACAGTTTTTATAACCAGCTGTCAACTGGGCTCATACCAAATTAATTCCTATCCAAGATAGCTTTTTAAAGAATGTGCCTCACCATGAAACCTAGTTGGCGAGCCTTGGACAAAGTGCAAACCGAAATTACATAAGATAATAATGCTGTCAATTTTTTAATATACCAATTATATCAACCCTTAATTACAATTTTGGATTTTTTTAAGATATTGTGATGAGTTAGCATATTTGAAATAGATATTTTCCGAAAATTCTTTCAACATCTTTGTCTAAGCTCTTAAATTCTAATAATACTTTGAGGGTGTCCCTTGGTTGCATGAGCTTAAACTGCACATTCAAAATGTAGGTTTACCTATCTGCTAACATATGTGCCAATTTGCTGCTTACGTTTTATGGCATGACCCTCTCATGTTTATACCTACCTTCACTAGAAATTTGACACCAACGTAGAGGGTTGTTGTTAGGTAGACATGCCACTCAGAAAAGTCATGTCAAAACTTTCATGGAGCTTTCTTATGCTCCATAGCCAGTCCCATTTTGATGAAGCCTTTGATGACGACGACGTTGGTGACGATGAATTCTTTTAACGTCAATGACGTGCTAGTGTGAAATGCTCTTCATCAAATGTCAACACCTATTGTTACACAGACAATGATACAACATGACACATAAGGAGATGACATGGACAACAATTATTTTGGTATGTCCTAATGTATTTTGGAGCATATGAGATGTATCCAATAAGTGTCCGGTACGACGCTATCCATTTTTTGAGTGCCCGTGCAGTGCTTCCTCGAACTGTAAAGATCCTTTTGGGTTCTTGTAAGCGAAGACCCTTATACCAGAGAATAATCCCCGCCCTAAATGAGCCAAAGATTACTATACTCTAGAGAGAATAATCCTCATGCTATAAAGATCCTCTGGGAACCTTCTATGTGAAGATCCTGATATTCTAGAGAACAATCCGCAGCCCTAAATGAATAACCCAAAATTCCTGTACTCTAGAGAATAATTCACATGCTTTAACGATTCTTTTCTTTGAATATCCTGATATTCTAGAGAATAATACCAGGCTTACCAGCCCTACAATGAATTAACCCAAAGATTCCTATACTCCAGAGGATGATCCCCAGCCCTAAATAGATAACCCAAAGATTCCTATACTCTACATGATAATCCCCAGCCCTAAATGAATAGCCCAAAGAGGCACTGTGTACTTATTGAACTTATGCTTCATTTTGTAGTTTTAAGTTGTAAAGAGGCACTACGTAAAAATAAGTACTTACATGATAACTTGTTGATCATATTGGAGGATTTTGCAGCGTTACCATAACTTTGTCAATCTCCAACAATTTGCATTTTGCGAATTTTCTTCCGGATCGTGGAACCTTTCTTTTGTTCCCGAAGCATTCTGAAAATTTAAACCTACGGCAAGCGGAATAATTCCTAGTCACACTTCTGAATTTTTTGATTGGAAAAGGATATCCACACCAAATCGAGGAAAACTACAGTTCACCTGATTTGCAACAATCAAGAGGCCTACTCCAAGTCTCCCATTGTAAAGCTAGGGAAGTTACCCCTATCATTGCCTATACCCCTAACTTACCCCTATTGTTGCCTTTTGTTTTTGTTCCTCGTTCCACAGTGCTCCTTTTCTAGCCTTCTAGGTAACCTTATGTATGTAAATATTATATTAATCACCAAGGATTGTGATATATATATATATATATATATATATATATATATATATATATATATATTAGAGCCTTTAGAGATAAAAAGCAGAGAGCCTCTTAAGGTTTTTTTTAATAAAAAAATGGATTCACCCTCTTCCACCAAATATGTTATTTTTTCCCTTTAACTTGTATAAATTAGTTGGATTGTTTATTTGGAAGAGGTTCAAAATACCTTTCATTAAAAAGTAAAAGACTACAATCTTTCCCTTGGAAAAACATCTCGTTTCTCTCCTTCTGAGCTGTTTCTCTCCTTCCGAGCTTCCAACATCTGCTCCAAGTCCAAGCTAAGATCTACATACCTAAACTTATTATAGAAGTCAATGAAAAAGGATTTCTGAGAATCTAAATGAATTGACCATATGGGAAGTTCATGCTGAAAAATGCCTATTGGTTACTCCTAGTTAGATTGAGAACCTAGCTTTCCACCCCAGGTCTAGACGATGGATGCATAACTGTAGTCCCACATCGGCTGGGAATTAAAATGCTCGTACTTATTGTGGATGGATTTTAAATGACTATGGCCCAGGTAGCCCAAGACTCGTGCTCGACTCAAGCTAGAATAGCTTGTGAGCTGCTTGAATCAGCTTGCGAGCAAAGCGAGCTCGAGCTTGGACTTCTTCTTACCAGCTCAAAGATTTGTATGTGTGAACCGTCATGCCTAGTGTTAGCACCTCGACTAATACCATCTAAATCAAGGTTTGCTGTGATGGCCCATGTCGATACGTATTGACGCAGGTTTGCCACGTTCGCCATCCCCAATCCGATACTGGTCCCACCAATAGACATCAGGGCTTTCTTTCCGAGTCAATTCATGAAAGAAAAAATAAAATTGAAAGAGAACTATGGTAAAAAAAAGTATCATCAATGATTCAGCCATCATGAAGATCGACATGCTAAGGTATGCTAATAAGATTACTTTGATGCTATTGTAACAATTACAATTTAGACACACTATTATAACGATTAGAATTTGTCAAATTTGTATGTATACAAATTCCCAACATGCATCCATCTTAATATAATTCCATTCAAAACTATATTTATCACGAGTGTCCTTTGTCTAAAATCAAACAAATAAACGATAATATACTGTGGTAGAACGATTTGTCAATGTTGGATATTATTCTGTTCAGAGCTAAAGAGAAGCAACAAATAATACATAATTATGGTAAATTTATCCAATATTTTCCATTTTGACAATATATTATGTTTTGCTTTCCAAAATGAAGAACTCCATCAGAAGCCGAGGAAACTTTCAAAACTGCTGATACCGAAACTCACTAGAAGGGTCCAAAATGATTCCAATACTGTACTATAAACGTTGATTTAAATGTGAATGAGGATCTTGTGGACCCATATTACATCATATCAAGCACCCAACAAAAAGAGAATATCAGGGCACAAACAAGTGTGTTCTAGTATTATATACTTACCAAGTCTATAGTTCTCGTTGACATTGGTTCTTTTTATGTCAGTTTGCTTTAATACTAGTTAATCCATGAGTTCAATAGAAATGCATTACTATACATGGTTAAGATGTATACAAACTTGTGTGGGATTTCTTATGGTATTTTTTGGCTCCCAAAGGAGTTGCATAACAGATATAGTTTAAACTAGTGATTTGGGCATTAGGGCATAGGTCGATTAGATAGTTCCATAATAATACAATGAGTAGCAACTTAGTGATGATTATTATTTAATAATGATCTTGAAATGATGAAAAGAATTTGAGATTTCAAATTGTGGTCATATGAAACGATAAACCACAGATTTGAAGGCAATGTGAAATGGAATTTCCAACAGTGGGAAGTAAACTTGAGATGCTCTAGTCAGCAGAAAAAGTGGGGATGAGAGAAGAAAAGCTAATTCGAGAAGATTGTGTGAATATAATAAAAAATATTTTTCATGAATTATTATATTGGAACCCGTTGATTCAAACTTTCCCAAGATCCTCGCTTTCTATTATGAAGCCAATAGTGGAAACTTTATTTCTAAGGAATTTGAGGAATTTTCTATTGATCTATTGAATAACATACAGTTATGCATAGACAAAGAACAAAAAAGAAGAAAAGAATTGTGTAGCCTTTTATAGATCTTAAGCTCAAGAATTAAGGCTTCCTACAAGTTCTTTGAAACTTCAACTAGATGAAGATTTTGGCTATCAGATTTGAGATTAATGCAAAAGTGTCATGGTCCTCTTTGAATAGAAAAGGTTCCCCCAAAAGACATTGTGGCTTGTTTCCATTGACATAGTTACAACTCAGATTTGTGTGCTCTACTCATTCTTGCCTATTGTTTTGCTTCATGGTTTAACTGTGAACAATTGTTGGTCTCACTCGACCGATCATCTAGGAAACTGGGTTTATCATACAAGGATATTGTTGTTGTGCTCTAGATGTGTTCAGTGTTGGTGTGTCAATGCTGATGGTTGCAATCTGATGATTCTTCTTTTGGTACTTCAATGAATCCAGATTCCATGTGCTTTCTCTAATTGTGGTGATTTAATGCAAACTATGGCATGGCCTTTCAACAACTTGGATGAACTAAGATATACTTGGTTATCTCTGTCTTAATACACACACGAATGTGTCTGCACCATGTAGTACTATCCTCGTGCCAGTATTTGTATCCGGATGTCATTTACTCGACACTCATGTTGGATATGGCTCGCCAATGTTTAGCTGGAGAGAGATACAAAGTATGGTAGAAAGTGATTTTGCATGGTCGTGAACATGCCAAACACATTTGTGATATGCGAAAGTAACATTTATTTACATCGAATCATCTCTAGAACTTTTGAACCTAGTTACTAATAAGAACATGCATAAATATAGATATTATTAAGATCTAATATATAAAATAGGTTTACATGTGTATATATAACTGTATCCATACTGTACCCATAGGTCGATTAGATAGTTTCATAATAATACAATGAGTAGCAACTTAGTGATGATTATTATTTAATAATGATCTTGAAATGAAAAGAATTTGAGATTTCAAATTGTGGTCATATGAAACGATAAACCACAGATTTGAAGGCAATGTGAGATGGAATTTCCAATAGTGGGAAGTAAACTTGAGATGCTCTAGTCAGCAGAAAAAGTGAGGATGAGAGAAGAAAAGCTAATTCGAGAAGATTATAGATCTTAAGCTCAAGAATTAAGGCTTCCTACAAGTTCTTTGAAACTTCAACTAGAACAAGGTTTTGGCTATCAGATTTGAGATTAATGCAAAAGTGTCATGGTCCTCTTTGAATAGAAAGGGTTCCCCCAAAAGACATTGTGGCTTGTTTCCATTGACATAGTTACAACTCAGATTTGTGTGCTCTACTCATTCTTGCCTATTGCTTTACTTCATGGTTTAACTGTGAACAATTGTTGGTCTCACTCGACCGATCATCTAGGAAACTGGGTTTATCATACAAGGATATTGTTGTTGTGCTCTAGATGTGTTCAGTGTTGGTGTGACTGTGTGTCAATGCTGTTGGTTGCAATCTGATTCTTCTTCTTTTGGTACTTCAATGAATCCAGATTCCATGTGCTTTGCCTAATTGTGGTGATTTAATGCAAACTATGGCATGGCCTTTCAACAGCTTGGATGAACTAAGATATACTTGGTTATCTCTGTCTTAATACACGCACGAATGTGTCTGCACCATGTACTACACTATCCTCGTGTTAGTATCTGTATCCGGATGTCATTTACTCGACACTCATGTTGGATATGGCTCGCCAATGTTTAGTTGGAGAGAGATACAAAGCATGGTTGAAAGTGATTTTGCATGGTCGTGAACATGCCAAACACATTTGTGATATGCGGAAGTAACATTTATTTACATCGAATCATCTCTAGAACTTCTGAACCTAGTTACTAATAAGAACATGCATAAATATAGATATTATTAAGATCTAATATATAAAATAGGTTTACATGTGTATATATAACTCTATCCATACCGTACCCATACCCTAAATTTTCTAAAAAAACAGTGTTATTAAAGGGTGTCAAATGCGCTCGCCTAGGTGCCAAGGCGGGGTGGACCTTTGTTACCTCTAAGTGACGCAAGGTTCTTACCTAATCTGCAGTTGCCATCTACCATCAACTCTACCTTTTTTTATCTTCCGTTGAAACTTGTTCTAGGGCATGGGGTCTTAAGGATACAAAGGGAAATGGAGAGCTACAAAGCTTGTGATGGATACAATGATAAAATAGAAGATGATGTGGGAGTTTTTTTTTTTTTTTTGAGGTGTCCTCTCTCCAAGTTGGGCCGTGGCTCAAAGCCACCCAGCCGCCCAAGGGGGGATTTTAGACCATATTAATAATGACATAGGTGACATGAATTTGCTTTCTGCAGATTTAATCATGACATCCAATTGAGCTTTCTTCTTTTGTTTTTATTGGGCTATTAATACACAATGCAATGTGGGACTACATTTATTGGTTATAAAATGATTGTCTTCGAACTTAGTTGATCGCATTGCACTTTTATTGCTAGGGAATTTGTGTTTGTTATTAAGCCTTGATATCTTGATGTTTCTAATTGGATTTAAGTTATGATTTGTTTACTATAGTGTTTGTCTTTTTAACTTGGCACCTAACTTGACTCGGGGAGCACCTAGCACCTGATGTAGGAGATCTTAGCATCCTAAGGTCGCCTTGATAAGAAATTACAATGTCTTATTGTTTGTGATAAGAAATTACAATGTCTTATTGTTTGTTTATGCAAACAGTAATTGCCTCCTTCACAACTACTATCACTTTACATTCCCAACTATCACTTTACATTTCCATGTTGTTAGTAGCTATCAGAATTTTCCCACTTATTATTGTTATGTTCCTTCACCAGATGTCTTTCTATTTTCTGCCTTTGCTAATTACAAGCCATCTAAATAATTTCGCTTGGTCATTTTGTGTGTCCAAGCCTTCTTATTTTTTCGTGTCTTGCAAAAGTTCTTTTATTATGTGTTATTAATGAATTCTCATTGGATGGACTCAGAATTCTATTTTGAGGATAGTGGGATCTATGAATCCTCTGTTGGCAACATCGCACATTGTCTTTACATAGATCTTAGGTGGTCAAAAATTCAGATTCATATATGTCCAAGTAAGCTATGGCCAAAAGAAAGTAAAATCTGGGAACCTATAACAAACTGTTTTTATCTCAAATGGTCCAACCCAATTTGTATGACAATAACCAATAGTCCCGTTCCTAATTTAATTATACCCCTTTGTTGTTTGTCTGATAGCAGCTCCAGTGGAGGAGTCACCATGCTCTGTTACTTGAAGACATATAGTAGTTTCATGATGCTAGAACATGTAATGTATTTGAACTGGGAGGCATTGTAGAAACATTCAATAGACTCAACAAAGCTGATTAAGCACTCAAAGTTCACAAAGATGGAAGCATCATGTATTGAACTGGCAAGCATTGTGCAGACATATGTTAGACTCGAAAGCTGATTAAGTTAGCCATTGTGTTGAGAGGTATTACCGAACAAACCAGCACAGGCTGCCCTTGGTTCGATGGTTTCCTTTCCTTAATTTCATGCACCTACTAGCAGGTTGGTCTGTTGCTTCTGATTGAGCATAACCTTATGCGTTTCATTTGGTCTCGACTTGGTTTCTGTAGAAAATTTTGCCCATCCTTTTTTAGAATTCCTAGCAGGTCGCTCTGTTGCTTCTGATTGAGCATAACCTTATGCGTTTCATTTGGTCTCGCCTTGGTTTCTGTAGAAAATTTTGCCCATCCTTTTTTAGAATTCTTCATGGTGTAGTATTTATCTCTCGATCTCTCTTGCACCACCCACCTGGTAACATTTAGACTCCAATATTAGTTTCTTCTTCATGTCAGGCACGACATGGACATTTCAGAATATACCAGAATGCACCAAAATGTATTCTGCATCCATATCGCCATGCCCCTATGTTTTTGTGTCATATCCTTGTCTGTGCAATAAAAGACAACTGTTTTTTCGTCATTACTCTTTTTCTTGAAAGGATATAATATAAGCTAGCTGGTTTTGACTCCTTTCGTGATTATTTGATGCAAACTGGTTCCTGTGACGTATCATCAGAATTTTTTAGGTGTCTACACCAGAGGGGAGTATTTATGTCTTAAATGTTCTTGGAAATTTTAAGTGCTGCCTAAAGTAATTTATCAGTTAAGAGTACAGGTCTTCTTCCTGTGCTCTCCAGTTTAGCTGTGGAAAATCCTAATGAGAAGCTATATTGTAGACGTTACTCTGGTCATGAGTTGTGTATCCAAGCTACTGGAAGTACTTAGTATATAATACTAATCTTATGGAATATTCAGAGTTATATTTTGGTGTCCTACATAAATTTAAGCTAAGTGTCCTACATAAATTTAAGCTAACGGCTTTCTATTTTATATACATGGCTCCAAATATGTACTGCTTGCAATAGTATCATATCGATATGAGCTGATATTTAATGCCATCCACAATACTCGAGTCTATATGCTCATATCTACCTTTTCATGATTTCAGGAATCACTTGTTTTTTCATCATCAGGCGTCTGAGCAGGGCCTACTTTCAGAAGAATGTTCTTCAGTGCAAATACTGATGGGTGGACTGGTTTTGCAGCTTTTCTTCAAAGTCCCACCCATAAATTTCCCCCCTTGGAAGAGTGGGCTCAAAGATGTGACAGCAGTGCCTCCATGTTTTCCTGGAGGAATATATTGGGCCAGCGAAGCGAGTGATTCTGAAGAACCCCCAAGGCTCATCGATGATTGAGTATACGGGTTTCATACACAAGCGTTTGTCATATTGTTGGACCCGAAATTTGAACATCCTCAGCCCTTTAACCATCAGGCAGGCACTTCCATGGCGTGGGTGAAGTAATTCACATTCTTTTCCAAACAAAAAAATCATCTACATTTGCAAATCGCTTCAACTATTTGGATGAGCGTGCACAGTTGAATGATTCATGTACTCTATGTTTCTCTGCTACTGTATGACTTGAGACTTCCCTCCCATATTGCCATATGGAGACGATGATCGATTTATTTGCAATAAGAAGAGCATTGGTATAGCCAAAGGATGCTTAGATGGATCCTAGGCTGTTGCTCTGAACCTGGAGGCTTTTGATCAGTTGGCAGGACGGTGCAGTAGAACTGACTCTTTTTTGGGGTAACGCCTAGGTATGGAATGCAAAAACTTTTATGGTCTGATAATTGTGCGCTAATTCAATGCGGTGGTGATATGGATCTAACTGTGTACATAGTAAACAGAGTTTTGAAACGAAAGCTAACACGACTTGGTATCTAATTTGTGCTCGCTACTGGATGATATTGATGCTGAAAGTTTCTGTCGAGTTAACTGAATGTTAGAGTATACTTCTGTTCCTGTACTTGCTGATTGGTTAAAAATACAAGATGTTTTACCAACCCCCTTGTACTGAGAAGTAGGGTTTCATCGACTGATAGTCTGATGCTCTTCCTATGGAATGTGCTTGTTTTTCTGTACAGCACTACACTAGTATATATTTATCCATCTGCATTTATATTTCTCTTGTGCACCAGTGATGAGCATTAATAAGAAGAATACAAAGATGCATATATCAGAATTTTGAAGTAGATATTCCTTTACAAGCTCTATCAGTCTATAATAGTGAAGGATTAGCTAGAATTTAGTCCATCTGTCAAGTAGCTGCCTGTGCCTCCGAGTTGTCATCCAGCCTAGCACATTGGAGTTGGCTTCGCCGGTCGCCACATTGTCGATCAGATCCTTGAATATCAATCTCCAGAGCCACCTCCGGGCCGAAGTCTTCCCATCCTTGGCTCAAATGCACTGGTGGTACTTCAACTTGGGACATTTTAATATTGAAGCACTCAATGTATAATTCGTTACAATAAAATGACTAACATTCAATTAACAAATAGAAAAAGTACCTACTGTCCCCTTCCGTCCAATCCTTCACATCCTTCACAGAACGTTCCTCCTGCTCGTTTTTCGCTCGATCAACTTTGACCCCGGCGTCGTCTCGGTGGCCGCCTGCGTCAGCCGTCGCCTCCATGTTGTTGCCTGGCGCGAGCTTTGCCTCTCCTGCGTCCCTCGCATGACCTCCGCCCTCGGCTTCGTCGCCGCCGGAGGTGCTGTCGGCGTGGGCGGGGGGTGGCAAGCCCTTGCGAAGCTCCTCTTCTTCTGTTGCGGCTCCGCCGTCAACATTCTGTGAAGAGATTAGACGGAAGGGGACGACATGTATTTTTTTTTATTTGTTAATTGAATGTTAGTCATTTTATTGTACGAATTATACATTGAGTACTTCAGTATTAAAGTGTCCCATGTTGGAGTACCACCAGTGCATTTTAGCCCCCATCCTTCTGACCATGGCAGCTAATTCTCGTCGCCGTCGACCTCCTGTACCACATCTAGCATGAGCCTGTAGTGGAGCCTCTCTGGATTGGCCTCGGTCAGACTGGAGCTATGTTAGAAGGCCTAATGCCTTGGGGATTTCAAACACGCAGTCCGGGACGGCTCTTGGCTCTCGTTGTCGTCGTCGTCGTCGTCACTCAGTCGATCTCAGTTGTCTCAGCTTCTGCACTAAGCCCTCGATATTGACAAGCTTCCACGAATCACTTTCAGGACTCCACTCGCCGTGGTCGTAACTTGTTCCTTCACAATCCTCAGAGACTTCTGACGGCAACAACCAAATTTATGCATTAGCTGAATTTCCACAAGAACATGCTCAAGCAAAGATGGTACAAATATGTTGCAAGTGTGTGTTGCTGAATGAACCACTATATTTAGTTTTAGAATCTCGTATAATATTGAAAATTTGCGTTGTCTTCGTATTGTCCATAATAGAGTTTGGATTTCGTCCTAACAATTGACTTAACTAACCGTCCAAAATGGAGGTTTAGACGTAAGTTTTGGATATTATACGAGATCTAACACTAAACGTAAATATGTGATGGTTGTGTGATTTGAATTATTTAGTTTTGCATGGTAGGGATTATGTGACTTGGATTGTTAATTTTTTCATGACCAATCGAGAATGAGATTTGTGACTACACAACCCTCATGACGACAGTTTTGATAGGGACTTCATGGACATAGTGATTATATTTTATGGATATTCCACCACCTATTTTGGCATATATTTATTTCGTCGTGTTGCCTAGCATCGACGAATTGGGCATGACCACTTGTTTATTCTTCGAAAGTGCTTCCTGGCTTTTCCTTCTCAGAGTTATAAGGCATGCATTTTTCGCAAATATCTCTCTCTACTTCTTTTCTTCCTTTTCTAGAAGTAACGTTTTATTTTCTCTAGTACACTCTAATATTTGGGATCTTATAAGTCTGTTTGGATTTCGCTCATGATCATTCTCATATAACGTGGCTATATATTCTTTTCTAAAATCCTACAAATATTCTACAATTTTATTGTTCATACTCGAATACATCTCTCTACTATGATTAAAACTGTTTCGAACAAATAATGCTCGTGAATATATTAGTAAGAATTTTTAGGATACACTATTTCCCATGGCATCATTCATCATATAACCTGTCCGTACACTCAGCAACAAAACGGTATAGCTGAATGGTATGATGAAACGTAACACCGTCTTGAGGTTGCACGCAAGAAGTTGCACGCTCATTGCTTATTCTTATGAATATTATTAAGGTTTATTGGTAACTTTGTTGTTCCTACTGCTTTTAATACCTTTAACCTTATGCCTACCACAGATTCTGGATCACAAATCTCCTTTCTCCATCATTTCCTAGTAACAAACTTTTTTTTTCGGTGGTTCCACGAGTATTCGATTATACATGTTTTGTTTACCATCTTCAACCGGTTGTTGATAAGTTAGGTCTCTGTGTTGTCAAGTTTATCTTGGTAGGAGTTCCTTATAATCTGAAAGGGTTATATTTGTTATTTTCTTTCTGACCGAAAACTTGTTGTTTCAGTTGTTGGTACCTTCCCTGAGAATTGTTTCCCTCTCCACCCGCTACTCTACCACAGCCACCGGAGCCTCCACATCTATTTGTTCCTGCCGATGTACCATGTGTCCCTCCATATCTCTAGTACCACCTACTTCCTATGTTACAGCACCACCACCACCACCACCTACCCGTGGCCATAAACAAAAGTCTCATCATGAACATTCCTCTCTATATGGGGCACTTTAGCATTCCATACGACGGATCCTAATGGATGGAGGAACAAAGACTCTTCGATCGAAGACATTTGAAATTTAGTTTACCACCTGACGATTCTCGTATTAGCTCTATTTGAGTGCTACAAAGCCCAAAACATATTCTGCTATATATTAGCATATGTAATACTCTCAACTCTTCTAAATATTGAAACGAAGTAATAAATTAAATTTACAGTACTTTCGGCTAGAACTAGCACAAGCAAATTGCTAATTCAGCTAGTAGGTACAATCCAACGGAGAATAATAAATCATTCTGTAAAATTGAAACAATGCAATAACGAAGTTGTAAGAGACTGAAATGTTACAGAACACTGACCAACTGGGGATACATGTTACTTTTCAGTCCAACTGCAATGCCTCCCCGGGAGTTGCATTTGGTTGCAACCTGCAAAATCCGAAGAAAGCCGATTAGTAGCAAATCACCGATGATTTGGTTTCAACATAGGCTGTAAACATTCTGAACATCAACTGGTCCCTCGTTTCACAGTTTCTTCAGGAACCAATTCTTTATATTCATACTCAATAACCACTAATCAAAACAAAAGATTATAAATTGAACAAATAAAGAATAGGTAGAATGTTCTTCTTGAAAAGAATGGTAGATATAATACATTTGACGGGAAGACAAGGGCCTGTAAAGTCCCTTGTTTCCCCAAATGTCACAACACCTATAAAACCCCTTTCGAGTATTCCCAATAAAATTCATAATTTCCCACCTTTTCTTCTGGAGAGTGTACTTTCCCACTATTGGAATTCAAAACTAACATCCTTGATAATATTATGCACATAAAGTTTGAATGTGATTATGTATCAAATCACCAATAACATTTTCATTGAAAAGAAGGAAAACTAAATTTTGAAGATTGAAACTAACAACATGTTGAATTCACAAAGCACCCAGCTTGGGCTACAATGAACCTAGAAAACAATTAAGTTGAGAGCTGATGAACTTGTACATTCACAACATGCTTCAAAATTATGATCAAGCAGCAGAATAACTGAAACACCAAGTCTGGAAGTAATAACATCCTAACTGTACTATACCTCAATATAATTTGGAGTGTCAATAATACACAATATGGTTTAACCTTCTGCGGTTGAATCACACACTTAAGTTCCCCTGTCAATGATCCTACTCATATCTTTACTACGTCCAAGTTCTGTTATGAAGAGAAACACTCGACACATTTGTAATTATGCTTACCACGTGCCAATAAATAACCTGTTCTCCTTTCTATTTATTCGTCATTATCCTAGAAGAAAGAGTGGGAATACTAGGATGTATAAATATAATTGCATTCACAAGGAGATCAGACAGTACAATTTCAGATAATTCACACATGTAGCAAACCTATACATACAACAAATAGAGTGACATCATTGTAGTTGAAAGAGCTAGCAAAATAAGACAATACATAGCCAATCTAAACAATTTAGGGATAAACACTTACGTTTTTTGTATTGGCAACAAAATGTCTCCTTAATAGTTAATACGATGTGCACACACACTATTGTCACGTCCCAGTATCGAATTACGGAGACGGACATGGCCAGCTATCCCGTACGAGGTACAAAGATGTCATACAGCGATTACGGCTGTCAAGAGACTAGGGGGCATGCTACAATCAAGTCTTATATGGTTTCACAGAGCATCTATGTCTCAATCAATCAAAACAAGAAGCAGTAAATAATGATCATATAAGACAAAAGCAGTAAGGCGCGACGCTTCATCAAAATGATTCATGGGACTAGTTACACAAAATGATAAGCTAGTACCGAGAGTCAATAGTACATAACCATAGTCAGTTGCAGTCTGATTTAATTACAATTATGTAAGAAAACTAGATGTCCAGAACATCCGGCTAACAAGCGTCGGTGGCTAAATGCCAAGTATAAACTAGAAGATAACAGAGTTGTGAAGAAGAAACCCACGCATGGTCCCCGACGCCCATGCTCCTGGTGTGCACTATTGTTCGGATAGAATGTTGGATCCTCAGGCTCTGCTACAAAATCTGGCCAAACAAAACCAGCGGGGTCAGGCACCGAATAGCAAGTACCACAAGGGAGCACATAATGAATAAGACAAAACCCAGGCACTAAAATAAGACCTAGGCTAAGGATTATAGGCTTATATCATATCATTGAGACAATGCGACACCCTTACAACCAAATAAGGACAAAGGATACCGTAATCGTGCCGAGATAGAGTACATCATATAATCATTATCAGGTTATAGGCTTTTGTGTCGCAACTTCGGTCCATAGCCTGTCGTAGCACAATAGCCCAACCCAACAACCAAACAAGGACATGTGTTGGACCATGCACCACACAGTCCATGTCCTCGGCTACTAACAGAAGGAAACAAATCACAAGCAAGTCATTTTACAAGCGGCCAATCAATCCTACGGCTTTCTATAGTTTGCCTTGGTTACCCATTAATGTATATATATATATATATATATATATATATATATATATATATATATATATATATATAGGAATCCTCAGATCGTGCCGTATCCAAGCAAGGCTAGCTGAACTAGCTAATACACACACACTAAATGCACCGGTCCCTCGCAAGGCCACCGTGCTAAGATAATCAGCAACGGTTCCATCTCTCCTATAGAGAGAACTGGCTCGACATATACTAATCAGATACAGCACTCCAGTAGTGCGAATGAATATATAGTATCTGTGGTGGCCAGCCGGCATGCCATAACATTTGTCTGGGTGGTGGTGGCTTGTAATGCACGATCTCGAGATTATGTTCACTCCCAATGCTTATACCATTTATAGTTGCTTAGATTAGCCTTATCTTGGTCTTGGAATCACATGTCGTGGTCACATGGTCATCCTCCTAGATGTCGCACCTCAGACGTGTACCCTAAGCATGAATCCACATCGGCTCGTAGAGTCTCAAATCTAGGTCCATCTTTAGTATAATGTATCAAGCAAACAATCATCATACCACGCTTACTGACCATTTACCATGACTGTGCTGGAATCATGAATGTACTGACATATAACAAACAAGAATCACGTATCACGAAGAGTCGCACCTCAGTGCACTCATATAATAGCACCCTAGTGCACACTTAGGTTGTACCTCAGTACACACTTAGAATAGTAGGGGTGAGCATTAAACGATTTTAGAACCGAAAACTGACCCGACCCGAAATAGCGGTTCGGGTTGGTTTTAAAAAATACGGGTCGAAATTCGGTTTTTATATGTATGAAAATCGGTTAACGATTCGGGCTTCGGATTTATGATTCGGTTTCCGACCCGAACCGAAAACCGTATATATATATATATATATATATATATATATATATATATATATATATATATATATATATGAAAGAATATATATATATATATATATTTTCTTTCATATATATATATATATATATATATATATATATATATATATATATATAATTACCAAAAAAAAATCTCACACATATATATATACTAAAAAAAGCCTAAACCTAACTTACATTTCTCTCTCCTCCCCATTTGTTTCAGCCGCAGCCGCTCTTTCGTGAAAGAGCAGTGCTGCTCCCCACCTTGTTCCCTCTCTAAAAAAAGCAAAGAAGAGTGCCATTAGTGAGAGGGAGAGGGGGCCAAGGCCGTCGGCCGACACCACCAGGTTCCTCCTCGCCATGGCCTCCATTTGTTCGGTACCACTACAACCTGGTTCCTCCTCTACGACATTCATCGTGCCGACCGAGATTTTCCCCACGAGGCGGCGTCCGGGAAGCTTGGCCTCCTTATATACCTAGTAGTCTTCCATCTTTTGCTCATTATTTGTATTCTCTCTCTAGAAAAAACAAATCACATTTCTTGTTCCTAACTACTTCAGTTTCTTTCTTCCTCTACGAAAAATGCAGTTGATACTTCATGTATGTTTTCTTGTGTAGGTAGAGAAGAATCTGTATAAACTTTAAAGATCGAAAGAAATATTTAATTTTAGTTTTGTTGATTGATCTTTGAACCTGTGGACAGTCACAAGTAACAATTCTACTTCAGTCCTATCTATTAATGGTTATGTTGATTGAACTTTGAAGAAATGTTTAATTTTAGTTTTGGAACCGAACCGTCCGAAACCGAATCATTTTAATTCAGTTCGGTTTGGTTCGGTTTTTCATAGAACGATTCGGTTTTCGGTTTTTATAAATATGGTTTTCGGTTATTTCGGTTTTCACAAATTCGGTTCGATTTGAACCGAACCGAACCGTTGCTCACCCTATAGAATAGTACCAGCACGTATATAGGTAATCAAGCCAGGAACATGATCAAGTCAAGAACATAGTCAAGTCAAATAAATCACATGGACATGTCTTGGCACAAGGTCACTTGGGCACATAAGTCACATAGGCACATAGTCTAAGTTACTCTTGGCACACTAAGGTCAGGACAGAAAATCCAAGTCATCAAGAGAAAATAGCAAAAACAACTAAAATATCAATCCAGCCAAACAGGCGCATAAAACAGTCACGCGCATGGCAAAACTGCGCATGGTAAGACTGCGCATGGCAAGGTTGCACATCGCAGAACAGCGCATGGCAAAACAGCGCATGGCAAAACTGTGCATGGCAGAACTGCTCATGGACAAGACTGCGCATGGCAAGGCTGCGCATGGCAAAACTGTGCATGGCAAGACAAGCATGCGCCTTCAATCTATGCGCATAGGAAACCTATGCGCATAGAAAACCTATGCGCATGGCGTGCATGTTGTCATGGGTGATGCGGCGAGGACTTCTTGGCGCATGGGCTCCTGCGCGCATGAAGGTCGTCGGCCCCATCAGCCATGAAAGTTCCGAAAACTTCCAATGACCATAACTTCCTTTCCGGGACTAAAAATCTGCAAAACAAAAGCCAAAACTGCATGAAATCAAATTCTCTACAACATGGAACAACTAGTTTTCAAAAATGATAACTTTTGATATATCAAAACCATAAAAAAAAATATATAAAACCCCAACTTTAAAACTTAGGTCTACACTAAACTAGCCATTAAATCTGAAAACTCCAAGAACTAATTATGTAGAGAAAGTTTAGATGCATAATATAAACTAATAATATATGGAAGAAATCAAAGAGAAGAGATGAGGTCTCTCCATTTAGTGCAAGATATACTTGCCTATGGATTTGGTTGAGGAAGTAAATGAAAGTAATGAGGAGAGAGAGTGTGGAAGAGAGTACATATAGGGGTGGGGCAAGGTGGTTCCACTAAACCCTAATCCTTATCATGCTCTAACCAAATGACTAATGACATGCTCCATGCTACATGATAAAATAATTAAAAACACATGTAAAATCCCGATCACAATACGGTCCGGTTATTCCATCATCGAAGCAGTGAACCACACCTACAACCAGACAATGACAAGGGGTGACATACTACTCCGCGACAAGACACTGTTTCATGCCATGATCAGGTGTAAATACAAGATACTTGTAATCAAGATACAGGTACTAGGCACTATACGCAGGACTAGTACGAAAAATAAGTATACCTGGAACGGGGAGTGACAACTACTGAGTCAAACAGTCATATATACCATACAGTTAAAAGTGAAGGTAGCTAATTCATTTTTACACTTTCATTACTTGCATTTCCTCTAATTGAATATAATGTTATAAGGAGGAATTATGTGATAGAACTCTTTTGTATGAGATTAGACTCCTCTGGACTTGCTCTGTATCAAACAAAGAGCTCACTGGAATCAAACCTAGAGAGGCTTTATCACATTCATGACCACTTTGTGACAATAGAAAGACAAAAGGGTCCAAAAAATATAACTAGCTCATAAGTTGTAATCCACTACTCGAATCTCTCATATACTTGTTAGCAACAATTGTTACTACTATGCACAATTTCAGAACTGAATAAAATCACCAAAACCTAATCAAGATAGCTGCATAGATGTTTAGGCTGCGTTTAGTTACCGTTTATAACTCAGTTTTCTGAGTATTAACACAAAAGACGAATCTGACACACTGACGAAGAAGAAGGAAGTCAACGACGTCGACCATATCTTTTTTTTTTCGATGCCGACGAAGAAGAAGAGAAGGGAGTCGATCTCTCGCCATGCAGGATTCGTCGTCCTTCTCCGACGATGTCGACGAAGGAGGCCGAGAGCATAGTCGCTGCCAGGGGAGGAGGTTGACGCCTCCACCGCTGCTACCCCAACCTCCTCCGTTGGTCGTGTCCAGATCATGAGTCATCGAGTCAGTTGGTTGTGTCCAAATAAATAGACACAACCTTGACGCATGATGCAGAAGAAGCAGCGGTCAGCGACGCCGGTATGGGTGCAGTCGGAGTGGATTAGGGCAGAGAATTTGATGGACACCGATGTGTTAATTAGGATTTAGGACACATAATTTTATCAAAAAAAAATTCTAAAAATATTTTACCAAACAAAATCTTTAACTTTTTTCTTCCAGAATTTTTCCAGATGAAAATAACCAAATGCAAACTCAGAATCTGTACATCCAAAAAATAACTTTATAACATCTTCTCTGAAAACTGTTTTCGGATAGCGTATCCAAACGGACCCTTAGTTTCTGACCTCTCTCTTGTTTCACATAACTCCACAACTCTCCCGACATCATGTACCTCCCCCACCCACCCCCCCCCCCCCCCGCGCTACATGGGCTTCACCTGACCCCACCACTTTTCCCCCTCCTCCAAGTGACGGTTGTAAAGGTTTTGTTGTAGTCATAGCATCACCCAAAAAAAAAAAACCCAAACCATGAAATTTCGAATGGTTCTGACAACATTATTCAAAGTCAAAAGAAAAGGATTAACAATAAATAACTCAGATAAGCAATAAGGTTCCGAATAACAACAACAAAGCCTTTATCCAAATACTCTGATGCTCTATGTCAATTGCAACATAATTGAAACATGTAAACTTCCCTTCAATAATCATGTTTGTAAACTTCCCTCAAGGCTTATTCAGTTTGTTTATGGATCATATTTCAAGAACTTGTTGCAACGACTAGTTATTTTGCATTTTTGAAGCTGGAGACAAATTAGGGTGTCTATATATTGCAAAAGGGGACTAATGATTGACTAACAAACAGCTCTCAGGTTCATGTTATACAAAGAAAGTACCTATATTAGTTGACTAGGCAGAAGTGAGTCCCAAAGCAATCATATAACCAGAGAGAAGAGTTAAATACATACAACTCTGCAACAGTCACAGGACTGCAAACAAGATCCTTCAATTATGAAAATCCAGGTATTTGTGGCTATTTCACAAATGCACAGCCTGTGAGTTACCACCCTGTTATTCCTTTCAATCGCTCTTACGAAGTTCCCGCAGCAGCAGTTCTTCAAAATAAGGGGAAACACAAACTAAAGGAAATGAGATTTAGTTCTGCCCCACCATCGAATCCGATCATGATCTACATCTTGACATATTTGTCAACATATCCCTGCAGACAACATGGGAGGTTATTTACTTCTGGACATCCACAACCAAAACAAGTAGCACATAAAGGTAAACTGTTGCAGAATGAGTGTTCAAAATGTACAAGGCAATGACACTTGTTTGAATCATTGACAGTGAACAGCATAACACTACCCTGGTCATTGAAGAGGGTTATAAGAAACAAGAGTAACATATTCAAAACCAAATGGGTACAATTTGACAGTTAACAATTATAAAACGAAAATACTCCACCTGCCCCACCCCCACCCCCAACACACACAGGAAAAGAAAGAAGCCATTAGTTGGATTTTTACAAACTGTCCTATGATTGTGTATGTAGTAAAAAGAAAGTTTAATGATTAGTTGCTCAATATAGAGCACTAGTTCAGAAGCTGAAAGATTTGTTACCTTATATATATTGATAACGCAATGCATAACAATGTAAGACACAGGTAAAAATAACTTACCGTCACCAGCTTCGTTAATTTCCTTTGTGATGACTCAACATACTGATTTATCTTTGCCTGAGATTTAGGGATCTGATGGCTTGACATTGCTCCAGATACCTTGTTCACTGTTTTCTTAACAATAGTCTTAAAAGCTTCTTTGCTCATGTTCCCCTGACGCCATGATGGCTTAAGAACTTCCTTCACAAAATTTGCAAGGGCAATCTTGAAAAGCCTCATCGACCTACAATCCTTTGTCTTTTTACTCTTTCCAGGTGATTGAACCAGATCAATCTCAATCTCGCCTGCAGCATCATTTAACATGTCAATTAGAAGGGGTGGGCTCCAATCTTTCTCATCTACTGGCTGAGGGCTAGCATTTTCCACAGCACCCACTTCTGCATCTGTTGCCACCTCCCCAAATTCATCAATGTCAGCCTTATGTTTAGCACTTGTTTCTTCCTTCTGTTCATCACCATCATCAGCCTTACTCAAACTACTGAACTTTGGTAGACAGCCTGCATCAGTAACAACAGGTTTTGGTCCTTTAGCACGATCTAGTTTCTTGGGTGCATTGGAGGGTGGTTCTATGCTGTCAAATAATGGATCATAAGGGTCACCCACTATGTGCCCACTAACTGCCTGCTTCTGTGCATTCAGCTCCTGCGAGTAAATGCCAGGTTTAGACAAAAACTGCTCTCCAGATCTAGCAGAATTGGGGGGTGAAGCTGTTAATCTCGGCCTTGGGCCACCTACTGATACATGGCCTGAAATGAGGGAAGGGTCATATCTCTTGTAGTTTTTATCATTCTCTTGTCCTGAAATACGGGAAGCGAACTTCAAATTTGTAGGTGCCTGATCAAAAGTAGAAGCATATGGGTTGTAGTGAGATGAGATCGGCATTCTTGGCAACCCAATATCAAATGATTGAGATGGCTTCTCCGGGAAGCTTGATGGGTATCTTTGGGAAGAGATATCAACCAAACCACTTGGACCAGAATTCAAAGTAAAGCTACTGTTGGTAGGGTGCTGAAGGCCATGTGGTTGCGGATGATGAGGATAAGGCAAATCCCTGGCAGTAGTAGAAAATTCATCTCTTGAAGAAGGCCTGGAATGCATCATATCAGCTGGGAAAGAGTGCAATCTGTGTGGAAGAGATTCCCCAGGTAAAGGTACAGAGTGAGGGTACCTTGCACCACCCTGGGTTAATGAACTGGTGGAACCAAAACCTTGCCCAGGTAAAGGGAGACGGGATTCTTCATGAAGAAAAGGCTGATTCCTTAAGTGATAGTCCCTCTGCAACTCCGACAAATCTTGAGGCATTGGAGGACGTGTGAGCCGCTCTTCTCTAGCCAAGGGGGATTCTTGAAGGCTTCCCATAGGCAATGGCCTTCTAGACTCATCTGAGTGGAAAGAATGCTGATGAACCGCCTCCATAGAGTGAAAAGGTTGCTGATGGAAGTTACCTCCCAAAGGGCGACCTGTCTCTCCTGGCGGATAGAACCTCATGCTAGGATTCAAGTCATGCCTAAGTGGCACGGAATTCAGTAAAGGGTGCTGAGGGGGAAAATCTGTAAAGGAAGGCCTGATGGATAATGCATTTGAATGTGAAGGAGGTGGTACGGGAGGGACGCTGGACCAGCCAGGGTATGCTGGAAGCAAACTCTGAGAATGATTCTCACCAGGCATAGGATGTCGATGGGAAGGGAAAAAGCTCATAAGTGGAGGGTGAGAGTGATAGCTTGTTGATGGTGGCATAGAATGTTGCGAGGCAAACGGTGCATTTGGATTACCAGGAGGAAAGTGGGGGTGAAGAGGTGGAGGTACTGGTGGTCCTGGTGGTAATTTTTTAGATGCCTGATAGTTGACATCAGGACCAGAGAAGCTGGATAAAGGAAACTCATTAGTTTGAGAAGATTGATTCATAATCTGGTTCGTAGGAACAGAGTTAGAATCTGACTGTGCCATTGAACTTTGATCTGTAAGTGCCATTGAACTTTGATCTGTAAACGCCTGGGTTCCTGGAGCAGTACTTGGACATGGCTCAGTGTACGGGTGCTGATTAAAGATATCTGAGGGCTGAATCGTCTGAGAAGCACGTGATAAAGATTTTTCTCCATGAGAATTTTTGGCGACACTTTGAAGTTCTGGTGAAGTGGTGGGAGGAGATATTTGAGAACGTTCAGTGGTACCGGCAGGTGAAAGTTGAGATGGCATACTCTCATTTGGAAAAGGCTGGGGAAACTCATATGGTTCCTCGGCAGAAATTGATGCTTCTGAAACCTTCTCAACTTGCAGTGGCTCCTCCGTAGATGTGATTACTTCGGGAGAAACCTTATCATTAACCTGCTTGTCATCAATCTTTATAGTAACTGCATCTTCTGGTACGGAATCACGGGGATCCTTCTCCTCTAACTCTCCATAATTATGAGACCTGGCAGTGGAATCAGACTGTGCCCCACCTACTTGCATCTCTATGCTCTTTTCTTCTTCTTGAGGAGCATTAGTACATCTCTCCACATCCATTTCCACTGTTGCATTTCCTTTGGATTCAGAAAATGCACCACCATCATGACCAACATATTTCCCAGAATCTCGTGGAAAGTCCTTATACTGTTGTTGCCTGCCCATATGCCATGTGAAATCACGATGAAGAAATCTACAAGACGCTCCACGAAAGCACCTACCTTTGTTAAAGTTGAAACATTCTGGAGGTTGATCCCTGCCCCGTCTAGCAAACACATTGGTCCGCCTTGAACCTGGAGGAGACTTGCTCCTGTTCCTCTGAGGTGACCAGCTGAAACATGTAAGATACAAAGATTTACATGACAACGCAAAAGCACAGTTACTGTCAACATATGAGGTAAAAATGAGAAAGGAAGATTTAAGAAGTCCAGGAAAAGCTATGCCAAAAGATTCACAATTAAGAATGTGAATAACGACGTTGATAACAACCTGCGGGATCTGCTTCGCTTCTCTCTCCTCCTAGGACTGCCGCTTCTACGTCTCCATCTACTTCCTTGAGGTGACCTACTACGACTCCTTCCCCTCTTAACGCCCCTCTCATTAGAACGAATCTCATCAGAGTCACTATCACTTGCACCTTTCCTTACCAACCGTCCAAACTCATCCACATCAACTTTAGTAGAATCCTGCTTTCCAACATGATGGCCATCTTGCAGAAGAATGGCACGAGCACATAATTCACTTTCCAAATCAGCAGGACTATGACAAACAGCACTTGGTGCTGTATCTTTCTGAGGAGAACTTCCAAAAGGTTTGCCTTCACTTAACATCTTTAAAGATGATGTTTGACTTAAATCGGTTGGAAGATCGGAACTACCTTCCTCCGCAAAAACATTCTCAGGTTTGAAACTTGAAGATGGTTCAGATCTCTTATCTTGATGCAAGACTGAGACACCTGCTGCAGCTGTTGAAGAAACCCTTACAGTAGCAATTTGTTCAAAACGCTCTGTTTGATCATCTTCTTCGCTGCCATCTGAAGCATAACCTTGAATCAGGCGAAATGGACTTCCATCTTTAACATACACCTTTGGTGCTTCCTCGGTTCTGCCACCTTCAAGAGTTTGTGCAACTTTGACCAGACTCGATTCTCCAGATGAAGCCCAGATGGATCCTTGGGCATTTTTCTCTGTGTCACACTCAGTGGCTTCAGGTGAGGCCCTGACTGGACTAACATCTTCAATGTACTGAGAATCTTCGTCTTCTGAAAAATATTATTATGCTCAGATGTTCAAAGGTTTATTCAGAAACCAAATGAGAGATACTAAGTTACATATCACAAGATTATGGTAAAGAAATGTACTTTTAAGCTAAAAAAAGTAATGCAAAGCACAATGCACAATGAGACAATCAACTTAAAGATAAAATATAAAGCATGTCAAACAGATCGAAAAATGCAAGGAAATCGTGGACAAAGTAATTTAACAATAACACAGCCCGTTCGAGAGCAAAAGGAACAGACCCATGGTACCATTTCTCTTTTAGAGCACCAATGAAGTATCCCATTGCGACACAAGATATGAAAACTAACATTTAGACCTCTGTTTTGGTTTCGCACCCTCATTTAGAACTTGGTTTCAACAGTATTAGCTGTATCGGATTAGGGTTTCAGATTTTAATTTTAGCATTCCCTTTTTAGTATTCCAAAGAAATCAAAAGTTCAGAAGAAAAATACGTATATCTTTCCAATTTAGCACTGTTTCACTATACTACGTACTGTATCTGCCTATGTGCCTTGCAAATAATTTGGCAGCCTTGGCAGCCTAGAAGTGGGAATTTGTTGTTTTCATACATTCTATAATTTGTAGGTTCAGAATGCATATCAAGTTTCAAAATTGCGTTATTTGTCAAAAAAGAACAATGGATAATAACTTCTTAGTTTCTACATAAACACAGTTATTCTTCTTTTTGAAGTCATCGTAGTATTTATATATAGAAAAGCAGTCTTAACTATTTAAAAGTATATGCAAGTGCAAAATGTATAATAGAAAAATTTTAGAGTTCTCTGTGAAGAAAGATAAGACAGATTATGATTTACAACCTTAATAAAGCAAAACAACCAACATGGAAAGAGTGTAACAAGACCTAAGTTATATACTTAAGAACAAATGAGTTCTCGGTAGTACCAGGACATCATTCACAATGCATACTATATCAGTTAACCAGGTATAGTAAACCTCATTTTACACCATAACAAAAACTGATAATAATTGGGTTGGGCATGGATCCATATTCTAAACCTTATAACCCAAACCCTATTGATAAGTTAATCGGACCAGGTATCTGTTCTATATTCCCAACGCCTATTGTGCTCCTAACTCCAAATCAATATAACCCAATACCCTAACTGAAACCCGATAAACCTGAAGCACAGCAAATCTATCTATATACCCAGGAAGTCCTTACTCTCCCCCTTTCTGTCACCTCCTCATATGGGGTGATAACAAAGACAGTGGAACCATCAAAAGAGACAAAAGAAGAGATGTGAGAGACTGGCGAGGCAGCAGCAGTTCTAGCAGACATGAAGTCAGGTACCAGATAAGTATGCTATTCTTCAATCTCCATTGTTCCCTTTCTATCTCTTCATCTTTATTTATTTTCTTCACATTTCTCACACTTATGTAGAACATATCGTTTCAAAGAAACTTCAACAAAAACTGATACTTCGGAGCTGTTCTAGATCGGTACTAGCGACATCCACAATCTGAGATGGCCAAATTTTTTCACTTTTGAAGGAGATTTGGAACCTCGGAAATCACATAAGAAAAGGATCAAACTGCGAGTGCTGAAGTCTAGTTAGTAATTAGTATCATAAATCTGAATTTATCTTACAATTAAACTATGATACAAGGTTTCTGCTACCATAATAAAGTCTCGAAATAGCATTATCATCACATTTGAAATACTTCAAAAACAAACCTGTACAAAATTTCCACTACTATAACAAAGTATCAAACTAACAAATTCTAGTTGATTCCAGTGACATCATAGATATACAGGAAATAACTCTACTTACTTTTGAAACAAGATAAAAGTTGGGAAATTAATGGGAGTGTTATTCCATTTCACTCTTTGGCTTAATCTGTCATAGAGATGAATGCAATTCCTCAAAATTGTATCATCTTATCTGTCTAGACTCTTTAGTCTAGCAGGAACTATGAGGGTTCTCCTGGGTTGCATGAGGTTAAAGACTTAAACTGCATAACCAAATGGTAGGTCCACCTACCTGCCAACTGGTCGTCTGGGTATTATACATAGCCTTCTCATTCTCACATCTACCTTCGCTTGGAATTTGGCACCAACTGAGAGGGTTGATGTCAGGTCTACAGACGGTCGTAAAAATTGTCAATTTTTATGGTGCTTTCTAATTCTCCATAGCCAATCTCATTCTGATAGGCCAAGTATTGGATGATGATGATGATGATAAATGTCAGGAAAGTAAAATGTGTATATTCGCCATTAATCGTAAAAAGTTGAAACAAATAAAAAAGATAACCATCTGCAACCACATATTACTATCGTTTAATGTGTGATAATGTGAATCCTAGGCAGCTCCACTCCCATCTTATCCACGTCACATGCATCCACATTGGATAAGGGGATCTAAAGCACTGATATATATGACGTCACAATACATCTACGTAAAGTATTGGTATAAGGCTTTGGCTAGATATGATAAAGATGATACAGGGCACGTAAGGGGGATATATACAGGTTATACATTTTAACTTTATAAATGAATATTTTTAAAGAGGTGCACACACAGAAAATTAAGAGGTTTACCAGGTAAATCTGTATGACTGTTCGTTAATAGGTTTCTGCACAAATAATCATGACAAAGAGGGTATAGGCATTAAATAGAAGTATGAAAAAGGGTATACAAACTGCACTGACTCAGATCTCAATCTTTTCCAACTCCAGAAGCCGTTCTTTCTTTTTCTTTTTTTCTCTTTTGGTGACTGGGAGAAGTACTGTTCCGTGAAACGACAGGCCAGTCACATTGAAAGGGTAGAGATAAGTCAGCACAGTTCACTGAATTTATCACATACAGTCATACTGTAGTGTACGAAAAGTGGATATCATACACGAGATATAAAAAACAATTCCCTCACAGCCCTTAAAATAAGACCTATATGGTGAAGAATGCAAACATTTAATACAGAAAGAAAGCTAATCTGCATAAGGCGAGAGGTATCGCAGTCACCACTTGCCAGATCAATGGTGGTTGTACTCGTCCAGTTAGGTTCAAGCACTGAGAGATGGCAAGCTATTAACATACTTGAAAGGTGCAGTACACCTGTAAAAGCATAGCACTAGGCGAGGAGACACTTGGATACTAAGAACACACCAAGCAAAGAAATATAAACCTGAAGGGCAGTCAAACACACATAAAAAGTCTCCTGTAATATGAGAACACCACAATCAGTCGCAGAAGAAAAGCCAGGAAAGGTCAAAGTCAGCACAAGTAACCCTCCACAAAACCTGCAAGATAGACATGATCCGACATTTTCTGTCATAATATTTGTATTTCCTGCTTAAATTCTTCCTACTAATAACCAACAAATGCCATGATACTAAGGAAAATAGAAATTGTTATAATTAGAAATGCTTTAAAAGATGAGAATGATGGCAATTCGCTGATAAGATAAGAAATCCAATAATCAGGATGAGATTAAAGATCATTCTTTTTGAAAAATTAAGTAAAAAGATATTGATAATTAGTTTCTAATCGAATAGGAAATAACATTGGTTGATGAGTAGCAGCGTCAAAGTCTCCAAAAGGGAACATGACTGAGTGTGGAGGAGATGAATGAAACGTTTAATTATAATATTCAAGAGAGTTATATTCAATAGTGGATTTCTATATCTTTTCTATGATGAAACTATTTTGCTTGGTGTGAGGGACTTCTTTTCTTCTTCATGTAAAGTTCATGACCCTCCTTTTGGAGCACATTATTATAAATAGTAATCAACATGGTGAAATATTATAGAACGACTTGAACACCAAGAAGAACTAACTAAGAACATCCTTCAGTTAAATAAAACAATTTAATGAACTCCACATTCTTTTACTAATGTCATCCAAAGAATAATTAAGCTCCATTTTTCCATCATTCAATGAGTTTAGTCGCTCCTATACTTCATATAGCATCTAATAGAATATGACAAGAATCCACCACAGGGAAATGATTCCCAACTAGATACCACAAACACTTTGAATGAACAATTAGGATACTAATAACTGGCATCGAGCATGATGTGCTCAAAACATGAACACTTTTCAGGAACAACAAATATCAAAGTGAAAAGACAGAAGTAAACAGCAAATAAAAAGCATCCAAATAAGTGCAGAACATATTACCACCATGCATATTTCAATATCAGTGCCAATTAAGCTTAATGAATTTTCACTTCTGAAAACCTGTTAAACTTAAGGAATGAAAAGGACATCATGGCTTGAACTCTTATAAGTTTGCGAACTTTGACATCATTACAAAATAAATGTGTATTTAAATCTCCTATGTGCCTTGCTTCATCATCATATATTTCACAAACCAAGTTTATACTTAATATCTCATTGCTCTTCTGAAAACCTGTTAAACTTAAGGAATGAAAAGGACATCATGGCTTGAACTCTTATAAGTTTGTGAACTTTGACATCATTACAAAATAAATGTGTATTTAAATCTCCTATGTGCCTTGCTTCATCATCATATATTTCACAAACCAAGTTTATACTTAATATCTCATTGCTCTTAGATGGTGGGATTTTCCATTAGAAATTCCACAAGTACTATGCTGCTAGAAGAGTTTGCCTGCAGCAAGAAGAGGTGACAGCCGGAGGATGTTGTCACTACTGAAGAAGGTTGTTGCCGGTGGAGGTCTTGGGAAGAGAGAGATAACAGAAGAGAAGAGAGAATTGGTTTGGAGCTTAGGGTATAGAATTGAGAGTTTTGTAATGCACATTTGAGCCTTTTTTACTCACTGAACCGATCCACCTCCTAACTCCTAAGCAAAAAATGAACCGATCCACCTCCTAACTCCTAAGCAAGACTACTCAGCCTAGGCACGCCCAGGCAGCTTCCCTAGCTTTTGGGCAGGACAGAAATGTCCATCCAGGTCTAGGATACATGGGCCAGGGCCACCTTGGCCCATCTTTTGGAACACTAGTATTCACAGATTCCTGTATGAGCGGCATGCAACATATAGTTATGCTGCAGACATATCCAATAATCTATTTTCGAAGGCACCTGTACGTTCAGCGAGCCAACAAATACAGGAGTAATGATCTTGTAATACCATCCAGAGATCGTGAAGAGGTATAATCAAAGGTCATATCAGTTTAAGCATCCTAAGGTATCCTTAAATCTGAAGTCAGCTGGCTTGATAAGGCCAATCGTGAAACCAAACTTGAGGCACTAAATACAATCATGAATCACAAGATTTAAATTACACCCACACACAACCAAACTTGACATTCGAAAACTTTGTAGCGTTCATTATAATACAATAATACACATCGTATTCGTATCCGAATATTTGAAAAAGTATTATGTCCAATTTTTTATACGTACTCTACAATTTCAACAGTGTATTATACACATAAGTATCACGTTTCGTACTATTGCAGTTTGCCAAATGACTAGATATGGGCAAGACAGCTACTTACATAAATATCCTACATGTCACGGACTTAGTGTTTTTGCTAGCACTTCGTCCCGTGCGGCGCACTGTCTTTCTCCTCAAAGACTCGTGCAAGCCTTCCCAACCCGACTTAGCTAGATCGCTAAGAAAACTAGAATAGTGGAGCAAAGATGGACTCGTAAGGATCTCTTTATTAACTTGGAGAATGCTTACAATTTTTAGGTGGTGAGGAACAAATGAGAGCCTCCCCCTTTTATAAGTGCTCATAGAGCAATACAAGGAAAGTCCTGGAAGGAATATTCCAAGGATTATTACATTCTACCATAACTGGAATGGCATATTCCAGGTTTATTCCTTAGCAACATAAAAGGAAACTTCAAGGGCCTTCCAGAAGCTTCTTGGGCCTCCTAGAACGATCTTGGGCCTTCCGCCATCTTCTAGAATGTTCTGGAAGCTTCCCGCATAACCTTGGTCCGCGAAAAGGTTATGCAACTGGGCCTCGGGCGGGGTGCAACATTTGGACTGTTACATTCTCCCCCACCTAAGGCGTTGACGCCCTCGTCAACCATGCTCGCCGAGAAACGCCTGGATCTCGGCTTCGAACTGATGCAGCGTATCAGCACGTTCCCAGCTAGACTCACCGTAAGGCAAGCCCTTCCACTGGATGAGGTACTCCACATACGGGGACACGCCTCGTCGCCGAATGGTCCTCCTATCCAGCACGGCTTCCACCTCCTTGTCGAAGGAAGTCATCATGGTCGCCGTCGGTCGCTTCGGAACTCCTCGCTGGGGATCCTCCAAGTCTTCATGGTACGGCTTCAAGCAACTGGCATGGAAGACTGGATGAATCTTCAGCTTAGCAGGGAGTTCAAGCTTGTAGGCCACCTTGCCTACCTTCTTGAGCACGGGGAAGGGGCCTTCATACTTCCGGATTAGTCCTTTGTGCACCTTGCGGAACACCTTGAACTGTTGCGGTTGTAGCTTCACCAGCACCATGTCCCCCTCCTTGTACTCAACTGGCCTTCGCTTCGCGTCGGCCCACTTCTTCATCTTCCTCGCGGCTTTCTCCAGAAATGCCTTGGCAATGTCCGCCTTTGCCTTGAAATCTGAAGTGAACTGGTTGGCCGCGGGACTTCTACTCGAGGACCCCGCACTTAGCGTGTGCGGGACAAGCGGTTGGCGACCCATCACCAACTCGAATGGACTGCTGTGCGACGACTCGCTCCGTTGAAGATTGTAGCAGAACTGAGCGAAGTCGAGGTGATGCACCCAATCCCTCTGGTTGGCACTCACAAAGTGCCGCAAGTACTCCTCGAGTAGCGAGTTGACCCGCTCGGTCTGCCCGTCCGTCTGCGGGTGGAAGCTGGTCGAGAAGTGTAAGTCCGTCCCGAGGATTTTGAACACTTCCGTCCAGAACTTTCCCGTGAAGCGGGGGTCTCGGTCGCTGACAATGTTGACCAGGATGCCCCAGAACTTCACCACGTGGCTGATGAACAATCGTGCGGCCTCCTCTGCTGTGCAGTCCGTTGAAGCAGCAATGAAGGTCGCGTACTTTGAGAACCGGTCCACCACCACGAGAATGGACCCAAGCGCCCCCACTTTCGGCAGGATGGAGATGAAGTCCATCGAAATGCTCTCCCACGGCCGACTCGGCACGGGAAGAGGCTCCAGCAGGCCCCCGGGCTTCTGATGATCCACCTTATCCTGTTGGCACACAAGACAAGTGCGAACATAGTCCTCCACATCTTCGCGCATGCGAGGCCAGTAGTATGCGGCCTCCAGTAGCGCCAAGGTTCGCTTCTGCCCCGGGTGTCCAGCCCACTTTGTGTCATGACACTCCTTGAGCAGCTGTCTCCGCAAGCCACTCCACCTAGGCACGACCACCCTGTCGCCCTTGGTGTAGAGAAGTCCGTCTTTCAGCCAGAACCTTCTCGTCTTGCCCTCCTTGGCAAGCTTCACTATGGCCAGTGTTAGTGGGTCCTCCATGATTCCCACTCGAACACGGTCCAGAATGTCCCCCTTGAGCAAGCACACAGATGCGAGCTCGGCCTTCCTGCTAAGCGCATCGGCCACCTGATTTTCTTTGCCGGGTTTGTACTGCAACACCATGTCGAACTCGGCTAGAAAATCTTGCCATCTCGCCTGCTTCGGAGATAGCTTCTTCTGGGACTGGAAGTAGCTCGTGGCAACATTGTCCGTCATGACCACGAACTTGGTGCCGAGGAGGTAGTGCCGCCATGTCCTCAAGCTATGCACGACCGCGGTCATCTCCTTCTCCTGCACCGTGTAGCGCCGCTCAGTGTCATTCAGCTTGCGGCTCTCGAACCGCGATGGGGTGTCCTTCCTGCACCAACACCCCACTGATGGCGAAGTCGGACGCGTCCGTGTGTACTTCGAACGCCTTGGAGTAGTCTGGTAGAGACAAGACCAGCTCCTCCGTCACAGCCCGCTTCAGTGCCTCGAATGCCTCCTCGCATCGGAGCGTCCAGCTCCACGCCCGATCCTTCTGCAGCAGATCGGTCAGAGGCGCTGCGATGGCAGAATATCCTCGGATGAACCGCCGGTAGTAGTTCGCCAAGCCAAGGAACGATCGCAGCTCCGTCGGCTTGGTGGGAGCCTCCCACTCCCGTATGGACTGGACCTTTGCGCCGTCCATCCATATCTTGCCATGCCCGATCCAGTGCCCCAAGAACGACCTCTTCTTGTGCGAATGAGCACTTCTCCCGCTTGACGAAGAGTTCGTTCTCCCTTAGCACCTGGAAGACAGTCTTCAAATGCTCGATGTGCTCCTCCATCGTGTTTGAGTACACGACGATGTCGTCGAGGTAGACCACGACGAACCGATCCAGGTAGGGATGAAAGAGCTTGTTCATCAAAGTACAAAAAGTCGCAGGAGCATTTGTTAGACCAAAAGGCATAACCATAAACTCATATGCGCCATACCTCGTCACGCATGCCGTCTTAGCCTCGTCGCCCTCCGCAATCCGGACTTGATAATACCCCGAGCGCAGATCAAGTTTGGAGAAGTATCTCGCGCCTCCCAATTGGTCGAACAAGTCCGCCACCAACGGGATGGGATATTTGTTCTTGACGGTTACCTTGTTTAGTGCACGATAGTCGATGCACAAACGAAGGCTTCCGTCCTTCTTCTTCTGGAACAGCACCGGTGCACCATACGGGACCTTTGACGGTCTGATGAATCCCGCGTCCAGCAGCTCCTTGAGTTGCTTCTTCAACTCGTCCAGCTCGGGCGGGGCCATGCGATATGGAGCCATGGCGGACGGCTTCGTGCCCGGCTCCAACTCGATGGCATGGTCTACCTCCCTCCGCGGAGGTAGCCTCTTTGGCAACTCCTTTGGCATGACGTCCCCGAACTCCACAAGGACGTCATCGATCTCAGGCGGAAGATCCCCCTGCACGGGCGCCTCCTCCGTCTTGAGCACAGCAAGGTAAGTCATCTCTCCGTGTCGCATCCCCTTCTTGAGTTGTAATGCGGAGAGAGCCTTCCCTTTCGTAAGCTCGCCTCGTGCAGTTGTCACCATGCACGGAGAGCTCTCCTCCATGATCCCGACGACTCCCAGATGAGGCATTGGGACCGCCTTTGCCGAAGTGAGGAAGTCCATCCCAAGGATCATGTCGAAGTCGTCCAGTGGTGCTGCCGTGAGACTGGTGACACCCGTCCAGTCTCCCACTTGGATCTTCACCCCTTTGGCCACCCCCTGCACGGGACGCGCCTCAGAGTTGACTGCCTTTATCGTGCTTGAGTCTTTTTCCAGCGCCAAACCCAAGCGTCGGACCTCCGCGTCCGAGATAAAGTTATGGGTAGCCCCCGTGTCGACCATCGCCCTGGTGTTGTGGCCGTTGATCTTCACGTCCACGTACATCAGCTCTCGATTCGGGGTCTTGGACACTACCGCCTTGCTCTTCAGAGCATTCAACAGGCGCAGGGCACCCATGTGAGCCCCCTTCTTAGGCTCCACGTCCTCGGCCTCCTCGCCTTGGACCGCGTTCACCCTCTTGCCCTTGTTCGGACAGTCCCGTGCGAGGTGATTTCCACCGCACACATAGCACTCGATCTTCCGCTCCGTCGAAGGCTTTGCTTGCGGCTTGTCCTTCGACGGTGGGCCTCCCTTTTCGTTGTTCTTCTTCGCTCCCCCACCATTGAACTTGGTGGTGGTCTTTTCCTTGGGCTTTGGGGCATCATTCCGTCGATACTCCATCAGCTTCTCGGCTGCCGCAACAGCCGCGTTCACATCCGACACATCTTGCCTCTGCAATTCTTGTGCCGCCCATGGTTGTAGACCCTCCAGGAACGCGAACAGGCGATCCTCTTCGCTCATAGTAGAAATGGAAAGCATCAGGCGGGTGAACTCCGCCACATACTCCTTGACGGACCCGGTGTGTTTGAGTTGTCGCAAACTCCGTCTCGCGACATACTCCACGTTCTTCGGGTAGAATTGAGACTTGATCTCCTTCTTGAGATCCTTCCAAGTCTCGATCTTGCAGAGCCCCTTTTCTATACCGATGCACCTGCGTCGCCACCACAGCATAGCATCATCAGAGAAATATAGGGACGCTGTGTTTACCTTATCGGTCTCATCCTCGATGCGGACCGCCTTCAGGTAACGTTCGACGTTCCAGATGAAGTTATCCACCTCCTTCGCGTCCCGTACGCCAGTGAAGGATTTGGGTTCTGGATACTTCACCCTCTGCGTCGACTCCCTCCTCGGAGTCGGACCACCAGCAATGGCCCTCTCGAGGACCTCCGCCTTGGTTTGTAGCTCTTTGCGTAGTTCAGCAATCTCCGCCTTCGTGGCCTTTCGTTCCTCCTCGAACTCGGCCTGCATCTCGCGGAGATGCTCTCGGAACTCCGTCATAGCCGTGGCGACATCCGCCTCCAAACCCTGGGCGAATTCCTCGTGAGCCATTTGGTTCTGCTCCACTTGATACTCGACGTCCGTCACGCCTTTCTCCAGCATCTCAACCCGGTCAGCCAACTCGCCAAGGGCCCGTTCCAGCAACGGTTCCTTGCCCTTGCCCTTCTTCGAGGTCTTCGCCTTCTCCTTAGGCGACGAGGGTTGTGCCGGTTCCTCGTTGATGATGGCTTCGGTCGAAGACATGACGGCGATCGAACCTTTGCTCTGATGCCACTTGTCACGGACTTAGTGTTTTTGCTAGCACTTCGTCCCGTGCGACGCACTGTCTTTCTCCTCAAAGACTCGTGCAAGCCTTCCCAACCCGACTTAGCTAGATCGCTAAGAAAACTAGAATAGTGGAGCAAAGATGGACTCGTAAGGATCTCTTTATTAACTTGGAGAATGCTTACAATTTTTAGGTGGTGAGGAACAAATGAGAGCCTCCCCCTTTTATAAGTGCTCATAGAGCAATACAAGGAAAGTCCTGGAAGGAATATTCCAAGGATTATTACATTCTACCATAACTGGAATGGCATATTCCAGGTTTATTCCTTAGCAACATAAAAGGAAACTTCAAGGGCCTTCCAGAAGCTTCTTGGGCCTCCTAGAACGATCTTGGGCCTTCCGCCATCTTCTAGAATGTTCTGGAAGCTTCCCGCATAACCTTGGTCCGCGAAAAGGTTATGCAACTGGGCCTCGGACGGGGTGCAACATTTGGGCCGTTACATACAGCTCCAAAAGCTAGCAAAGAAGAATAGGCGAGTAGTGAGTACAATAGGAGTAGCAAATGTTTGCAGCCATTCCAAATAGTGAAAAGCCTACAGTTCGGATGCCTAGAAGGCAGAGATATACAAATGCCTATCAGGCAGTCATATAATAGCACAGGTTTGGGTTCCTCGATTATATATTGGTACTCATAATTGATACTTTAACCTACTACTGTGCCCCTCATATTATGGAGGAAACTAGAACGTGAGCATCCACTGTCTAGCATTATCGCTAATGATGCTACATGAGACAACTTAACCCAATGGATGGTTTCTTATCTAAGAAACCCCTTTCCTTCATGTTTGTCTACAAAGTACAAGAGAAAGGCAGATATGGTAGGGTTCAATGCCGGTGTTGTTCTTGATAGTGATGTGACTTGCTTTCTTTCAAAAACATTTGGTAGTAGTAAGTGACTAGTAAGGATGCAACTTTATATATATATATATATATATATATATATATATATATATATATATAGGGGTTAAAAATGGTTTCTGTCTCACCTGAATGCACATGTTTGAATGTGAAACTCCTCAAAGCTATGCAATTATGGTGACTTGTTCTAAGTTTCTTAACTCTCCTCTCTGTCTAAGCTGTGGTTGTCAATATAAATAACCTATCTCGCATAAACTTGCTCTAGTGACAAATCTAGAAAATTATGCATGGTAGCAGAGAATTAGGTATATCCACACTTCCTCTTAATGTATCATGTACTGATCAGTTTATTGGTTGGTTTCACTTCCTACTCTGTTAATGATGTGGCATAAGTTCAGTTAACTAGTACGCTTCACAACTTTAGTTATTTGGTATCTGAATATTTGATGATTGAATGCATCTTCTAAGGGAAGGATTCGTACAGGATCAGTTCTTGCTTGGAAGCATTGAAGGTATTTGATTCAGAAGCACATAAAGATCAAGTTGTATATATTATCAACAAACAGTAGCCTGATATAAGAACTGCTGAATGGTTGATAAAACAGTCAGCTACCTTCACCAAAGCCAAAATTACAGGTTTTCAATTGATCCATAGGCCTTCTCCACCTTTGAATTGGTTGAAAGTCAAATGAGTGTGGACTGTGGAGCGAATAAATGGGAGAAGTGGAGTTTGGTGAAGGCTCAGACTGAGAGATCATGGCAAGGAGTTTTCTACCATGGGCTTTAAGAAAGTCCCTAGCTTCGGCATAAACTAATGAATCATATTGAGGTGGAACTATCAGAGATAACCGCTAAGGCATTATCAACTTGGCATGTATTGAGAAGTATGATCCATATCAAGGATAGTACTGTTTTCTTGCCTTTGTCATGCTGATCTTTGAAGTAAATTAATCATCGGATGGTTTTGATAAAGAGGACTGCACTCCGCATTTTCACAGGATGACAAATGCCTTTTGAGAATTTCCTATCTTCTCCTACATTTGTCTTATAACTGATAATGTTCTCTTTCAAGTAACTTGAACTGATAAAGTCTATGTTTACATATGCTGAAGGCTAGATTATGTACTGGCATGTATTTTCTGGGCCTGCATGAATTAATAGAGATTAACAGTAATTATATAATTACTGTCTATAAATAGACTTACAAAAGAGAAGATAAAACTTGATATATAGACTTCCAAAGGAAGAGAAAGATGATACAGTGAAAGCAAAAGGGTACAGTTCAATACCTTCCCCATCGTGAAGAGGTGCTACAGGAGCATTATAGGATAAGGCCCTAGGCTTTGCAACCTCAATCAAAAGCTGCTCTATGTTACTCCTAGGTGCATGAAATAGTTCTTTGGAAACATTGATTTTAGAAGGTTCTTCAGTTAATTCTTTGCCAGAATCAACATCAGGTCGGCTAACATCATCTACAAGATATACCATGTAGAAAATTATTTAGCACTCCACATTATGTTTAATAATATGTAGAACTCCAAGATCTAAACACAAAAAGCATTAGTAATACTGAGATCAAATTAGTATTCAAGTTCTCTGAGATGAAAGAAGCAAGAAGCCATGCAGGAATGTAAAAAGAAACAAATTGGTGAATGGTCTCATAACTTGTTCTAAACAAGATATCTAAAAGAATCTTACACACTTACAAGTAACAAGACATAGATAGACATGGAAGTTTCATCTGCACTACAGCGACAAAGAATAAAAACAGCCATACAGACGATAACTAGGCACCTATGTTGACATAGATTACAGAACCAAGAAAGTCTAAGCACCACGTTCATTGGAAAAGAAAACGAACAGTTAAACATCAAACCAGACAACACCTGTAAAAATTATAACATCGATACTTGGAAGTCTATTTCTAGTTGGCTGCTTAAGAAATAGACTGGTCCTCTACATAGGTATAATAACATGTCATATAACAGTTTAATGCATTTGGAAAAGGAACAAAAAAGTAGGCAGACTACTAATAGAAAAGAGAACTTAAGTGTTGAAACATGATGCCACATAGAGTTGAAACTCAATTAAGGTCACAAAGACACAATACAAGGCTAACAGAAAATTGAAGTAGAAGAATAAAGTCATAAACCTTGTTTTTAGTCCCTACTATATGTTGTAAATGTCCATCAAACTGCAGGAAAGGCCATGGCATGCGAAATATTGGTTTGATAATCTTATGCATATTATAATTCTTGAATGAGACGTATTATGCATAGAAATAAATCTAAAACTATAACTGCATACTGCATAGGGGAAATTCAGATTAGGACATGATGACGGGGTAACAACAGGTTTCATGGATGGAAAACAAAAATACATATCTAGCAAGAATTCCACCATCTAGAA
This sequence comes from Iris pallida, assembly GCA_029216955.1. Taxonomy (NCBI): domain Eukaryota; kingdom Viridiplantae; phylum Streptophyta; class Magnoliopsida; order Asparagales; family Iridaceae; genus Iris; species Iris pallida. The sequence continues at coordinate 19,332,499 of JANAVB010019800.1, forward strand.
GTACAATTGGCAAACAAAAGGGCACTGGGTGAAATATTTAACATATGACTATTATTAGTGATGGATGATGACTCAAAAATTGGAAAGGCAACATCCATCAAGTGCCTTTCTGGTCTGCTTGAAACTCGCAACAATTTTCTGCTCAATCTAGACTTTCTGAGTAATCTTAACTTATAGAGCTGAATTTTATACGACGGTGAATGATTACTATGTCAATTACACCTACAGGGAAAATGAAAAATGAGTACATAACAGCTATCTCCTAGAATCAATAATATTGAAAGGTACAATGGGTATGATAGAGTTTCTCACCTTTCTTACAAAATATAGTTACTCATCTAATTGTATTTTTTTCCAATATGAAATAAACAAGAACCATAATCAAATTCCTAATGGTTTAGTGTTCTAAATTTCGCTAGGCGGAATCGGTAAGCTGGAGGGCCGCCTAGCCCCTAGGCGCCGAACTGATTTCTTTTTTTTAACACGTACAGAGTCTATAGACATAAATAGATTGTATATGAAACCAAATCTTATGTGCTCTTGTGGCTAGTGGATTGTGGTTTAAGTCATGTTGGTGTATGCTGCGGGTGGGGGTTCGAATCGTACACTTAGATTCATTTTTTTCATTTTTTTTTATAACACCTAGCCCTAAAAATAAAAGGGAGAAGAGGAGAGAGAGATCTCCATCTCCTGCCTCCTCTCTATCTCTATCTACTCTCCTCTCCCTCTCCATCTCTATCTCCATCAATTTTCAGTTTTTTTTTACAGCAGCAGCAGCACCAACAACAACAACAACAACAGTGGATTCATGTAAGGAAAATTTTCTATTCTTTTGATTTTATTTTTTTGAAATTTCAAATGTGAAATTTTTGAAATTTCAAATCTGAATTTTTGAATAGTTTTTGGAAAAAAAAAATCATTTTCCAAATTGGCCGAATAGGCCCGCCTAGGACCGCTGCCTGGGGGTTTCCAATGAGGCTGGCGGCCGCTTAGGCCGAAATTTAGAACACTGAATGGTTGTGAGAGGCTTATTATGGATTGGTAGAGATTTGTCTAGCATAGGGATAGAGACTTGTCTAGCTAAATATTTAAGCTTTTAAGTAATAAAAATGGGAAATGTTATTCCTTTCAAAATATTCCTTTTGCAACCCAATGCCGTTGGATATTTTTAAAAGAAAACATTGTTGCTTCTGATTTAAATCAATATGTAACAGTTCCAGCAAAAATAAAGTTCTATTTGCATTCTACATAAAAGTTTAACCTCGATTATTGAACTCCCATAAAAGATAAACAAGTGAACAGCACCTAACAAAGATTTGACAATTTCATGAGGGTAAAAATGGAGCTCCAAAATATGCATAGCATAAATCGATATATAACATTCCCAGCAAAATATACATATATATTTGCACTCTACATAAAAGGTTAACCTCGACAATTGAACTATGAGAAAAAGATAAACAAGTGATCAGCACCTAAAGAATATTTGACAATTTCATGAGGGTAAAATGGAGCTCCAAAATATGTAATGCATAGAATCAACATGTCTAGTTTTCCATTTCATCCACCCTTCACAATTTCTTACTATTCACTTTGCCATATGCTATTTCCTGAATGCCAAAGTTTTGTCTGTTCCATTTCATACTAGCATGATCTGAAGGACAGCAGGATACCTAAATGGACATTAATACTTGTAAGGATCTCCATATGCTTTTATTCAATGAACTATATTGCAGAACCAGGATTTGGAACTTCATTATATTTTCTCCCCTTCTTTAATTGCTTCCAAATCCCAAGGCAAATACCAATCCAAATTTCTGTACTAATTTGTCTGGTGTCTAGTATTCTTTAGGATGTGTGATGTCTCGCTACTAAATTGGGGCACTAGAGAGAATGATGATATTTAACCAATCACAGTAGAGAATGCTCCAGAATTATTTAATTCTGCAACCACCAGGATAAGTACCGACTGAGAATGCTCCATAATTTTTTTCATTACTCAAGAACTAGTGTTTGGCTTTGGAACTGAATCATTTCCTTGTTCCTAAAAAGAGCTTATATTAGGAAACTTTATATGAATAAACTTGTAATCCTATTCAATGATCAACTTGTACAAACATCAAAAACTTCCAAATACACCACTGGTTCCTCAACAAAAAAAGAAAAAGAAAAAAACAAGGTCCAACAACCCCTACGGGGATATAGCTAAAACCTACCTTATGATGAATGAACCAAAAAACAAGGATTGATTGTTTTGTGGAAGAAATTAAGAAAACATAATAAGTGGAATTTGTACTTGCAGATAATGCAGGTGGAGTTGTTGATTGTAAGATACAAAGATATCAAATGGAATACATCAAGCTAGCATGTCTAAAAACTGAATCAGAATCTTCTAGATAAGCCCTTAATTCTTTCTTTTCTCTTAATCAAGCTTATGCTTCCAATGGATTCTTAGTTACATAATAAGAGAGTCACTGTGATCAAGTACTTGTCATCTCTGTGCACAGCACCATAAGCCACTACAATCTGCCACAAAGTAGGAAACTAAAAGCAGGAAAAAAAATTGACCAATGTTGAATCTGATCAAATTCTTTCATCGCAATTCAGTTTCTAAGAAGTTGGCAAAGAAATTCCGAATAACTCTCAAAAATTGCTGACAACGAAGTGCCACTGCAAGCATATGTGATGAGGGTAAGCACAATTAACCATAAACTGACACTGTACATTGAAGAGATGCAAATACAGATGCCAAAGAAAAATTATGTATGGCCTAGCGTTTAAAAGAATAAAGACATTAATATAAAGGATAGACAACATTAAAGATACTATGAAGGGAGCATCCTGATCTATGAGAGCAACCACAACAGACTTTATACGGTCTACACTGGAGTAACTTAAAAAATATGTCTACCTTCTGAAACAAGAATGACATAAAACAAAAGCATTGCAGAAAGACTTAATAACTAGATATCTGATGCTAAGAAACAGTGCAAGAATTTTAATATGCATTTGTAAACACTGGACAAATTGCTGTAACGAGAACTTTCAGGGTTTCAATTATGGGTCATGAAAAGCATTAAAGCATATTATTAAGAACAGGACGAGATTCACTAACCCTCCATCTGTCTGAAGTAGGAGAAACTGCTGCACCTTGATCTTCCAATTTCCGTATTGTGGATAGCTTCCAATTTAGTGTCCCTAACATTAAACTGTTCTGCTCTTGGTCTTTACATGGATTTGTTTCAGAATGATGTTTTCATCCATAGATAATACCCAAAAACAAATAGCAGCAGCACTTACGCATCCGCCACCAACCAAGAATGCGAAATGTGGATTCCACACACCCATTGTATGCAAGTTCTCAAACCCAGCCCAACCTTCATAATATATTTACTAAAACACCTCAACCTCTTTTACAGCAGATTTAGGTGTAGATAAAGAAAGTTTCATGAAAGTTTCAGCTTTTTCACTAAAAACTCTGCTGTCTAAAGATTTTAACTAACAGCGAGAACGAGCTCAACAAGATCTAAATGTGTATGGCATAGAATCAACAATGTCCTATTCCCCATTATGTCCTCGATTTTCAATTTCTGACTCTTCTTTCAGCCAACATTTTCACCTGAATGCCAAAAGCTTTCTCCCTCTCACTCCATACTACCATTGTTGTTAGACAGGTTGCTAGTGTCATATTGTACAACATTAGGAAGTAGGCATGATTGACCTTTGAAGACAGGCCCTCCATAAAATTTTATTAGAAGATTTTAACTTACAGGTAAAGGTTTGAGTCTACAAGATTTCAATTTTATTTCTTTCAATTGTTATTTTCCCCTTTGTTCCAATCTTAATATTATTTGGCCAGCTTCAATGTACATTTATTGCTCTTTGTTTATAGATTATGTTGTATCTAGCTAGTATTACTCTATTAGATTTAAGGTGCTTGCAGGCGTATAGAAGTGTGAAATTCAATTACTCCCTGCTCTATTTTATATATTGAATCTCAATCAACCTCCTTCTTTCCTTTGATTTTATATTGATGGAAAAGGTTCAAGAATTCAACTATTACCTAGTTTTCATCTGTGGTCAGCACAATGAATAACCAGTAGAATCAACCAGCCACTAACTGGAAAACAAAAGGCAGGAAGAAATGCAACCAATGTTTAACTGATCTGAACACATAGTCCTAAACGAAGTTGACAAATAAAGCATTCCAAGCACCCAAATTAAGGCTGTTCACCAAAGAGAAATGTTGATGGAACTAAAGTGAAAGACTACCAATCCTAGTAAATGGCAGATCAGCAGTTAAGTGGGCTTAACCAGGCAAATCAATTTGATGTCAACAGTGAAACCCTAGTAGATATTGCTGTATTTACAAGTGTTCAAGAAAAAAAATGAAACATGGAAATGAGAAGCGGCCAACAATAAATGACTATAAAGGGTTTGAGCATCCAGATGTACCCTAGGAGCCACCATAAACGTAATATCCACATAAGGAACTCTATAGAAGTTTCAACTAGTGACATAAGAAGGCCTAACATAAAATATATTCATATAGACTTACTCAAAAAAAAAAAAAAAATAACTGAGCATCTGTTGCAAAAAATTGATGCGAGTATTTTTAACATGCACTAAGAACTTCGCACATATATTTTGATGAAATGTTGCAGAAACAACGCATAGCAAAAAGGCAAGGGAAAAGTTCCACCCACCCTCCATGTCCATGTCTGAACCAGCAGGGGAAACTGCTGCACCCATGTGTTCCAAATTACTGAATTGTGAAGATCCCCCCAATTTGAGTGCACTTGACATTGAACCATTTTTCTCTTGCTCTTTTCGTGAGTCAACTTCTGAAAGGTACTTCCTTTTCATCCACTGGAAATACTCGTGACCAATAGCAGCAGCACTTCCAGGCTCGCCTCCAAACAAGAATGCAAATCGTGGGTTTCCAGCTTCATTTGTACGAGCCAAGTTCTCAAAATGAGGCCCAACCTTCACGATAAAGTCACACAGCACCTCAATGTTCCGAACAACCTCTTTGTCAGCTGGTTTAGGAGGAGGTGAAGCAAAATCACCTCCAGCTTTGATGACAGGGATCCTACCCTCAGGATTTCCATCACCAACAGTAGCAACATTTCCTGGCACATTATCGCCAAGCACAACTGGAGCAAAAACAGCCATATATTTTGTAGTATCATGAGGTGAGACTTTAGGAACGGAATCAGGATATCGTTCATTTGGAGAAGCCGGTGGAGGTGGGGATGCCGGGAGGGGTGGAGGGGAAGAAGGCGGAGAAGGGGGAGGAGGGGGAGGAGGTGGAGGTGGAAGGAAAGGTGGGCAGGCATCTCCAACAAGGGGTGGCGCCAGAGGTGTAAACGAGGCAGGAGTTGCGGGTAGGAAACCAGGGCCGGATGGGATCGGTGGAGGAGTTGCCATGTGCTGAATTCCTGGAGGGTGTGGATGAGGATTCCGATAAAGAGGTTGGCCTTGCGAATGAGACTGTGGAAGTGGCGACGATGGCAACATTCTTGGAGGAGGGGGCATCGGATGAGGGGGGTACAATGTTCCCGGGTGGGTATACGAAGAGGGCATTGGGGAATTTCCATGAACTATAGGAGGCGGGTGTATATACGGCTGAGGTGGGGGCATATAAGAGGGGGTAGATTGCTGAGCCAGTGGCATACCGTGCTGATAAAGGGGGTGTGGTGGGCCTTGCTGGTACGGAGGCGGAGGCAACGGATCAGATTGTGGTTGCTGGAAAGGTGGAGGGGGTCTATACTGAGGAGCATAGTTCCCTTGCCCATACATTTCGACGTGAAATACTCTCTTATTTCAAATGGATAGGGTTATATGGAGCATCCTACATAAGTCAGACAATAAAGTTTCAGTAGATCCTTTCACATTGAACTTCTCTCATCTATGCTGAATTTGGTAATCAACCAAACTTGAGAGCTTATTTACATACCAAGTGAATCAAGAGCCTACAGAAAGAATCTTTGGTCAACCAAACCTGAACATTAGAAAAATCTGAAAAACTAATTGAAATCTCTGCTGCTTTGGATACTAAGTATATACTGAACTATATTGAATTACAAAGCACAGTAAATAATTGAACTTTATGAACCGAACTGCAACAAAATGAATAAATAGTCCAAAATAAACCCTTATCCATTAAATTTTCTTGAAATTTAATCAAACTTGATGAAAAAGAACATATCAAGTAATCCTGACCCTACATAAAACGTTTAATCACCAAAACTTAGTACAAATTTGACCAAAACAAGAAGCAAGCAATAGTCAGTTGCATCCCGAATCGAAGAACAGTTCATCTAGATAGAAATTAAACGTGTAGACCTTCATAGAATACTATGTATATATTGTTCCTCGCAGCAACGGCAATGGAACTAAGGGGGTGTTTGGTTGGCTGTAATTGAATTACATGCAACATTTGTTGCACCATTCCAATGTTTGGTTTGATGTAAATGGTGGAATTTGTGCAACATATGTTGCATCATCTCCTCAACTACCGCAACACCACTTACGGCACGTCGGCAACAAATGCAACACCATCATTCCAATGATTCTCTCTTTGTTCAATGTAATAAAGTCAAAACCTGGAATTCCATTTACCGCAACAAAAGTTGAAACAATGCATGTTAATTACGTCAATCCAAAAATGGAATTCCAAATCCAGTAACATCGTTTACATGTAACCAAACAATGGATTTGCAACATCAGTTACAACAATGCAACAAAATGAATAAATACTCCAAAATCAATCCTGAATCAAGGAAATTTAGCAAAAATTAATATAAAAAAAGAAATCAAGTAACCCTAATCCCACAGAAATGCAAGCCGAGGGCATATTCCACTGAAAGAGAAGGACTCATGGTGTGAGTTGGGCCGGGCGGCCCGGGCCGGCCCGAGCCTGGTCAACGACCCGGACTGGCTCGGCCCGAGCTCTCCATGGGTCCGGGTTGGGTTCGTCCATTCGAACTGGTAGCCCGGCCCGGCCTAGACCGGTTTGACCGCGGGTCTGGGCCGGTTAAACCCGGTAAACCCAGTCGGGCCGGCCCAGACCGGCCTAGTCCAAGGCCCGGTTCAGGTTCGATTTTTGGTTTTTTTTTGGAACGTTTGAATCCAAAAAAGATTGAAATGCCCTCATTCCGAGGGCTATTTTTTGACCTTTTAGGGACATTTTAGTCATTTTGCTGAAAATAACCAAAAATATCCTTATAACAACTATATTTTGAGGGTATAATAGGTCTTTTCGCACCAAAAAAAATCTATAAATAGTCCAAAATTCATTAAAATTATACACAAACATTTCTTCCCTCTCTTACAAAATATACAAGCTTATCAATTTCTGAAGATTGAAGTAACAAGTTTCTGGGTTTTGAAGTACAACTTTCTGAAGGCCAAACTGCAGTGTTCTTGAGGCTTCTACTTCTGCGAGATTTCTTGGAGTTCAACATTTCTTCCCACAAGTTGACGTTCCAAGTAATTTTAATTTTACATAATATATTTTTTATTTTGGATTTTTTTTTCTCTCTCTTTGTTTGGTAGATAAATAATTCTCTCTTCTTTTTCTTAAAAATTAATTTTTAAAATATGTATGCTACTGGTTTTAACCACCCTTATAGAGGTGATTCAGAACAAAATTTTGCTTACTATACTGATTTATTTAAAAATATCATATTCCTGATTCTGTGCCACCGACACAAATGTCACCTCCTGAAGTTAGGAGTACGGCTACTAATGTTGTATATAGGAAAAAAAATCTGTTTATTGGCATATTTTGAGAAAATATGTCACTGATAACGAGGGTGCACCGGTTTTAGATCCAAAAAATCAAAAACCAATAGCTAAAGGTACACAGTGTAAGAAATGTAAGAAAAATTTTAAATGGAAAAAAAATGATGGCACGAACACTTTGAAAAAACACTATGATACTTGTTATGGTAAGGACATACTACAAACTAGACAAACACAGATAAGCATCGGTCCTCAAGAATCTTCTGTAGGTAACGTTACCTATTCTGATGCTCGTAACAAACTGAGTTAACCAAATATATTATTTGTGATGAACAACCTTTCACATTCGGTGAGAGTGATTGGTATTATGATTATGCAAGTACTACTCTTAATCCTTGTTTTAGTAAAGTTTCTAGATCTACTACTAGAGCAGAAGCTATACAAATATTTCAAAAAGAAAGGACAACTTTAAAACAAAGCTTCGTAAATGTTAGTAAGTTTGCTCTAACTTTTGATATATGGACTACTAAACAAAATTATGCTGATATTTGTATCACGTCACATTATATAGATCCAAAGTGAATGTTGTAAAAGCATATTATTTATCTACGACCTTTGAAATTTTCACGTACTGGTTCTGTAACCGGTGGCGCTATTATGCAATTTTTACGTGAATATAATATTCACAATAAAAGAATTTCAATTTTCTTTTGATAATGCTAGTAATAACACTTCTTGTATTAATATTTTAAGTATACAATTTTTGTCTATAATAGAAGGACGACTTTTTCATGTTAGATATGCTTGTCATTTTATTAATTTAGTTGTACAAGAATGTCTACAAAGTTTAAACACTTCTGTAAGTAGACAACAATTTTTTAAAATTTTATGTGCACAATATGGTGTAACTTTTAGGAGATTTGTTAAGGATGCACCACATAGATAGAATTTTACTTATTTAATGTTGAAATCTTGCATTAGATTTAAAGATGTTATTACTCATTATTGTAGTTAATCCAAGTTTTGATTATCAAGTTACTGAAAATGATTGGTTAATTGCTAATTCTATTAATGAATTTTTAGAATTATTTTACAATGCTACATGTATTTTATCTGGAGTTTATTATCCAACTTCTTCTCTAGCGTTAACGGAAATTATTAACATGTCTCATCTATTTTTAAATATAGAACTGTTCCTGGTTTTGATTATGTTGTTTCCAAAATGGAAACAAAATTTCGAAAATATTGGGATGAAATACCTCTTCTATATTGTTTGGCTTCGATTTTTGATCCGAAGATTAAATTAGATGGTGTATTCATATTATTAGATGATTTTCATGAAAATATGAATGTTGATGTTAGTAACTTAAAAGTAGAGATTATAGATGTTTTAGATTCTTTAATTAATTTGTATGAAGAACGAGTTGTATCGGCCCAACCCGGTACGACCGTTCAAGTTGGTAGTAGTAGCTCTGATTTTATGTCTAAATTATCACATGATAAGAGTGTACTGCAAAGGAAGAAACAAAAAACAATCTTCCCTAACAAATCAGGAATTATCGTTATATTTAAATTCTTATGAAGAAGATAATGATGAATCTGTATCTTATTTTTCTATTTTAGAATGGTGGAAAAGACACGAAAAAAATATATCATATACTTTCTTCTGTAGCACGTGATATACTAATGGTTTCGGTGTTCACGGTAGCATAGCAATCTTATTTTAGTGCAGGTTCAAAGATGCTAAGCAAGAAGAGAAGCAGAATGCTGCCAGATATTTTGGAAGCTTGTATCTGCGTTCAAGATTGGATTCGTGCAGAAAAATAAACTCAAAACTCAAGAGATAAAATTGTCGACATCAGTAAGCTGGACTTTCGGTCTCTAACTTTGGAGGACACTACTGAAGGAGGAGCTGAACAATAAACTTGGAGGAAAGACTGACGACGGACGAAGGACGACCAAAAAATACTTGTACAGTTTTTACAATTTTTTCAAAAATAAAATATCAGTTTGCAACTTATACATTTTATTACAATTTTTTATGAAAAAAGGGTACTTGTACATTAAATCATTTTGACATTAATAAAAATTTGTTAACTTTTATTTTCTCAAAAATTTTAGTTAATGTTATAGCATATTTAAATTTCAATGGAAAAAAATTGTTAAGGAAAAATTTTAACTTTTATTAAAAAATTATATTTTTTGAGTTTTTTAAAAAAAATCGGGCCGGCTCGGTCCAACCCTGAACCGGTCCGGCCTAGACCCGGTTCAGTCCGGCCCGCCCAAAACCAGGCCATAGGTCCAGGCTGAGTTCGGATTGTTTTTTACCAGCCCGGCCCGCTCCTCCATCCGGGCTAAGCCCGATCCGACCCAGGCTCGCTCAAACTCGGCCAACACTGGCCCAGCCCGGCCCAGGTAACACCTTGAAGGACGTAATACTCTGTTACACCTCAAAATAAAATACTAATGGTCTGCTTGGCAATTATGAGGGTAGTGGTTATGAGGTGTTTTAGAGTAGCGAAAATGAACAGTTATGAGGGGTCCGATTTTTTGTGGTTTTAAGTAGCGACTTTTAAACCAGTCCAATCCATGCTACACCTCAAAATAAAATACTAAGGGTCTGCTTGGCAATTATGGGGGTAGCGGTTATGAGGTGTTTTAGAGTAGCGAAAATGAACGGTTATGAGGGGTCCGTTTTTTTGTGGTTTTAAGTAGCGGCTTTTAAACCAGTCCAATCCATGCTTGGTAATTCATTAATCAGCGGTTCTGAAAGTTTTCTTTTCTATAATAATAAAATGACCTTTATGTCCGTATATAAATAAAAATTATTTTTGATAAAATATGTGTTTATTAACGTAAAGATAACCCCTACGTCAAAAAGTCTTTCCTGCATTTTTGTCTCAGAAAACAACTTTGCATCCAATGGAGCTCCAAGGACAAGGACAAGGACAAGACAATTTCCTGGATTTTTCTTCAATCGGGAAGAAAAGAACAGCAGTCGCGGGAAGGAAAGAAAGAGAAACACAGAAAAAAAAAAGGGTTTAGTTATTAGTAGTTATATTTATTAATTTTTTGGCGAGGATATAAATGGAATAAAATAATAAAGCCACCCAAAACCCACCGATTTGGGGTGTTTATAAAGCCACTCAAAAATACATTACACAGGTTTTTGGTGGTTTTTGAACCAACCAAATCCAGTGGGTCAAAAAAAAAATAACAAGCATGAGTTTTCATAAACGGTCGGTTTAAAAACACCTCAAAGCCGGTGAAAACACCATTACCAAGCAGACCCTAAGCAAAGGCGGAACTACTGGTTGGCTGGGGTGGGCTCCAGTCCACCCAGCCAATCAAAAAAAAATTTCTTATACAAGATTCAGCCCTGTCTGTCCACAATCCAGCCCACCGGAAAAGCCCTATCTGTCCACACAACAAAGAGAGTAAATTGGTTCTCTCTTTTACATCCTCACCCCCACGTTTATACATCTTCTCACGTCCGCTCCCAAGCCGCCGAGGCAGAAAACCCTAATCCTTTTCTCCCCAAATCTCTCAAAAATACAGAGATTCTAAAAAAAGAAAAAGGAAAATTCGACTTTTTGGCAGGCGGGAGCAATTCGACAAGTCAATGGTCGGGAGGGCGACACGTGCGCAGATGGCGGCAGCCGCGAAGCAATCGAATGTCTTCCAACCCGTTTTGAAGGTAATGGTCGTTATTTTTGTTGATTTTACTAGGAATAGAGACAGAAAGATTTCAACTTTATGAAAAAGTTTGGATTTTTTTGGCTGTTGGTGCACTGGCAAATAGGGTGATTGTTAGCGGATGTTTGGATTTGGTTATAATTTGTAAGTTTCTTTCTCTTTCTTCCTCATTTTCTATACTTTGTGAGCTTAGGAAAATGAAAATTTTGTTCAATACTACGATCACCGGCACGGTGCAACACACATATAGAAGAAAAAAATGGACACCATGGCGCTTTTTGCGTGTCTTACTATAATTAGTGTACTTTGGAGTGGCCGTGTAGGATGTTTCCAAGACGACCCGATAGACACTGCACCAATTTTTTTAGCACGGTGCTTCCTAGGTTGCATACCAGTTTTGAGTTTAATTGGAGTGACATTATAATACCTAATCTCCTAGAGAACTTATATTTAACTGCAAATGATTTTGTTGTTGTGATTGGCATTGCAAACTGAACTCTGCCAATGTGCTAACAATTGTTTTTGTTAGCTTGTTTGGGGGCAACAGCCGGTTGCTCATGTGATTCAATGTGGAATGATTTTTAGTCCCACATCGATAGGAGAAAGCATTTTGCTTTATTTAAAGTGCTAAACCCTTTTTATTGGCTAAGTGAGATTTATGGGTGATCTGCTCAAGCTTAACATGTTTAGTTATGAATGTTAATTTTTTTAGGACATTTTAAGTTTAGTCCGGGGTAAACTAAAATCCTGGCTCCGCCCTTGACCCTAAGGCCTCGTTTGGTTCACGGAAAGGAAATGAATTCCCTTCTATTTTCCATAGGAATGGGAAAGTAAGATTCCTGTCACATTTCTTTTCCGTTGTTTGGTAAAACAAGGAAAGTACCTAGGAAAGGAAAGCAAAATATAACAATGTTCCAATAATATCCTTACCTTTTACAATAAAAATAATATTATTAAAAATAACATTAATGGTAAAATAAGCAATGACACATGATTACTTTTGTCATAAAAATCAATCCCATGGGTCTTGAGTGGAACCATATTCCCACCAATTTTTTTCCTTGTCAGGAAATTGATTCCCAAGTTTGTGGCTACCAAACAAAGGAAAGGAACAACTTTCCTTTATTGGTTCCTTAAATCCGTGAACCAAACGAGGCCTAAGTACACATTGTTCCTCACACCAATAGCACCAGAAATACTTTGAAAACCAAAACACAGCCAAAAAAAAATCCAATATTATGGACATAAAGGAACAAATCAAGTAAACCCTAACCCTACAGAAACGAATAATCCCCGTGAACCTATGGCAAATTCCACCGAACGAAGAGGCAAGCGATACTCCATTGCATCTCGAATTCGAAGAACGAGCAATTAGACATTTAAATACCAAGTATAAATCAACAGAGCTACACCGAACACTGAAACGCAGTAAAATTCTTAGTTTCGGAATAATAATTACTGAGTATTTCCATATTCAATTCCCAGCCAAGAAAATTCAACGGAACTAGACGAGAAGGAACAAATCAAGTAACCCTAACCCCAAAAACCTTGGGCAAATTCCACGGGACAAGAAGCAAAGCAACAGTACATTGCGTCTCGAATCGAGGGAATAACTGACCTTCCTCGCGGCGCGAGCGGATCTCCGATCGAAGCAGACGACTGGAGCTGAGGGTTTGGGAGCAAAGTAAGAAGACGAGTGAGGAGGAGGAGGGGGGATAAACCCTAAGGCTGTGTTTGATTGGGCTTGTTTCCATGAAAAATATTTTCATCACACATTTTCCACCAATGCGTAGTTTTGATATTTTATATTTTCCATAGAATTATTTTCCAAAAAACTATCATTTTCCAAAAAAAAAAAATCTCCAAAATAGTGGAAAATGAAACTGGTCTAACCCATAGGAAAATATCATTTTCCATGAAAAATAATTATTGTCTGTTGAGAATGATGACAATCAAACACCCAAATTATTTTTTTTTCCCATGTACTTTGTTTCCTATTAAAATAATTTCGTTGAATTAATTTATTTTTCACATATTTTCCACTTTGCAATCAAACGCACCCTAAAAGAATAATTTTTTATCCAAATAATTCTCTCTTTCTTTTCTTTGCTTCTCAAGGAAGCGAGGAAGCGAAGCGGAAGGAGGTTTTCTTTTTGTTTGTTTTTTTTTTCCTTTTTCGGCTTGTATTTGTTTAGAAAAATTCTATAAACACTTCAAAATTACTTAGGACAGTCAAAATTTTTTTTATTTATTTACAATTTTGTCACTCATTCTTTTTGTTCGAGGAAAGTCCGAATTTTTGCTTTTAGTCTGTCAACAAATTGACAATCCTATAAAAGATTAGGACTGTCAACAAAATTAAGTCATAATTGAAACTCAAGATGGATAAAATTAGCAAATTAGTTCAATTCCATATACTCTTTCTTTTTTTTGCTTGAGGGCAGTCCAAAATTTTACTTTACTACTGTCAACAAAATTGATAATCCTACCATAATGTAGGACCGTCTTAATTGAAACTCATTGTCAGTATATTAAAGTCCTCAATTATTTAGGACTGTCAGCTATCTGACAATCCTAATTGGAACTTGTTGCCAACATATATTTTGGCTTCCAATCCTTTAGGACTGTAAAAAAATTCTAAAGTCATGCTTATATACAGGACTGTAGAAAATTCTACGGTCCATATATAATCCAGGACTGTAGGATTTCCTACAGCCCTACAAATACTATAGGACTGTAGAATTCTACAGTCCTATATATATTATAGGACTGTAGTATTCAGGGCCGATCCTGAGCTAATGGGGTCCATGACAAACTTTTAAAATAAGGGCCCCATACATAATATAAAAAAATATTAAAAAAAACTTTTAAAAATAGCTACAATTAGGGCTTGTTTGGTAACAAGGATTTGGATTTGGATTTGGATTTGAAAATCCAAAATTCAAATCCAACTCCAACCAAACATAGGATTTTATAAACTATAATTATGATTAATAATTATAATAATAATAATATATTAATTAATAAAATAACAAATAAATTATATTATAATTATAATTATAGTTATGATTAATTAAATTATTATTATAATTATGATAATAGTTATGATTAATAAATTATTAATAAGATTATAATGACGATTAATAAATTATTAACAAAATTTTAATAATATATTAATTATAAATTATTAAATAATAAATTATTTATTCAGATGATAATTATCATTAATATATTATTAATTAAGATTATAATAAAATAGTAATTAATATTTATAATTAAGCTTATAGTTAAGACTAATAAATCATTAATTAAGATTATAATTAAATATTTATTTATTAATTATTAATTAAAATTATAGTTATGATTAATAAATTATTATAATTATGATTAATAAAGGTTATAATTAAATATTTAATTGATGAACCGTAAAATTATTAATTAAGACTATAATGTTGATTAATAAATTATTATAATATATTAATTATTAAATTACTAAATTACTAAATTATAAATTATTTGTGATTAAAATATTATTAATTAAGATTACAATAAAATAGTAATTAACAAATTATCAATTAAGATTATAATAAGAATAAGAAATTATTAATTATGATATAATTGGATATTAATTAATAAATTATTACTTAAGATTATAGTTATGATTAATAAATTATTAATTAATATTATAATTATGATTAATAAAGTTATAAATTATTAATTGAGATTATTACAAAATATTAAATAATAAAACTATTAATTAATAAATATTAATTTAAATTATAATTACGATAACTAACTATTAGTTAAAATTTTATAAAATAATAACTAACTATTAGTTATAAAAAAATATTTTTTAAATAATAAAAATGACTAATTTTTATTTAACTAAATTCTTAATTAACTATAAATTGAATATTTTTAAAAATAATTATTATAAAAAATAATATAGAAGAAATAACTAATTAATTATTAATTAGTATTTACGAAATATTTAATAGAAAAATAAAATTATTAAAAAAAATAACTAACTTTTTCCTCCCAAATCTAACTTCCTCTATTTTTCAAATCCAAAATTTGGATTTGGTCACACTTTCCATATCCAAATTCATCTCCAAGCAAACATAGGATTACATAAATTTGACTCAAAATTTATAAAATCCTAAAATCAACCTCCAAATACGGTTTACCAAACAGGCCCTTAAGGATCGAACTTATGACCTTTTGTAAGGAGTCTATTGTACTAACGATTACACCATAATAAATTTGTGTCTAAAAGGGCCCATGACATATACTAGTTCTATTTTCAGATACAAAATTATTAACATATTTATCTTTAAACTATTTTTTTGGGCCCCACATGATCCAGGGGCCCTGGGCGGTTGCCCTGGCCGCCCTGGGCCAGGGCCGATCCTGGTAGTATTTGCCTATAGTCATGTTGGTTTGAAGCCCGACTGTCGGCTCTATTCGATTTTTTGAAACCCAAAATTTAATTTTTATGGTTCGAAAGTTCGTATATCAACCCTAAATTAGTTCTAAAACTATTTGATGAGGACATCGTGTACTGTGCACACAAATTTTTTGACACGTGTATAGGCGCAGGAAGCATCTCGGAAAAGATCCATCGTTGCTCATGTGATTTTGAGTTTGAGTTAGTATTTTATTAGGTTTATTTTAGTCCCACATGACTTTGTGGAGAATTTGTTTCCGTCTTATTCACATCTTTAGTCCCACATTGCTTGTGGGATAACACTTTGCCCTTTTGTATGCCTATATATAGGCTTGCTCTTTTCATATGAGATCATCAATTAATGAATGAAAATTTGTGAGAAAAAAATTCTTGCTACTTAATTTTTTTGAGATTAGAGTGTGAAACCCAATCTTTCTGCCTCCCGTCCCGATCGTCCATCCTCCTCCTTTGGTGCAACAGACCTTCCGCCGTTAGGCCGCACGCCATCAGGCCATCCTCCTACCGTCGGTCGCAGATCCGACAACCAACATCCTTCTTCCTATCCAAAGATCCAGGTGCACCATTCCAACTTCTTTAATATTTGCAAAATCATCATTGTTAGGATTAAAAAAATCTCTTTAATATTTTCAATCATTCATGGTTGTTATCCTGCTTTGATTGTGAGGAACGAATCTACTTGATAAATGACATTATATTTCCGCAGGCTTCCAATTGCACTCTAATCCTAAGTACCATTAGATAGAGACCTGCATGGGCCACCACTAAAACATGTCACGTCCCGCTCCCGAATAATCGGGTACGGGTCGATGTCATGCCCGGCCTACACTGTCATTGACAGCGGTAGTGAGCCGTCTAGTCATATAAATACAAGAGTATCTCATCACAGCATCTAATCACGGAATCTATACTAACCATCACAGCAATCCACTATATAATTATTACAACTTATACATGAATGTCCGGGTACAAAGCCGGTAAAATATAAATGATACAACAATAACGTATAAACAAATACACTCAATCAATCTCCTATACATGAAACTAATATCTCAGTGTCAAGTGAGCTCCAATGCCAGTCATGACAAGCTAAGAATCCATATCACCTGTAATCAACGATCCAGTCAGGAAAGGAGCAAAGTACAATGTGACTCAATAAAACTCACCATGAAGATCAATGGAACGGTACAATGTAGCAAGTAGAACTGAACAGAGAAACAATGGAATATAATATAAATATGCACTAACTATGTGTACATGTGCAATTGGACGTTATCAACATGTGGGAACTAATATGTAATCAGACATATAAAATATGCTATCAGTCACGCAATAATCAGGCATGTCTAATGACAATGCTATCAGTCACGCAATAATCAGGCATGTCTGACGACAATGCTATCAGTCACGCACGAAATGGACTAAGGCATACAGAGTATGTTATCAGGCAAGATTTGTCCAATATTAGTCCATCACATGTCTCTAGAACGTCCCCCACCCGACACGAGAAACAATGCAATCAATCAATCGAGAACAAGTGAAATAAATGACACGATAACAAGTGTTAGTGTAATGCATGCAATGATGGCAATACTGAGTACATGTACTTGCCTTGAATTTCGGGGTTTTGTCCAAGTCTTCTAGATCACCTAAAATAAGAAATAATATAATTAGAAATATTTATTCTAAAGAGTCCTTAAATATTAACTAATCTCTTATTACCAAATAGAACAACTCTAGTCCTATCCAATGTTGGTCAAGCTATACTTGTCATTACAGTTGTATACAACTTCTAATTGCCAAATGCTACTTAGCTATACTCCACACCAATTGAACTAGCCAACAAAAAATAACACCACTTAGCAATTAATGGCTTAAAGTCAACTTGCTATATAAGCCCAAGTTTGAGTCCAGAAGCATTCCTCTACCAAGAACCAGGGTTCCCAAATCCTATGACCCATACTCAACTCTCCTCACAGTAGGTTAATAGTTCACCCTATAGTAAACCTTCAAGCAACTGATCATAATTCACTAAAGAACCACATACTAGCCCAAGTTTGCTGTACAAATCATAGTAACCAATAATCAACCAATCCCTACCATTATTTGAACCTAACGGCTAGTTTACAGACTTCAACCAAACTGCCAACACTTCTTTCCTTAGAATAAGTCCCCAATAACCAATAGTTGCTAGAAAGCTCATCAAAACCGAGCCAGGTAGGAGAGAATTATACCTGTGTCGAAGCATGTCCTCACTCGTGTCTTCCTGAGTCCAGTATGCTCACTCCCGTGTCCGACCTGACCGATGTGTGTCCAAAAACTGATAACAAAATCGTCTTCGGCATTACGTCAAACAGGTAACGTGCATGGAATGAATAAAATCGTGTGAGTCCAATTCGAATCTCTCGAACACGCACAGAGTACGAACATCGATCATCATCATCGATCCACAATCAATGGATCAAGAGTCGATCCGAGCATCGATTTATCAAATGAATTTGGAGGAAGAACTCACCGTCCTTATAAAACAGAGTGAGATCGGAAGAACGAAGCAGCGGTGTCGTGTCTTGGCTTTGTTGCATCTGCTATGGCCGTAATCACGAACTCCAGTCTCCAACTCGATCCGCGGCGCTTGTCTCTAGTCGATTTCTCTGATACTTCAAGCTCCGATTGCCATGGCTCAGCTCCGGAGGACAGGGAATGTGGAGAGATCGGTCTAATTTCGCCAGAGCTTGCTCAAGGAAGAAGAAGAAGAAGAATCCTGCCACCAATTCGGCAGGGCTTCGTCGCTCAAAGGATTGATGAAGAAGAAAGAGGACTGGGTCCTATTTATAGGCTACGACGAGCGGGCAGCGGTTGGCCGGGCACTTGACCGGCGGTTGGGCGGGCAGCGGCGGTTACGATCCAACGGTGGGGAAGAGTTGGGTTGTTAGGAATCGACGGTGGAGATGAGAGGGTTAGTTAGTCAGTTAGGGAAAGAAGCTTCTAGAGGAGACTAGATTTCTTGGCGTCGTCGTTACTGTCGTCGTCGTCGTCGTTCCCCAATCGCAGTGGCAGAGAGGAAGGCGGGAAGAGAAGTGAAGGAATGAACTGAAGAATGAAGAATGAATGGATTTTAAATTCAACGGTTGGGAGTTTAATGGGTCGGGTTAATGGGTTTACCGGGTTTCGGTTTAGCGGGTTGGGTTTGGACCCGCGCCCCTAAAGCTACTAGGCCGGGCTGGCTGGGCTTCAATAGGATGGGCTGGCTTAAATGGCTGATCCGAAAATGAATGGATTAAAATTGGATGAATTAGGAAAGCTGGCCCAGCAATTGGCTGAATTGAAGCCCAAGGAATTTACTGAAAATAGCAAAATGAATTTAGGAACTAGTTAAAATAGTTTAGGAAACTATAGTTAGAAAAAATTAAACCTTTAAAATAACTAATAAAGGATTCAACAATAATCTCCAATATTGGAAAATAAATCTCAGTATTGGAAATTAGCTTAAAATATTCCAACAATAAGGAGAGTAACAAAATGATTTAAAATAGTTCAATTAGATAATCATTCAAGCAAAATAAAGAAGAGATTTTTAATAAGACCAAAATAAAAGTACTACCAATATTCATAAACTCAAATTCTAGGAAAGTGGGATTACAAATCTACCCACCTTAGAAAAATTTCGTCCTCGAAATTTCAAATGGCACGATTAGGCACGATTAAGAGCAACAAATTGGCACGATTCAAGCGGTACATAGTGATAGTCAGAAATCATGATTCAAAGGATAATAGTCTCAATAGTATCCGACAATCATACATATCTGGAGTCACTTTCCCTATAGTTCCTATCCCGCCAGTATGCATCTGGCTGCAGTGAACCTTCGGTTCCATGGTCCCGATAATGATATATTACCAAAATACCCTGTCAACTTTATCCGATATCAGAAAACAATATGAATTTAGGACTTAGTCTCAATAATACCCGAAAGCCCATGTTTACCTATAATTATTTCAACTTAGAGTCCATGCCTCGCCAGTGTGCAGCTGGCTGCAATGAACTTTTAGTTTCCATAATCCAGGTAATTGACTGCAGTGCACATCTGCCACGTCATAGTAGGTCATCGAATATATCTCAACCTTATCCAGAAATTTCCAAGGATTTATGAAGAATCAAATAAATTTTTAACAGTCAAAGTCATGACAGGAAGTGAACAAGTAGTTTTATTAGGTACTAAGGAACAACAAGGATCAAACAAGCTGCCAATATGAAACAATACAGAGACTTTAGAAACAAGTCTTGAATATGAAACAACAAGGAAAGTCTAGATGCTAGGAAGAATCAAAAGAGATGATGACCCACGGTCTGCTTCAGCTATGCAAGAATGCCTCTGGTCTCTAATCCTCGTCCGGAGTCGGAATAGCCTCTGCTCCCTCCTCTGCCATAAGGTAGACTCGCCCCTCTGGCTGTAGAAGTCCCGAAGATCCAACTGCTGTACGAGCAATGGTGCACTCCCTAGCCTGATGATCAGCTGCACCACAGATGAGGCACTGTCCAAGCCTCTTCCTACACACCTGCCAGGTATGGCCCACTTTCTGATAAAATCCACAAGGCTGCTGAACTGGTCGCTGCTGCTGCTGCTGTGTCCCCTGAGGAGGCTGGGATGTGAAGGTCTTCGTCTGCTGGGTATTGGGACGTTTGGGTGGTCCCGAGTGACTACCTCCTCCACTAATGTCACGGTCTCTCTTGGGTCGGAGGCTCAGATCAATCTCTAACCTTTGAGCAACGGCGACCATCCCAGCATAAGTAGTCGCTCCGTTAGCCGTGACTAGGTAGCGAAGCTCATGGCTCAAACCCTGCCTGAATCTCGTGGCTCTCACGACTGGATCTCTGGCTCTATCCTCTGCAAACCGACTAAGTCGTCCGAACTCTGTCGCGTACTCATCAACCGAGCGAGTCCCCTGCTCAAGGGTCTGAAACTGGCGCTCCAAAGCCTCTCTAGCTACCGCCGAGAAAAACTTCTCTTTGAAGATTTCCACAAACTGCTCCTAAGTCAATCCAGGTACTGCGAGCTGAGGCTCACTCCTAAACCAAGTACGTGCCAGATCATGCATCTGCACGCCGGCTGCCTCCACCTTGAGGTCCTCCGGGAGCCTAGATAGTCGCATCACCCTCTCTATATCCTCTAGCCACTCATCGGCGTAGAGTATACCCTCGGTCCCAAGGAAATCTTTAGGTACCATCCTTTTAAAATCCAGGATGGAACCCTCTCTCTGATGGGGAGTGGAAGTAGTATGGGTATAATTAGGAGATGCATGAGTATGAATGGGAGGCGGGATGAAAGAAATAGGCTCAGGCTGAGCAAAAGTGGCGGTAGTAGGGTGTACAGGAGCCTGGGTGGGTGGTGGAGGTGGAATATGTGATGGATGTGGAGTGTATGGCGGATGTGGGATGTATGATGGGGTCGGTATGGTAGTCGGTGGAGGTGGAATATGTGATGTCGGTGGAGCAGTAGTAGTAGTCTGGGGAAGTGGAGGTAGTGGTGGTAGGAATGGGCTAACTAGTCTCTCAATACCCTCCCGCAATATAGTGGTCTGCTCCCTCTGAGCGTCCAACAAACTCTGGGTCTAGGCTCTCTGGGCCTCCAATAGCCCATGGACTAGCTCATGCATCTGGGTGCCCCTTATAGAACTAATGGAGTGTCGTGAAGAAGCTCTCGTGACAGGTGGTACGTGGGTACCGGAACGCTCTGGGTCTACTATAGGTAGGGCAGATGATCCTCTCTCGGAATGGGCTACACTCGGAGTGCAGCCTCGCGGATGAGGTTCCTTCCTTCCTTTAGCCATCTCTGGAATTGTAGGAGGAGAACTATCAGTGACTCGTAGGTGTACTGTGTGTGTTAACAAATATAAAAGACAGAAAAGTAAGTAATATGATAACGGTCCTATGCTGTGATGAGTTTCCTATTTCCGCAGGCTTCCAATTGCACTCTAATCCTAAGTACCATTAGATAGAGACCTGCATGGGCCACCACTAAAACATGTCACGCCCTGCTCCCGAATAATCGGGTACGGGTCGATGTCATGCCCGGCCTACACTGTCATTGACAGCGGTAGTGAGCCGTCTAGTCATATAAATACAAGAGTATCTCATCACAGCATCTAATTACGGAATCTATACTAACCATCACAGCAATCCACTATATAATTATTACAACTTATACATGAATATCCGGGTACAAAGCCGGTAAAATATAAATGATACAACAATAACGTATAAACAAATACACTCAATCAATCTCCTATACATGAAACTAATATCTCAGTGTCAAGTGATCTCCAATGCCAGTCATGACAAGCTAAGAATCCATATCACCTGTAATCAACGATCCAGTCAGGAAAGGAGCAAAGTACAATGTGACTCAATAAAACTCACCATGAAGATCAATGGAACGGTACAATGTAGCAAGTAGAACTGAACAGAGAAACAATGGAATATAATATAAATATGCACTAACTATGTGTACATGTGCAATTGGACGTTATCAACATGTGGGAACTAATATGTAATCAGACATATAAAATATGCTATCAGTCACGCAATAATCAGGCATGTCTAATGACAATGCTATCAGTCACGCAATAATCAGGCATGTCTGACGACAATGCTATCAGTCACGCACGAAATGGACTAAGGCATACAGAGTATGTTATCAGGCAAGATTTGTCCAATATTAGTCCATCACATGTCTCTAGAACGTCCCCCACCCGACACGAGAAATAATGCAATCAATCAATCGAGAACAAGTGAAATAAATGACACGATAACAAGTGTTAGTGTAATGCATGCAATGATGGCAATACTGAGTACATGTACTTGCCTTGAATTCCGGGGTTTTGTCCAAGTCTTCTAGATCACCTAAAATAAGAAATAATATAATTAGAAATATTTATTCTAAAGAGTCCTTAAATATTAACTAATCTCTTATTACCAAATAGAACAACTCTAGTCCTATCTAATGTTGGTCAAGCTATACTTGTCATTACAGTTGTATACAACTTCTAATTGCCAAATGCTACTTAGCTATACTCCACACCAATTGAACTAGCCAACAAAAACTAACACCACTTAGCAATTAATGGCTTAAAGTCAACTTGCTATATAAGCCCAAGTTTGAGTCCAGAAGCATTCCTCTACCAAGAACCAGGGGTCCCAAATCCTATGACCCATACTCAACTCTCCTCACAGTAGGTTAATAGTTCACCCTATAGTAAACCTTCAAGCAACTGATCATAATTCACTAAAGAACCACATACTAGCCCAAGTTTGCTGTACAAATCATAGTAACCAATAATCAACCAATCCCTACCATTATTTGAACCTAACGGCTAGTTTACAGACTTCAACCTAACTGCCAACACTTCTTTCCCTAGAATAAGTCCCCAATAACCAATAGTTGCTAGAAAGCTCATCAAAACCGAGCCAGGTAGGAGAGAATTATACCTGTGTCGAAGCATGTCCTCACTCGTGTCTTCCTGAGTCCAGTATGCTCACTCCCGTGTCCGACATGACCGATGTGTGTCCAAAAACTGATAACAAAATCGTCTTCGACATTACGTCAAATAGGTAACGTGCATGGAATGAATAAAATCGTGTGAGTCCAATTCGAATCTCTCGAACATGCACAGAGTGCGAACATCGATCATCTTCATCGATCCACAATCAATGGATCAAGAGTCGATCCGAGCATCGATTTATCAAATGAATTTGGAGGGAGAACTCACCGTCCTTACAAAACAGAGTGAGATCGGAAGAACGAAGCAGCGGTGTCGTGTCTTGGCTTCGTTGCATCTGCCATGGCCGTAATCACGAACTCCAGTCTCCAACTCGATCCGCGGCGCTTGTCTCTAGTCGATTTCTCTGATACTTCAAGCTCCGATTGCCATGGCTCAGCTCCGGAGGACAGGGAATGTGGAGAGATCGGTCTAATTTCGCCAGAGCTTGCTCAAGGAAGAAGAAGAAGAAGAATCCTGCCACCAATTCGGCAGGGCTTCGCCGCTCAAAGGATTGATGAAGAAGGAAGAGGACTGGGTCCTATTTATAGGCTACGACGAGCGGGCAGCGGTTGGCCGGGCACTTGACCGGCGGTTGGGCGGGCAGCGGCGGTTACGATCCAACGGTGGGGAAGAGTTGGGTTGTTGGGAATCGACGGTGGAGATGAGAGGGTTAGTTAGTCAGTTAGGAAAAGAAGCTTCTAGAGGAGACTAGATTTCTTGGCATCGTCGTTACTGTCGTCGTCGTCGTCGTTCCCCAATCGCAGTGGCAGAGAGGAAGGCGGGAAGAGAAGTGAAGGAATGAACTGAAGAATGAAGAATGAATGGATTTTAAATTCAACGGTTGGGAGTTTAATGGGTCGGGTTAATGGGTTTACCGGGTTTCGGTTTAGCGGGTTGGGTTTGGACCCGCGCCCCTAAAGCTACTAGGCCGGGCTGGCTGGGCTTCAATAGGATGGGCTGGCTTAAATGGCTGATCCGAAAATGAATGGATTAAAATTGGATGAATTAGGAAAGCTGGCCCAACAATTGGCTGAATTGAAGCCCAAGGAATTTACTGAAAATAGCAAAATGAATTTAGGAACTAGTTAAAATAGTTTAGGAAACTATAGTTAGAAAAAATTAAACCTTTAAAATAACTAATAAAGGATTCAACAATAATCTCCAATATTGGAAAATAAATCTCAGTATTGGAAATTAGCTTAAAATATTCCAACAATAAGGAGAGTAACAAAATGATTTAAAATAGTTCAATTAGATAATCATTCAAGCAAAATAAAGAAGAGATTTTTAATAAGACCAAAATAAAAGTACTACCAATATTCATAAACTCAAATTCTAGGAAAGTGGGATTACAAATCTACCCACCTTAGAAAAATTTCGTCCTCGAAATTTCAAATGGCACGATTAGGCACGATTAAGAGCAACAAATTGGCACGATTCAAGCGGTACATAGTGATAGTCAGAAATCATGATTCAAAGGATAATAGTCTCAATAGTATCCGACAATCATACATATCTGGAGTCACTTTCCCTATAGTTCCTATCCCGCCAGTATACATCTGACTGCAGTGAACCTTCGGTTCCATGGTCCCGATAATGATATATTACCAAAATACCCTGTCAACTTTATCCGATATCAGAAAATAATATGAATTTAGGACTTAGTCTCAATAATACCCGAAAGCCCATGATTACCTGTAATTATTTCAACTTAGAGTCCATGTCTCGCCAGTGTGCAGCTGGCTGCAATGAACTTTTAGTTTCCATAATCCAGGTAATTGACTGCAGTGCACATCTGCCACGTCATAGTAGGTCATCGAATATATCTCAACCTTATCCAGAAATTTCCAAGGATTTATGAAGAATCAAATGAATTTTTAACAGTCAAAGTCATGACAGAAAGTGAACAAGTAGTTTTATTAGGTACTAAGGAACAACAAGGATCAAACAAGCTGCCAATATGAAACAATACAGAGACTTTAGAAACAAGTCTTGAATATGAAACAACGAGGAAAGTCTAGATGCTAGGAAGAATCAAAAGAGATGATGACCCACGGTCTGCTTCAGCTATGCAAGAATGCCTCTGGTCTCTAATCCTCGTCCGGAGTCGGAATAGCCTCTGCTCCCTCCTCTGCCATAAGGTAGACTCGCCCCTCTGGCTGTAGAAGTCCCGAAGATCCAACTGCTGTACGAGCAATGGTGCACTCCCTAGCCTGATGATCAGCTGCACCACAGATGAGGCACTGTCCAAGCCTCTTCCTACACACCTGCCAGGTATGGCCCACTTTCTGACAAAATCCACAAGGCTGCTGAACTGGTCGCTGCTGCTGCTGCTGTGTCCCCTGAGGAGGCTGGGATGTGAAGGTCTTCGTCTGCTGGGTATTAGGACGTTTGGGTGGTCCCGAGTGACTACCTCCTCTACTAATGTCACGGTCTCTCTTGGGTCGGAGGCTCAGATCAATCTCTAACCTCTGAGCAACGGCGACCATCCCAGCATAAGTAGTCGCTCCGTTAGCCGTGACTAGGTAGCGAAGCTCATGGCTCAAACCCTGCCTGAATCTCGTGGCTCTCACGACTGGATCTCTGGCTCTATCCTCTGCAAACCGACTAAGTCGTCCGAACTCTGTCGCGTACTCATCAACCGAGCGAGTCCCCTGCTCAAGGGTCTGAAACTGGCGCTCCAAAGCCTCTCTAGCTACCGCCGAGAAAAACTTCTCTTTGAAGATTTCCACAAACTGCTCCTAAGTCAATCCAGGTACTGCGAGCTGAGACTCACTCCTAAACCAAGTACGTGCCAGATCATGCATCTGCACGCCGGCTGTCTCCATCTTGAGGTCCTCCGGGAGCCTAGATAGTCGCATCACCCTCTCTATATCCTCTAGCCACTCATCGGCGTAGAGTATACCCTCGGTCCCAAGGAAATCTTTAGGTACCATCCTTTTAAAATCCAGGATGGAACCCTCTCTCTGATGGGGAGTGGAAGTAGTATGGGTATAATTGGAAGATGCATGAGTATGAATGGGAGGCGGGATGAAACAAATAGGCTCAGGCTGAGCAAAAGTGGCGGTAGTAGGGTGTACAGGAGCCTGGGTGGGTGGTGGAGGTAGAATATGTGATGGATGTGGAGTGTATGGCGGATGTAGGATGTATGATGGGGTCGGTATGGTAGTCGGTGGAGGTAGAATATGTGATGTCGGTGGAGCAGTAGTAGTAATCTGGGGAAGTGGAGGTAGTGGTGGTAGGAATGGGCTAACTAGTCTCTTAATACCCTCCCGCAATATAGTGGTCTGCTTCCTCTGAGCGTCCAACAAACTCTGGGTCTAGGCTCTCTGGGCCTCCAATATCCCATGGACTAGCTCATGCATTTGGGTGCCCCTCATAGAACTAATGGAGTGTCGTGAAGAAGCTCTCGTGACAGGTGGTACGTGGGTACCGGAACGCTCTGGGTCTACTATAGGTAGGGCAGATGATCCTCTCTCGGAATGGGCTACACTCGGAGTGCAGCCTCGCGGATGAGGTTCCTTCCTTCCTTTGGCCATCTCTGGAATTGTAGGAGGAGAACTATCAGTGACTCGTAGGTGTACTGTGTGTGTTAACAAATATAAAAGACAACAAAGTAAGTAATATGATAACGGTCCTATGCTGTGATGAGTTTCCTATTTCCGCAGGCTTCCAATTGCACTCTAATCCTAAGTACCATTAGATAGAGACCTGCATGGGCCACCACTAAAACATGTCACGCCCCGCTCCCGAATAATCGGGTACGGGTCGATGTCATGCCCGGCCTATACTATCGTTGACAGCGGTAGTGAGCCGTCTAGTCATATAAATACAAGAGTATCTCATCACAGCATCTAATCACGGAATCTATACTAACCATCACAGTAATCCACTATATAATTATTACAACTTATACATGAATGTCCGGGTACAAAGCCGGTAAAATATAAATGATACAACAATAACGTATAAACAAATACACTCAATCAATCTCCTATACATGAAACTAATATCTCAGTGTCAAGTGAGCTCCAATGCCAGTCATGACAAGCTAAGAATCCATATCACCTGTAATCAACGATCCAGTCAGGAAAGGAGCAAAGTACAATGTGACTCAATAAAACTCACTATGAAGATCAATGGAACGGTACAATATAGCAAGTAGAACTGAACAGAGAAATAATGGAATATAATATAAATATGCACTAACTATGTGTACATGTGCAATTAGACGTTATCAACATGTGGGGACTAATATGTAATCAGGCATATAAAATATGCTATCAGTCACGCAATAATCAGGCATGTCTAATGACAATGCTATCAGTCACGCAATAATCAGGCATGTCTGACGACAATGCTATCAGTCATGCACAAAATGGACTCAGGCATACAGAGTATGCTATCAGGCAAGATTTGTCCAATATTAGTCCATCACATGTCTCTAGAACGTCCCCTACCCGACACGAGAAACAATGCAATCAATCAATCGAGAACAAGTGAAATAAATGACACGATAACAAGTGTTAGTGTAATGCATGCAATGATGGTAATACTGAGTACATGTACTTGCCTTGAATTCCAGGGTTTTGTCCAAGTCTTCTAGATCACCTAAAATAAGAAATAATATAATTAGAAATATTTATTCTAAAGAGTCCTTAAATATTAACTAATCTCTTATTACCAAATAGAACAACTCTAGTCCTATCCAATGTTGGTCCAGCTATACTTGTCATTACAGTTGTATACAACTTCTAATTGCCAAATGCTACTTAGCTATACTCCACACCAATTGAACTAGCCAACAAAAACTAACACCACTTAGCAATTAATGGCTTAAAGTCAACTTGCTATATAAGCCCAAGTTTGAGTCCAGAAGCATTCCTCTACCAAGAACCAGGGGTCCCAAATCCTATGACCCATACTCAACTCTCCTCACAGTAGGTTAATAGTTCACCCTATAGTAAACCTTCAAGCAGCTGATCATAATTCACTAAAGAACCACATACTAGCCCAAGTTTGCTGTACAAATCATAGTAACCAATAATCAACCAATCCCTACCATTATTAGAACCTAACGGCTAGTTTACAGACTTCAACCTAACTGCCAACACTTCTTTCCCTAGAATAAGTCCCCAATAACCAATAGTTGCTAGAAAGCTCATCAAAACCGAGCCAGGTAGGAGAGAATTATACCTGTGTCGAAGCATGTCCTCACTCGTGTCTTCCTGAGTCCAGTATGCTCACTCCCGTGTCCGACCTGACCGTTGTGTGTCCAAAAACTGATAACAAAATCGTCTTCGACATTACGTCAAACAGGTAACGTGCATGGAATGAATAAAATCGTGTGAGTCCAATTCGAATCTCTCGAACACGCACAGAGTGTGAACATCGATCATCATCATCGATCCACAATCAATGGATCAAGAGTCGATCCGAGCATCGATTTATCAAATGAACTTGGAGGGAGAACTCACCGTCCTTACAAAACAGAGTGAGATCGGAAGAACGAAGCAGCGGTGTCGTGTCTTGGCTTCGTTGCATCTGCCATGGCCGCAATCACGAACTCCAGTCTCCAACTCGATCTGCGGCGCTTGTCTCTAGTCGATTTCTCTGATACTTCAAGCTCCGATTGCCATGGCTCAGCTCCGGAGGACAGGGAATGTGGAGAGATCGGTCTAATTTCGCCAGAGCTTGCTCGAGGAAGAAGAAAAAGAAGAATCATGCCACCAATTCGGCAGGGCTTTGCCGCTCAAAGGATTGATGAAGAAGGAAGAGGACTGGGTCCTATTTATAGGCTACGACGAGCGGGCAGCGGTTGGCCGGGCACTTGACCGGCGGTTGGGCGGGCAGCGGCGATTACGATCCAACGGTGGGGAAGAGTTGGGTTGTTGGGAATCGACGGTGGAGATGAGAGGGTTAGTTAGTCAGTTAGGGAAAGAAGCTTCTAGAGGATACTAGATTTCTTGGTGTTGCCGTTACTGTCGTCGTCGTCGTCGTTCCCCAATCGCAGTGGCAGAGAGGAAGGCGGGAAGAGAAGTGAAGGAATGAACTGAAGAATGAAGAATGAATGGATTTTAAATTCAACGGTTGGAAGTTTAATGGGTTGGGTTAATGGGTTTATCGGGTTTCGGTTTAGCGGGTTGGGTTTGGACCCGCGCCCCTAAAGCTACTAGGCCGGGCTGGCTGGGCTTCAATAGGATGGGCTGGCTTAAATGGCTGATCCAAAAATGAATGGATTAAAATTGGATGAATTAGGAAAGCTGGCCCAGCAATTGGCTGAATTGAAGCCCAAGAAATTTACTGAAAATAGCAAAATGAATTTAGGAACTAGTTAAAATAGTTTAGGAAACTATAGTTAGAAAAAATTAAACCTTTAAAATAACTAATAAAGGATTCAACAATAATCTCCAATATTGGAAAATAAATCTCAGTATTGGAAATTAGCTTAAAATATTCCAATAATAAGGAGAGTAACAAAATGATTTAAAATAGTTCAATTAGATAATCATTCAAGCAAAATAAAGAAGAGATTTTTAATAAGACCAAAATAAAAGTACTACCAATATTCATAAACTCAAATTCTAGGAAAGTGGGATTACAGGGGTTGCCGGCCAGACGAAGCTCATTAGGTCTTTGAAGGAAGCGATTGTGGTGTGATCTGATATCAGTAAGCCTCGTGCCACTGAAGAGGTTCATTCACTTAATCCTGAAAAGTTTAGGAGCTAATTAAAAAATTGTATTTTAGAGTTTAGTATTTTATCTCATTTAAAAAAATCATTTGCATTAACAACATTCATTTAGGTTTAAGTAGTGCATGTCTACATGATCTGGTCATTCATATTTATTAGACGAAACTAGTCATTCACCCCGCGAGTCAAGTAACCATTTGCATTTCACACACGACTCAGCTAAGGACAGTATGGACCCCGAGTTAGTTAGAAAGTTAGATGCGTTGATGGGACAAATGGGTACCATTGCTCAATAGTGTAGGGCTACCCGCGAAGCCTTAACTGAATTTTAAAAAGAAACAAATGATAGGTTCATCAGTATTGAGAGAGCACGAAGTTGTACCCCACAGGGGGACGACATAGTGAGAGTGCATAGTCAGACACCTCATAGGAATGAGTATGACCATCAAGTTGACTACGACCAGGGGTTCTCACTCCCCACGACGAAACCAAAATCATCGACCACAACGATATGACCCTGACGGGCAATATTTGAGGAGTATTAAAGTTGAAGCGCCGACCTTTGACGGCAAACTCAACCCACAATACTTTTTGGATTGGCTCAAAGCTATGGACCGCTACTTTAAGTGGTATATGTTAGAAATTTTATTGTTCCCTGTCGATTCATGAGATGAAGAACATAAATTAAATTGATTGCAGAAGCGTACCTGAATCTATTGCTAGACTTGATGGATATTGAAGCGATCGTCTCTTTATTGGGTTCGATCTTCTAACTTGCTACGACCCTTAATGACAAAGATGATTCCAAATTCTTTGTCCCTCTCTTTCTGTTGATGGGGAAACAGAAGAGAATAGAGAAACCCTCTCTTTGGTGGCCGTATGAGTTGGGGACCATAACCCTAATGAATACACATATATATATACGTGTGTGTTTTAATATTTCTAATTTGGCCCCTCATCAAATTAGAATTATTTCCAGTATCTACACATTAATTCCATGACAATTATACCCTTAAGCCAATTTTCAAATAGACCACTTTAATTTGGCTTAATTATTTAGATAGCCCAAACACAATTAATTTTACATGTGTGGTCCCTTAATTATTGAATAATTCCAACAATCTCCCACTGGGCCACATATGTAACCTTATAATTGTGTTAACCTTAGTGAGCTCATAAATTGCTATCTTAATCCTTAGGGTATATCCGAACAATCTCGTCCATTAACCATATCAAAATAGGATCAAAGCGGCATTTGTCACATATAGCATAACTAAACCATCAATGGTCACATATACCAATATAGCTAAACGACATAGATCAATCATGGATACGTAGCATGGAAATTACACGTAATGTGATTAATACATGTCTATTTCCAACTGGTCCTCCTTAACTTTAGTGAGATCAAATACTTTAACATAATGAAAACAGAATGAACTGAATTTCCATATATCTGATCAGATAGATATCCAAAATACTTTAATACATAAATGTGTCCAAAACCAAATAGCACCCAAATACATAAAATACAAACTCCTACTATATTGCCATATTCTTAATTAACACCCATATGAGCAGTATGCTTATGAAAGACCCTGGATGATAATGCTTTTATGAGCAGATCCGTTAACATGGAGTTTGTCCTAATGTGCTATATGGACACTATAACCAGTCTGAATTTTTTTCTTCACAACTAGAAACTTTATGTCAATATCCTTTGACTTATACAAGTTTCTGTTGTTATTGGAATACAGTACTGCTGATTTATTGTCACACCATTATTTCATGTGGTCTTTCAACATAGTACTGTAGGCGCAGCCTTGTGATAATTTTGCAACCATATTCCCTGAATAGATACCCCACAGCATGTTATAAACATTGCTTTCATGGTAGAAGAAATTATGAGTGCATGTTTGACACTCATTCAAAATATACCTCCATTAGTCAGCATAACCTAATGTGGATCTCCTGCTGTGTTGGCATCCAACAAAATCGGAGTCGAAATACTTTATGATCTCCAGAATTATCCGATCTCCTACAAAGAGCATATAATTTCTTGTTCTCTATTAATTACTTAAGTAGTTTGGCTGCTATCCAATAATCCATCCATATTTGCTTAAATATCTGCCTAATATCCTAATATGTACGCAATATCCTGACGCGTACATAATTGAGCATACATTAGACTCCCTACAACTGATCATGAAGGAAAAATCTATTGTATTTTTTTAATTTTAAGGCTAACCTTAGGGCACTTGATTGAAACCGAATTTATCTCCTTTAACAAGAGGTGTCACCTGGTTTGCATTGAATACTGTAATGAATATACAAAACCAGAAAATTATTCCTACTCCCACTGAACTTGTGATACACACAATCTTCAACAATGTTTATCTCAAAACCAAACGAGATAATCACTTGGTAAAACTTTAAGTACCTTCGACGAGAATCCTGCTTGAGTCCATGAATAGATTTTGTCAATATGCAAACCATATTATTTGGTACTTTCGACACAAAGTTTTCTGCATGTACCATAAATTGTTTCGTCGATGTTACCATTGAGAAACACAATTTTGACATCCATTTAATGTAACTCAAGATCAAAATGTGCAACATGTGCTATAATTGTTTTAAAGGAGTTTTTTAAAGTTATTGAAGAGAAAAAACTCTTTAAAATCAATCCCAATATTTTGAGTAAAGTCACTAGTTACAAGACATACTTTATACCTCTCCACATGACCCTTCGAATCCTTCTTGGTTCTAAATGTCCATTTGCAACCAATGGATTTCATACCTTTTGGTAATAGGACAAGTTTTTAAACTTTATTGTCTTGCATGAACTTATACTTCTTATTTATTGTATCAATCCACTTTGAGAACTGGAACTTTCCATGGCCTGACGGAAGTTGATTAGATCATCTTCCAGTATCCACAGTCTTCCTCACGTTCCTAGAGAAATATGACAATATTATCCAAAATTATATTTCTCCTTTCTCTGTTGGACCATCTTAATATTATCGGTTCTTGAGGTTGTTGAGTTTGTTCCTTAGGAATAATTACCTTATCTTAAATGGGGTGCCGCTACGTTGTCGTTGTTAAGGTATCTCAATAACGACTTATAGAGGTAATTCGACATTGTCTTATTCAGACTCTGAATTCACTTCTTGATCACGACAGGTATAAAATCCTGCACATCGTCAAAAGTGATAGTAGGAATCGTAATTGATTCCTTCTCAAAGACAATGATCCTGACTTTATTTCTCCCCCAAACTCAACATCCTCAAAAAATATTACACTTCTTGTCTCAAAAAAAAAAATTCTTAGTGTGGGATTGTATAATTATCAACCACTTGATCTGTAGCATAACCAATAAAGTAGCTGCTTACAATTGAACTTTGGTCTGTATTTCCTTTACACATTAATATAGACAATAAAGTCTACAAAGTCAATGAAATCAAAATCTCATCAGACACAAATCATTCAAATTTATTAGAGATGTGACCTAATCGCTTATGTCATAATGAGACTAAAAACATTTATTGTTAATTTTGCATTTAGTACCACATGACTCCACTTACAAGGTTTCATTGTAAGATGCAATAGTTTTAAATGAATATAGGTTATCATAAACCTTAAGGGAACCGTTACCAATAATATTTGGTTTTAAAGATAGACTAAACTTATTATTTCCAAATGAACAATGATAACCAGATTTGTCCATTAAGGAAACTGAAACTGAATTTCATCTAAAAGACGGTACAATAAAAGTGTCTATCAAATCCAAATAATAATCGGTTCATAAATATAACCTAAAATGTCATATTGCTTTCACTTCTACCGATTTGCCGTCACCTACATAGATGTATCTTTCACCATCAATTGGCTTCAGACAACCTTGTCTATAAACACTAATGTGGATAGTAGCACCAGAATCTAACCACCATGTGTTTTTAGGTACTAAATCTAAATTAACCTCAGAACAGACCAAATTTAGAAATATATATTTCTTTATACGTCATGTGTGATACTTTGTACATTTCTTCCTTATGTGTCATGTCTTATCACAAAAGAATAACCCTTAGTTTTATATTGTTGTTTCTTTTGACCTGGACCCTTAGCAGCTACTGTATTTATTTTCTTTTCTTTTTTGCCCTTAAAGATTATCCTATTAAACATGAAAATTGAATTCGTATTGGCAGATATTACAGCAACATTAACTGAAAAGAGAACAAAAAATAAATAAACAAATATGCTCTAATTAATAACCAAAGAATAAAAGATAGTCAAACAAATTCAAATAATGGTGAATCCCATCTCAAGATACCTAGTGCATCATTAATATCAAGTCTTTGGATAGTGATACTAACTGCAAGTGGTACTCTTGGTGTAGTGATCAAACGTTGACAATAAGTCATGTCAAATAATAAGCCTATCTTTGGATCGGATTATTATTCACATGTAAATCGTATAATTGTCACACATTTATCACCACAAGTATGTGTGCAATTCGGCTAAGTATTAACCTTCCTTTGGGCCGGCTAATACCCGCATGAATATGCACACACAAACATCCGACATCCCTCGTAGACTATCTACGCAAGAGAGGTCACTTTGGCGACATCTTGTTTCAATGAGTCTACTTAGAATATTGGACAACTATTGCTAGTCATAAAAGGCACCAAAAATTTGAATGTTGACTAAATTTTACAAAACTGAATTGTGTCCAAATCTTTATGCTTATTTAAATTAAATAATTATAAATCCTTATGTACATGCATATTCATAAGATTATTACTCAAATAAAGTAATCAAAAGCATAATCATGAATTTCAATTTGACAAAATTGGATATTATCACTATAACAAAATTCATGAAATAATCTACGGAGGATATGCACCCAAAGATAATATCAAATAATGCATAAGGATTACTTTAAATAGAATAATATATAGAAGACCAAATATATACATTAACAGATTATATTTTACTAAAGAAATATATCAACATATTGCACCAAATAATCTATAAAGATTATACCAAAAATAATCTGCTAAAGATATATACGTCGATAGATTACACTGACATATTTTACTAAAGATATTCATTAACAAATTATATAAATTAATCCATATCGATTATTGCAAATAAAATAATCCACCAAATATAAAATTCAAACATATTTTGTCCTTAATGATCTATCTGGTGGGTTGGCACCGACTATGTCAAAAAGTGTTTGCAAGCAATCTTAATGAACAAGTAGAAGTGGACATGTGAATAATATCCAAGTAGTGTAGCATCAGAATCATTCCGTAGTGTAGCATCAGAATCATCCTATGCCATTCACATGTCTATATTGTACTCTGACTCACTAGCCACTGTTAATTCTCTATTTATAGTAGATATTTCCATTACAGCTATCTCTTTATATTTTGTACTTTCTTTCAGTTTCCTGTATCTTACTTTACTGCATGATTATATTTTCTAACCTGCTATGATCTGTTGAGATGTATTGTGCTCGCTCTGTCCTGATTGGGCACCGTTGATATGTTTACAGAGGACGAGGATGAGGCTGGTGTTGACACTTTTTATGGGACAGCTCTAGATGACACCTGTGATCCGGATTCCCAGTCGGATCCACTAGCTATAGAGACTGAGGCTCCCTAGGGTAGGTGTTTACTATTTCTGTTATTTGAGATCTGGATTGTATATATTCTTTCATATTCTGTAGTTGAGACTTTATATTTCTGGATGTTTGCTGAGTTGTTATCTTAGACACTTAGACTCTTCTGATCATCTGTATTTCATTTTTGAGTTCTATATCTTATCGTACTTCTTCTTCCTTAGTTGTGATTGAGTTTACATTTTGCTATGTCACCCCCATTCGGGGAGTATAAACTGCTTAGCCATATACTGTTAGATGCATTGAGACCTAGGACAGCGTTCTACCGTCGACACTGCGGCGTAGGCTGGACGTACCCACGTCTCGTGCCCTTACTCTAGGGTACAGGTCGTGACAAAAAGTGTTTGCAAGCAATCATAATGAACAAGTAGTCACTGAATCACAAACCATAAATTAACTGTGTGATTTCATAGGAAACAATGGACAACAAATTTAGTTTAATAATGATCTAATAGTCATTATCTGTTCAAAAAAGACCATGTGGGTCATAAAAAGGGAAGAGATTAATTATTGGGATTAATTTATTCAAACATAATGATCCATCGAAAAAAATTTGGTAGGAGTTTTCTCTCATGCAAATTCCAAGGCCTTATGTCAAAGCATTAGCATAATGGAAGAACCTCCATTACTTTGTTTTTCCCTTATCAAGTCCCATAATGCAAATTACACGACAAAAGCTACTCTGTGTCTGTGAAAGGATCTTTGAAGTTCAACTTCTATCATAAATTAATAACCAACAACAGCAATTTTGAATCCATGTGGACTAAATCAACATATTATATGAGGAAGAACCAAAACTGGTGGATCATAAAAAAAATTGATGGAATAATCAAAACCCTAAATTAAATTAAATCTAGTGATCTAGGGTTTCTGAATACCAACACCAATAAATTGATTATAAAACTTCAACCTCATAAATCAAACAGGGTGGCTCTGATACCACTTGTTAGAAATTTTATTGTGCCCTGTCGATTCATGAGATGAAGAACATAAATTAAATTGATTACGGAAGCGTACCTGAATCCATTGCTAGACTTGATGGATGTTG
Organism: Iris pallida; assembly: GCA_029216955.1. Classification (NCBI taxonomy): domain Eukaryota; kingdom Viridiplantae; phylum Streptophyta; class Magnoliopsida; order Asparagales; family Iridaceae; genus Iris; species Iris pallida. The sequence goes on from JANAVB010019800.1 coordinate 19,369,368, forward strand.
AAGCGATTGTCTCTTTATTGGGTTCGATCTTCCAACTTGCTACGACCCTTAATGACAAAGATGATTCCAAATTCTTTGTCCCTCTCTTTCTGTTGATGGAGATACAGAAGAGAATAGAGAAACCATCTCTTTGGTGGCCGTATGAGTTGGGGACCATAACCCTAATGAATACACATATATATATATATATGTGTGTGTGTGTGTGTGTGTTTTAATATTTCTAATTTGGCCCCTCATCAAATTAGAATTATTTTCGGTATCTACACATTAATTCTATGACAATTATACCCTTAAGCTAATTTCCAAATAGACCACTTTAATTTAGCTTAATTATTTAGATAGCCCAAACACAATTAATTTTACATGTGTGGCCCCTTAATTATTGAATAATTCCAACAGTATACCTTAACCGGTGAGAGAAAAGTAAAATTTGCTGCTATGAGATTGACTGGCCAAGCTAGTCAATATTGGTCTAATATAGAACACTTGAGAGAAATAAGAGGTGAGTTACCCGTGAGGATTTGGACTGAAATAAAACAACAATTGAAAGAAAAATACCTCCCTCCCTCTTATTATCCCTGTTTATTAGATCAGTAGAACCTCTTACGCCAAGGAAACATATCAGCTAAAGGGTATGTAGCAAAATTTGATGAATTCATGGTAAGTTGTAGCACTATCGAAAGTGAGACTCCTAAACAAATCTTGTCTAGGTTTAGAACTGGTTTACAAACTGATTTAAAAACTGAGTTATTCGTACGAGACATTGACACATTAGAGAGAGCTTATGCTCTAGTTCAAGATCTAGACAAAGTTAAGCCACATTCAAGTTTTAGGAGTCAAGATTTTTATCAACAAGGTTCACGGTCATCAACAAACCAATACCCTAATCGAACTATTTCCAATCCACCCCAACCTAGGGTAGATACGAAAGGCAAGAGTGTTGAGAAGGATTTCTCAAAGATTGGCCCAAACATAAAGTGTTACAAATGTCAAGGGTATGGACATGTCGTTGTAAATTGTTCTAGTCTTTTTAAGATCAATTTGATTGAAGAACAATTTGAAGAGGAATCAGTACCCGATGATGAGGGCTACGTTCATCACATTGATGAAGACACAGAATATCTTGATGAAGGAAATGACGCTGTCTTAGGTTACATAGGGTCTCCTACATAAGCTGTTGTTAGGTGCACCTTGTCTCAACCTAAGGTTAGCGATGACTGGAAACGACACACGATCTTTCACACTTTTACAAGGATTGGAGATAAGAACTGCAAGGTAATTATAGATAGTGGTAGTTGTATTAATGTTATTTCCGCTTCTGTAGTATCTAAAGTGGGCCTTAAATCTGTTCCACATCCTATTCCTTATAAGGTGTTTTGGATCAACGATACTGTCCTCCAAGTCCAAGAAAGGTGTCTTGTTCTACTTCAATTTGCAATCTATAAGGCAATATTTGGTATGATGTCTTCGAAATGGATGTAGGTCAAATAATCCTAGGGAGACCATTGTTGTACGATAATGATGTTCATATTTTCGGCCGTTCCAACATGGTGATGTTTGAGCATGATGGAAAGAAAATCAAGATTCATCATATACAACTGAAAACTAGTGAACCGCAACCTAGTCCAAATAAGTAACCTAAGGGGTTGAATTTAATTGGTACGAAAGAGATGACTCGTGAAATTACCAAAGGAACACCTATCTTTATTCTCACCGCCCGTGAAGTTCCTAAAAACCCTGATAAATTGACTCCTACCGAGATCCTTCCTGTAATAGAGGAATTTTCTGATGCCTTTCCTGAAGACCTTCCCGATAACTTACCCCCGATGCATGACATTCAAAATGCAATTGACCTTGTACCAGGAGCAAGTTTGCCCAACCTGCCACATTATCGAATGAACCCAAATGAACATGCAGAACTAAAATGACAAGTTGATGAGTTGCTTAGGAAAGGATTTATACGAGAGAGTTTGAGCCCTTGTGCAGTACCTGCATTGTTGACACCCAAGAAGGATGGTACTTGGCACACGTGTGTAGACAGTCATGCCGTCAATAAGATTACCGTTAAGTATCAATTTTCGATCCCTCGGTTAGATGATATGCTAGACATAATGTCTGGAGCTACAATCTTCTCTAAGATTGATCTCAAAAGTGGTTATCATCAAATTCGCATCCGATTGGGTGAAAGACGAAGGATGGCCTATACGAGTGGATGGTTATGCCCTTCCGGTTGTGTAATACTCGAGTACATTCATGCGAGTGATGACACAAGTTTTACGACCTTTCATGGGACACTTTTTGGTAGTATACTTTGACGACATCCTCATTTATAGCCAATCTCGTGAGCAACATTTGGACCATCTATGTCAAGTTTGTTCTGTCTTGAGAAAAGAGCAATTGTATGCTAATCTAAAGAAGTGCACCTTTCTCACAGACAAAGTAATTTTCTTGGGATTTGTGGTCTCCTCTGAGGGAGTCTCTGTTGATTCCGAAAAAATTAAGGCAATCGAGGAATGGCCTGAACCCAAGAGTATACGAGATGGGAGAAGTTTTCACGGACTTGCCACATTTTATCAGAGATTTATTAAGGGGTTTAGTACCATTATGGCACCTATGACTGAATGCTTAAAAGGAGATGAATTTAAGTGGACCAAAGTTGATGCTAGAGCTTTTAAGGAGATTAAGAAAATAGAAGCTCCTGTCATGCGCCTTCCTGACTTCTCAAAGGTGTTTGAAGCCACTTGTGACGCTTCGAATATTGGTATAGGTGGAATTCTATCCCAAGAAAACCACCCAATTGCCTACTTTAATGAGAAACTGAACGATACTCGACAGCGTTATTCTACTTATGATAAGGAGTTCTACGCGATAATACAAGCTCTTCGGTATTGGCGTCATTACTTACTTCCACAAGAATTTGTTATCTTTTCAGACTATGAAGCCCTTAAGTATATCAACTCACAAAAGAGCTTAAATTCTAGACATAGAAGATGGGTAGAGTTTCTGCAGGGTTACACTTACAGTATTTGACATAAAGCGGGTGTTGAGAATAAGGCTGCCGATGCACTCAGTCGTCGATCATTTCTCATTTCTGAAATGAGGGCTGAAGTAGTCGGTTTTGAACGAATTAAAGGAGAGTACGCATCATGTCCTAATTTTCAAGATATTTTTATCTTGTTAAACAATCACAACATTCGTGAGATGGATGATTTCATTATCCATGAAGGATATTTGTTCAAGTGTCGCAAGTTGTGTATCCCTAGCACATCTTTAAGAGATTTTCTTGTTTGGGAAATTCATGCTGGGGGTCTTGCAGGACATTTTGGGAGCATTATGACTATTGAAGCTGTAGAACGTCATTTCTTTTGGCCGAGCATTAAACGAGATGTTGTTAGGCATGTTGGTCAATGTCACACTTGTCAGCTAGCAAAGCAATGAAAATAAAATACCGATCTTTACACACCATTACTTATCCCATATCGCCCTTGGCAAGATATTAGTATGGACTTTGTATTAGGTCTTCCTAAGACCGTTAGGAAGCATGATTCTATTTTTGTGGTTGTGGACAGATTTTCTAAAATGGCATATTTTATACCTTGTTCCAAAACCAACGATGCTTCCCGAATTGCCAAGCTTTACTTTGATTGGGTTGTTCGATTACATGGATTACCTAAGACCATCATGTCAGATAGGGACATTAAGTTTACGAGTTACTTTTGGAAGACCCTTTGGAACAAAATGAAAACAAAACTACACTTTTCCACGGCCTTTCACCCCCAAATCGATGGTCAAACGGAAGTTGTTAATAGAAGTTTGGGAAACCTGTTGAGAATATTAGTTGGTGAAAATCTAGGAAATTGGGACCTCAATTTATCCATTGCTGAATTTGCTTATAACAACTCTATCAATAGGTCTACCGGTGCCTGTCTAGCTGAGATAGTTTATGGTTACAAACCGAGGCAACCCATAGACATCATTCCTACATCTGCATCTCACAGGGTATCTTAGTCAGCATTTGCATTTGCATCTCACATCCTTGATTTGCATAAAGAAATTAGCAAGCGAATTGAACAAAATAATGTCAACTATAAATTACGTGCTAATCTAAAGAGGAGGTTTAAAGAATTTAAATTTGGTGATGATGTAATGGTTCGGATTCGTCCAAAACGATTTCCTCCAGGAACCGTCAAGAAGTTGCATGTACGAAGTGCAGGTCCATTCAAAATTCTGAAGAAAATTAATAATAATGCTTTTGTCTTCGACTTTCCAAAATGGTTTAATTTTTTGAGATTAGAGTGTGAAACCTAATCTCTACCCCTTCCCCCTTCCTCCCTGGGTGTGTAAAACCCAAGGGTGGTCGTTCGTCAAATGCCCTCGACCTCCTCCTCTCCCCAACCGCCAAGCCGTCAGCTCTCCGATCCAGACGGTGTCAACAGCTCCAAGTTATTCTGCCTCCAGTCCCGGTCGTCCATCCTCCTCCCTTGGTACAGTAGGCCTTCCACCGTCAAGCCGCACGCCATCAGGCCGTCCTTCTACCGTCGGTCGCAGATCCGATAATCAACATCCTTCTTCATATCCAAAGATCCAGGTGCACCATTTCAACTTCTTTAATATTTGCGAAATCTTCAATGTTAGGATAAAAAAATCTCTTTAATATTTTCAATCATTCGTGGCTGTTATCCTGCTTTGATTGTGAGGAATGAATCTGCTTGATAAAGGGCATTATATTTGCTAAAGAACTGATATTAAATTTGGAACTAGAATTGAGTATAATTTTTTTTCATTAATTTTCTAATGAATCATGAATACAAGATTTGAAAATATGACTATGCTTATTGATATCCCAACATTGAACATTAAGTCTTCTACTTAATTAGTCGTTCTTTATAGATTGTCATTGATTCTCGTTCATCCTGCTGATTTTATAACCTGCACAACATAGAGACATAAAATAGGGTTAATCAAAACATGTATTACATCACTATTTTTATCTAACTATTTTAGGCATTGCTTGGAATTGAAGGAGTTGGAGAGAAGTTTAGGAGTTTGAAGAGAGATAATATAAATTTAGAATTAAGGGTCTGCTTGGATTGAGGTGAAAAAAATATGCAGAGTTAAATGGGGTTAAATGAGGGGGAGTTAAGCGAGGGGGAGTAGAGTTAATCCATAGAACCATGTTTGGATTGGAGGAAGAGTTAAGTGAGGGGTGTTTAATAACCCTTGCTTGGATTGGAGGTTTTGAGTGAGAGGAGGATTAATAAAATTATGATAGTTACCAAAATAATCTTATTACATACGTCATAAAATTAAATTTGATTGAAATTTTAATTAGAACTTTGTATAAGCTAAAAATCAAGAGGCGTCACTCATTAAAGTGCACCATCATCAAGTGGCGCCAGATCATTAGGTTGCGCTAGTCTCAGGTTGCACCAAAGCCGAGATACGCGACGCCACGTGGCAAGCCTCCTCGAGAAGCTGTAACGACAGTCATCATTACTGACAGCTCTGACAGCATGAAAATCGAAGAAAATCCATTCGAATTTCGCGCAATGTGGCGCTCGAAAAGATTTTGTCAGCGTGTAATTAATACTGACAGCTGGCCCGCACAAGTCGTCAAGTGGCACGCGAATTAATCAATGCAGTACAGAAGAACCAGTCAGAGGCGCCATTTGTTGAGTTGCGCCCGTGCGCAACCTGGCTAGTTGGCGCCATTTGATCAAATTTTTATGTTCAGAAGCAGGATGACGTGGCACGCATGCCACTAATCTCGAAGAACGTGTCCACTACACTGCCCACGACCAAGCGCATCTCATTTAAATGATGCCACGCATCCCCAACAGTTGAAGTAACTGCTCGCACAACTGGACAAGAGGCGCACAACCTGAAGTACGCGCCAGTCAGAATAACTACTTAACAGTTATTTCAAGAACTCTATAAATAGAGTTTCAAATCAGTCTGAAAGCATCACTAAGGATCATAATCTCTTGACAAAGTGCTGTTGCATTCTCCAGAGGCTTGTATCTTCGATATCATATCGTCCAAGGGATAAAGTGATCGTCTTCTGATCAGATTCCTACAGTTGTACTTCTCCAGAAATCAATTGTACTCTTGTACTCTTTTCTAAGTTTGTAATAAAACTTTTATTTTTACAAACAAAATGCCGACTCTGCTGGGGACGACTTTTTCCTCCGACGAGAAAGCGATAACTCAATGTGATACCGCGTCTATCGGCAATAGGCAAGACGCAGAAGACTTTGGTCGTTCAAATCGACTAAACCGTCTACAAAACAATGATCAGTGCTGGGGTAATAGGCGCACCTTAGTTGCTGCCAAGAGCAAGGCACGCATTGTATGGACTCCTAAGCCCTCTGCAGTACCAACCACTACTTCTATACAACCTGCGTATGCTGTCTTTGTGCAACCTGTGCCTACTGCCTCTTTGGCTATAAACAAAGGGAAATGCCTTTTGGCTACTCCTTCCTCTTCACCAGTTCTGAATTATGAGAAGAACCTATCTAGTTTGAGTGCTAGACAGAACAAAGGAAAGCGCCCCTTGGCCTTTCCTCAACTTGTGCAACCTGCGCCTGTAGCCTCTCAGCCATAAAACAAAGGAAAACGCTCTTTAGCTACTCCCTCTCTTTCCTCAAACATGAACTTGGCAAAGAATACAATATTCCTGCCTTGTCACAGAACAAAGGAAAGAGCCCTTTGGCCTTTCCTCATTCTTCCCCGATTCTTGACTCGGTAAAAAATAACTCTGGTTGCGCCCTTGCGCCAATCAGTGCAAAAGCTCTTTTGTGCAGAAACCTTACTCCTCTTGACAGAGACAATCAAATCTCAGATAAGAAAGTGAGTTCTGTCCAAACTGAACTTTCTGCCATCCAGTTGTGCTAGGCTAAGTGCACAAAAACAGGTTACACAGCACAAAAATGGATTCTGCCTACTCCCAAGAATGCAACTTAGGATCTTCCAAACCTGCGCATCTCAAGGTCCAAGCAAGGCAAACTATTAGTATCTCAGACTGATACACAAATACCACATCTTTCAGACCTACGCACCTATCTCAACAGGCGCCAGCCACTATCAACTTCAGCAAGACGCAAGCATCCTGCGCCAATGGCTAACTTGTGCCAGAGACAGACTTCTAAAGTCAAGAACCCTCTTACATATGCTAATCAACTTAGCACTTTCTTATACACTCAGGGAACAAGACATCTCAAGAATCGGAATCATGTTCCTAACATCGTTAAAGAATATGTTCCTCCAAATTCTTGTCACCCTGTTGTGGTAACCGATCTCCGTGAACTTCTTGAACATAAGCGGAAGATCAAAAATCCGTCTCATCTACCTGTAATACAGCCACAAGAACACCACTGTAATCATCACCATGAAGTGGTTATCAAATGCTGTTGTCAATAAGCTAAATGGTCTGTCTTCGACCGTCTTAACTACGTTCAGGTTCCTCAACCAATGATGTAACACCCAATTTTCCAGATAAGGGTAATTTTGAAATTTTGTAATTATAATTATTATTTATTGATATTTAAATCATGATATAATTTTTGGTGATTTTTTAATCATTTTAAAACTATTTTAAATCATGACTCATGATTTTGGTGTTTTGATAGTGTAACCGTAGAGACTGTCTACCCTAGAGCCTAGCCATGTGATTAGGGTACTTCATTATTTTTAGCTTGATGGTATTTTGGCCTTTTTGAATTAATTGAAATTATTATATATTTATTTGGAATTTAAAATAATTAATGGGGTGGTATGATTTTAATATCATTTAATTGATTGCCTTGTGTTGTGTTTAGCCTAACCTAGATTGACCTAACCTAGATTAGTCATACCTAGACTTAGCTAGCTATGGTTAGTAATGGTTAGTATTGATTAGTTTTGATTTAGTCATGATAGTTAGAGTTAACTAGGTTGCATTTAAGTCATGTGTGAAACCTAGACTCTAGGCCATTGAATAGGCTAGATGGAATGAGAGCCACTAGATTCATCCCAAAACCCTAACCCTAGCATTTATGACTAGCCTAGGGATCCCCCTCCCTTGCTATAAAGCCTCTCTCAAAGTTTGTGCCTCCTTTTTATTCATTCCTTCATTTTCTAAGAAAAGGTTTGTTCTCCATTGAAACTTCTTCATAGTTTATTCAATAGTAGTCCATTTTCATTGCAACTTCTTCCATAGTGATCTAAATTTCCTTCCCCTATTGTTTATGGAGGTCATTCTCAAATTTGGGACAATTTGGAGCTTTGAGATTAGCATGAAGGATCCCCCATTTTGAAGCTTCTTTAGGAAAAGAACACCAATAGGTAACTTCTCATTCTCTCCATGAAATTCCAGTTTTCTTGCATATTTGGACAGCCCTAGGAGTCCCCTAACTGTAGGAATTAGTTTCGTGTCTTGGTGGAACCATTTCGTGTCCGTATCGGACACGTATCCAATAGGATACCTAAGTGTTTGTAGAAATGCCTCTAAGGAATTTATTTTGTTGTTTTAGAAATCTATTTGAATAGGATTGTAGATCTAGGGTCGCTCTGTGATTTTTGTGTGGACACTTGGGTGTTTTGTGTCGTGTCCACACGAGGGACACGAACACGCTGGATCTGGACTGTTTCAGTCCCCTGCTGCTCGTGGCCTCGTGCTCAGTTCACAGGCCATGTGGTAGGCCGTGCTTGGACTGAGAGGAGGGGGCAGTGTCTGCGAACCTGTCCCCCAAGCCTCGTGTCCAGCGACGTCGTGTCGGACACGCCAGGACTCGCGCACTGGTCTTACACACGCACGCGTTCAGTCTGAGTCGCGTTTGATACGCCCTATTTACTTAGACACGACACATCCTAGACACTAATCAGGATCCTAGGCACTTAGCCCTACCCTAGGCGCACCCCCTTACACGAACATGAGATCTAATTCGTGTCGTGTTGTGTCCTAGACTCTCTGGAACACGTGCACGACACTGTGCTGTTGGTTGTGCCTGTGTTGTGCTCGATTTGAGTTTTCCTTGGTTTGGACACGTCTGTGTCCTCGTGGTGGGACACATTTACACTATATGGCATGTATAAACACCCTAGCATAATTACCAACTATTAGTTAACATATTAATGTGTTTTAATATTCAATTTTGGTTTCCCCATTTATTCTGATACTGTCATGTATCAGTGTTTGTTTCACTATTTTTAATCCTGTTTGAATTTCGTTTAATGATTTATAGCATGTATTATGTTAGGTTTTAATTACTACACATCAAATACCCTGTTTAGGACTGTAGGATGTTTAACCCAGAGATTTTGGTATGAGTTATGATTCCTTCAAAAATAACACTGTTAACATTCTCCTGAGATTCCTTTGTTGAACTGATTTTGGTTGGTTTAGGATTTGTATATATAGAGGTAAATATATACATAAATGTTGTACAATGGTTACATGAATTGATTTCTATTCCTTTTCCTAACTGTCGAATTGGTTAATTCCTATTTTTCCTGAATTGTGATTCACTGTTTTGTGTTCACTAGTTAATTCCAAATTTATCTAACTTGAAGTTGATTTCCTTCCTTCCTGTCACATGTTTCAGCCTTCATGAGATTTGTAGACTGAAATTGATTTTGTTCTTCTCTTACTTAACTGAAGTTGATTAAATGACCAACTGTTTTCTGTGCATATGGATTCACTGAATTGGGATGAGCAGCTTTTACATGAAAACCTGAGATTAGTGTAGGTTTAAATGTTTGATTTCCTTTTCCTTCTCATAAATCTGAACTGAATGGTTAGGTACATGAAAAACCTGAGAACTTCATTTAGTATTTTACTGTTTTGGATGTTAATCCTGAGATTTGTGAAACCTGAGAACCACATTGGAATTCATGACACACACATACAGTTCACATATATTCCTACACACATGTCACATCTATTTGCCTGCCACACATTGACACATAGTCACATACATGCACACTGTTCTTATTTTTCCCCTCACTGGAATACTGCACACAGGTTCCCATACCCTATGGCATACTCTAACACACACTAATGTCCTGCCACACTGATTTACCTTTCCCAATTGCAACTAAATTGGTTTTCCTATGCAAAACCTGAGATTTTCGAATGACAATCTTTCCTTGGTAGAACTGTTGTTGGTGAATGGGATATTGTATAGGTTGTCAACTGTTAGCTATTAAGCTGAGATTAGCTCTTTTCTGTATACTGTAAATGAATGTTAAATTCTTGATTAATTGTCAATATTGTTTTCCTTTGAACTGATATGAACTTGAATCGATTTCCCATTCCTTCGAAATGTGAAACTAAGTTCTGTGTTATAACTGAGATTGGGTAGGGACTTAGAGGAAGTTTAGATTGTATTGGACTGAATTCCCATTCCCTGAACTGATTTCCTTTTCATTTTATTTCAATGTTTGTTCTTCTTAAAACCATAGATATTTCCTGTTTTTACTGAAATTGGGTATTGTTTGGACTGAACCTGTGAACCATTTTCATATGTCCTTGTTTTGCAATATGTGATTTCCTATATCACTGTTCTAAATGCACACAGGACACAATGTGCCACTGATTCCAGTTTTTTTTCCATGTATATCACTGAGTTTGAATGAATGCTTATTTCATAGTTAACTGTCATGCTTTTCCAAAGGTTGAGTTCCACACACACATGAGCAAACTGTCCCTCACACTTTCATTAATTTCTGAGATTGCTTCCTTAGTTAAACTCTGAGAATGGATGTTTAAGTATTGGTTTTAAACTGAAATTTGATTCATTGTTATTTTGCTTTCCATTGTTTCCAGTTTTCTAATAACCTGAGATTCTCTTCATATTAACTGAAACTGAATGTTCAATATTAACCTGAGAATGAGATTGGGCATGGGATGGATATTGTATAGGTTGTTTACTGTAACTGAACTGGGTTCTTCTTCTTCTAAAACTGAGTTTGAATTACTGATTTCCTCTCTTTCTTGCCATAGCTTTAGTTCCTTTTAACTGAGATTGTTCTTTTTCTGAACTAATAATTTGGGTGTTAGCTAACTGAATTTTTAAACTGAGATTGTCACTCTGGCTTCTTGAGAATCACAAGTATTAGGCCACACACAAAACTGAGTATAATTGTTGGTTTCATGTGGAGATTGGTTAGGGTTTTGAATGAGAACTAGTGGTAAATGCTGTTCTTCGAAATTTCCTTGTATATGTTTGGATTTACATTGTTTGAACTGTCAAATTGGAATTTAAAACCTGAGAACACTGCACACAGGTTTACACTCTCACACACATTGAAATTCCAGATTTTCCTCATATTGCACTCCTCTTGATACACATACAGTCACTCTTCACATTAGCATACACTCACACACATACACAGGATTCCTGTCACACTGTTTTGGGAACCTATGTGCCTAATACCCACATGTAAATGCAATATAGTACACACACTCTCACCCTCTCATGTTACACACACACAAGTACCTAGTTTACATTGACACCTATCTAAACTCTATACACACACACATTGTTTGTATGTCCTATTTACACACACATGTATACCTTAATCTCTCTCTAAATCTCTATGTATATATGAATATATGTAAATATATATATAGGCTTGTATAATATGTAAAATAGGTAATACAATATATGCATGGATAATGTGGTATGTAAATTGTAGGTTTGATAGCTTGTATAGACTTGTGTATGGTATGTGAGTGCTAGCCTAGGCTTGGTTAGGCCTAGTGAGACTTGTTAGACTTGTTTGGGCTAGGACTTGACCTAGTTTGACTAGTGTGGTTGACTAGAGTTGACCAAGTGTTGACTTTAGTCTAGTTTGACCTAGACAGCATGCAGATGCATTATAGATTACTATTATCATCCCCTGTATATATCTTGACTTGTGTTGCTCTAACTAGGAGTCAGGTATCTCATATCGGATAGTACATTTGCTTCAGACATTCAGATACGAGGCGAGTACATTCTCTGACCGTTTTATACTTGCCTGGATTTATATTCTTGCTCTAGATTAATGTACTTGATGCTGACACGATTGTTATCACGGATTGGTACTATTTGGATCTCCTTTTGGGATGTTATCCCCTTGTATTCACTAGATACATATTGTGATGTGCGTTTCACTTCCATATTGTATTTATTGAATACCTATATCCTTGTATACTCCTTATGCTTATTGTACTCTCAGTATCACATGAGTCCCAGGGATAGACCATTGTACACTATTGTATAACATTGTACAACTATTGTATAACATTGTACATCTATTGTATAATATTGTACATCTATTGTATAACATTGTACACTATTGTGCAAGATAACGTAACGGGAGTGGATCCTTGTGTATTGATTGGGGAGGGGGAGTAGAATTGGTTATGTAATCAAATCCTATTGTACAAGATTGTATAACTATTGTATATGTCTATTGTACACCCACGTACAATGGAGTTACCATTGTATTTTTCTAGACCGTTTACATAACCATATTGTGCTCTAAATCACATGTTGCTTACAGTTCTTACTTATCATATATAGATATTTCCCATTATCTAATCTCTGCTGTTTTCATATATATTCTTCTTTCAGCGTTTCATGTACCTTACTCTATTGCATGCTTTATATTTCCTAACATGATATGAACTGCGTGAGATGTTTTGTGCTCGCTCCCGTTCTGACTGGACCTGTTGAAAATTTTACAGAGGATGATGAGGAACCCTGCACCCTTACTTGGAGCTTGTCTAGTTGACACTCGCGACCTGGACCCCTGGGGAGGTTCAGGCAGCTGCTCAGGATGATACCTTGTATAGTGTAGATAGCTTAGACTGTTCTTTCTTTTCATGCTTAGCTGTTGTCTTTATTTTCAGAGTTGTATATTTTAGAGTTGATGAGACTTTATTTTATTATTCTGCTGTACCTCAGTTGAACATTTCTTATATATTTTCATCGTGTTACATTCTACCTTAGATTGTGATTGAGTTGTACCTCTGTGTTGGCCTCCTTTTGGAGAGTATATTTCATGTTATGTAGTTATAGTTCATGACCTAGAACAGCGTTCTACCGTCGACACTGCGGCGTAGGCTGGACGCTGTTACGTACTCGTACCCTCACGGTGGATGCGGGTCGTGACACGTTTTTAGTGGTGGCCCATGCAGGTCGAGTTTGTGTAGTGGTATTCGAACTAGAGTACCACTACAGCCTGCAGTAGGATTAGGATATTTTGAAGGTACTCAATCACATTAGGAAAAACTCCTTATCAGATCCCTTTAACTAAATTTGCTGCTTGTTGTTTTCCCTTGAATATAAACTGTCCTCCTTGAATTTTTGCTTCATTCTCAGAAATTGCTTCTTGTTTTGATCTGTCTTCATGATGGTCATGGAGACATGATCTCATCGTTTCGGTTCAGGGGATACTATCGAGAGGCTGGCCACCTCTCGTCCTGTTCATCAGGGCCTCGAGACCGCAGCTTCTGTTGTGCCGACTCAGGTTGGCGTTTCTGCTACATTGGAGGTGCACCTCTGTCTGTACGGAGACTTTTTCTCGTCATTTTCGATTCTCTCAGCAGCAGCAGTTCATGCAGCATCAGCAGCAGACCGGGGGAAACCAGCAGAGGCGAGCTATCGTCAGGACAATTGAGGATGCACAGACCATTGGAGATCTTGCTGCAAGTTTCGTTCTTCTTGATTTCATTCCCAAAATTATCTTTTATAACTACCTTGAAATCCGATTCCATCTGTTCCTTGCTGATTGATTAATTTTGTCATGTTGCTCTTTTGTTATGTTTGTTTTCTTATTCTTCTGAGAAAATCATATGGGCTAGGTCACCTAAATCATGGGATCTAGAATCTTCGATAGTCGTGATAGTTGGCATAGCGAGGACATGTTGTCAGATTTTGGATGTATTTCTCGGGTATGGGAATTTAAGGTTTTCGCCGTCGCATGCGGCAATGCAAAAATTTTAAATACCATGAACCTAGGGGTACGTACCCTAGTCGATGACTCTGTGATTATCGTAGCCTTGCTCACTAGCACGACAAAGATTCTGAGTATCATGATTTTGGACAGACGCATATGATTATCTGACGGTATATTTGAGACTTTGATTGGGTGTTTGACCTAGAAGGACTACTACTATTTTAATTTCGAGGACAAAATTTTTATAAGGTGGGTAGGATTGTAACACCCAGTTTTCCAGATGAGGGTAATTTTGAAATTTTGTAATTATAATTATTATTTATTGATATTTAAATCATGATATGATTTTTGGTGATTTTTTAATCATTTTAAAACTATTTTAAATCATGACTCATGATTTTGGTGTTTTGATAGTGTAACCGTAGAGACTGTCTACCCTAGAGCCTAGCCATGTGATTAGGGTACTTCATTATTTTTAGCTTGAGGGTATTTTGGCCTTTTTGAATTAATTGAAATTATTATATATTTATTTGGAATTTAAAATAATTAATGGGGTGGTGTGATTTTAATATCATTTAATTGATTGCCTTGTGTTGTGTTTAGCCTAACCTAGATTGACCTAACCTAGATTAGTCATACCTAGACTTAGCTAGCCATGGTTAGTAATGGTTAGTATTGATTAGTTTTGATTTAGTCATGATAGTTAGAGTTAACTAGGTTGCATTTAAGTCATGTGTGAAACCTAGACTCTAGGCCATTGAATAGGCTAGATGGAATGAGAGCCATTAGATTCATCCCAAAACCCTAACCCTAGCATTTATGACCAGCCTAGGGATCCCCCTCCCTTGCTATAAAGCCTCTCTCAAAGTTTGTGCCTCCTTTTTATTCATTCCTTCATTTTCTAAGAAAAGGTTTGTTCTCCATTGAAACTTCTTCATAGTTTATTCAATAGTAGTCCATTTTCATTGCAACTTCTTCCATAGTGATCTAAATTTCCTTCCCCTATTGTTTATGGAGGTCATTCTCAAATTTGGGACAATTTGGAGCTTTGAGGTTAGCATGAAGGATCCCCCATTTTGAAGCTTCTTTAGGAGAAGAACACCAATAGGTAACTTCTCATTCTCTCCATGAAATTCCAGTTTTCTTGCATATTTGGACAGCCCTAGGAGTCCCCTAACTGTAGGAATTAGTTTCGTGTCTTGGTGGAACCATTTCGTGTCCGTATCGGACACGTATCCAATAGGATACCTAAGTGTTTGTAGAAATGCCTCTAAGGAATTTATTTTGTTATTTTAGAAATCTTTTTGAATAGGATTGTAGATCTAGGGTCGCTCTGTGATTTTTGTGTGGACACTTGGGTGTTGTCACGCCCCAGTACCGAAATACGGAGACGGACTAGGCCAGCTACTCCATATGAGGTACGTAACGTCATACGGCGATCGTGGCTGTCGAGAGACTAGGGGGTACATGCTACAATCAAGTCTCCTATGGTCCCACAAAGTTCTATGTCTCAATCACTCAAACCACATCAGCAATTTAATGAACATTAAAGATAAAGCAGTAAGGCGTCCCCGACGCTTCATCAAAATGGTCATGAGAGACTAGCTTTATAATTTAGCTATCTTAGAGAGTCAGAAGTACAAAATTATACACAGCTGCAGTCTGTTTATTTACAAGTCTGTACTGACACAAAATATCAAGTAATCCGGCTAACAGGTGCCGGTGGCTAAACGTCGCAAAAGTATAAGCAGGAGTGGTGGAGAAGAAACCCACTCGAGTCCCCGAACCGCCATGCTCCTAGTATGCACCATGGATGTCAGGGAGGAAGATCGTGTCCTCTGGCTCTGCTACGAGATCTGGCCAAACAAAACCAGCGGGGTCAGCCCCGAATAGCAAGTACCGCCAAAGGGGCACAAGAGTTAAGATTAAAAACCCAGTTAATAGAATGATTGATAATAGTAATACTTATGCTACTATTATAGGGTAGCGCAAAATCCTCGAACCCATGTGGCACCCTTACAACCAAACAAGGACAAAAGGTGCCGCATGGAGTCGGGACGTGTCGTACTCTATAACTTTCACATAAGTTAAAAGGTATAAACAATAAAACTTCCTGATCGTGACTTCGGTCGATAGCCTATCGCAGCACAATAACCAACCCAACAATCAAACAAGAACATGGGTTGGATCATGTACCATGATAGTCCATGTTCCTCAGTCATTCACAGAAGTAGCAATCCACAATCAGAATAAGTCTTCCGTTCATAACTTCGGTCCACAGCCTGTCATAGTACGATAACCAACCCAACAATCAAATAAGAACATGGGTTGGATCACGTACCATGACAGTCCGCTTTCCTCAGTTATTCACGGAAGGTAAATATGATATATGCAAGTCGTTTTCACGGCCAATCAAGTCTACGAGTTTCTAGTGGGACGAGGTTATCCTCGTATCATGTTATTTAGAAAATCCTCAGATCGTATCTTTCCAGCAAGGCTAGCCAACCCAGGGGTTCGCGTAGACAGGTATAATTGAGCACAGGTTCCTCGCAAGGCCACCTTGCCAAAACATATATTATATAGCAGGAATTAATCGGATACAGTCATCCACTCGTTGCAGATGACACAGTATCCGTGGAGACCAGCCGGCGCGTCAAGACAATATCTCAAGGCGGCTGGTGTAACACGATCTCGGGATTCTGCCCTCCTCATGCATCTAGTATATTTAGTTGCCTAGTTTAACCCTAGATGAAATCTTGGACTCACATGCTGTGGCGTGCATGATTATCCTCCTAAAGTCGTACTTTAGTATGAGTACCCCAAAGAGGATCCATGTCAATTAGTATGTCAACATGTTCTACCCTCCTTAGTGTAATGCATAAATACAAATACGCCACGTGGAGTTACGAGTCATTTGTCGAGCATGAACAAGAACTGAGACATTCAGGTACATGTATCAGGAAGGAACACTTTGTTCTCCGGGGTCACATTAGTGCTCATATCATGCTCGGGACAAAAGGCGTAAGGATATAAAATGGGCATATAATATCTAATAAAATATCAAAAGCGTACGCACAAAAGCACGCACGCTCAAGGGGTAAAAGTCACGCAGGCTCACTCAGGCTCACTCAAGGCAGCGTACGTGAAAAGTCACGCAGACTCAAGGGAAGAGCTGTGTGAAAAGTCACGCAGACTCAAGGGAAGAGCTGCGTGAAAAGTCACGCAAGCTCAAGGAGAGAGCTGCGTGAAAAGTCATACAGGCTCAAGGAGAGAGAGCTGCGTGAAAAGTCACGCAAGCTCAAGGAGAGAGCTGCGTGAAAAGTCACGCAGCCTCAAGGAGAGAGAGCTGCGTGAAAAGTCACGCAAGCTCAAGGAGAGAGCTGCGTGAAAAGTCACGCAGGCTCAAGGAGAGAGCTGCGTGAAAAGTCACGCAGGCTCAAGGAGAGAGAGCTGCGTGAAAAGTCACGCAAGCTCAAGGAGAGACACGCTTCCAACAGGAAGCGTGCTCAAACGGAGCACACTGTTCACTGTCTTCTCCAAACAGCAAGAACACCATGACTGAACCCAAACTTCAAAGCATCATAACTTGGCCATCCGAACTCCAAATCCAGATTTCCAAAGTTCCAACTTGGGTGAAACTGAATGCTCTTCCACATAGAAGCATCAAAAACCCATAAAATCCAACCAAAGTAGATCAAACCATGCAAAATCCGAAAATGATTAAAACCTAGATCTACAAAAATCAAGGCTTCAAAATAGAAATTTTCAAGTTCTAAACTAGTATAGATTGAGGATAAGAACATGTTTTGGCAAATAGTTTTGTAAGAAATCATTGACAAAATTATGGATCCATCTCTTGAGCAAGTTGGTACTTGCCTTGGTTGATGGAGGAAATATTTGGTTGGTGGAGGAAGTAAATGAGAGGAGAGAGAATGAGATGAGTATATATAAAGATCTTGGACCCATGGGTTCATGATGAACCAAAGGGTTCATGATGAACCATTGGTGAACCAAGAATGGGTTACCCAAATGAGCCAAAACTGTAGGCCCAAATGCAGAAAATAAATTAGAAAATAATATTTTGTCGAATATTTTTGGAAAATGCATGAAGAAATACTGCATAATAAATATAGTATAAATACGAGATAAATACAAATTATCGGTTTACGTATTAAAATACGTATTCCAGGATCGGGGAGTGACATCTCTACCCTTCTTAGAAAAATTCCGTCCTCGGAATTCCAGCCAAGACAGGATAGTAAAATCAGGACAAGCAAGGCACAATCATACACAAGTTAACTATCATAGCAGTTATTATCATACATCACAAAGTGCAAAACAAGCAGGTGTAGATAAGCATGGAATCGTGTCAATAAGGTGCAAAAATATACCTTATTAGTCAAACAAATGCGGATACCGAGATCTGATCTCGTCCTCGCGCTCCCAGGTTGACTCTCCCGAAGAGTGATGGTTCCAAGAAACACGGACAAGGTTTATCGTCCAATTCTTGAGTACCTTCTCTCGCCGGTCTAAAATAGATACAGGTTGTTCCTCGTAAGTTAGGTCGGTACCAACGACTAACTCAGAATGATCGAGGATATGACTCGGATCCGGGACATACCCACGTAATTGGGACACATGAAACACATCATGTATGCCAGTTAACGAAGGCAGAAGGGCAAGTCGATAAGCCACATTGCCTACCCAAGCGAGAATCTTAAAAGGACCAACGTATCTTGGACTAAGCTTTCCTCGGGTTCCAAATCTGATGATACCCCGAGTAGGCGAAATCCGCAGAAACACTTGGTCGCCAACTCTGAACTCTAGAGGCCTACGATGCTGATCTGCCCAATGACGATGTCGGTCCTGTGCAACTCGAAGGCGCTCTCTGACCAACTTAACTATCTCCACAGTCTGCGTAATCATCTCTGGTCCCAACAACTTCCATTCTCCGACGTCGTCTCATGCCAAAGGGGACCTGCACTTCCTTCCGTACAATGCTTCGAACGGGGCCATCTGAATGCTAGCCTGATAGCTGTTGTTATAGGAGAACTCCACTAGATGAAGGTGATCCTCCCAAGATCTGACAAAATCCAAGGTACACGCCCGTAGCATATCTTCTAATATCTGAATGGTTCTTTCTGATTGCCCATCGATTTGTGGATGATAAGCAGTACTGAATCTTAACTTGGTTCCCAAACTTTGGTGTAAGCTCCGCCAAAAATGGGAAGTAAACCGCGTATCCCGATCTGATACTATACTAACTGGAACACCGTGCTGCCTTACTATCTGCTTTATGTACATTTCTGCTAACTGCTCAGTAGTCTGTCCAACTCGGAAGGAAAGGAAATGAGCGACCTTCGTGAGTTGATCTACTATTACCCAGACTGCATTCTTACCAGTCGGGGATCTAGGTAAACCGGTCACAAAATCCATCGTGATGTGCTCCAATTTCCATTCTGGGATAGGAAGCGGCTGTAGCAACCCTGCTGGTCTCTGCTGCTCGGCTTTCACCTGCTGACATACCAGACACTTGGATACAAATCTTGCTATCTCTCTTTTCATGCCATTCCACCAAAAGTACTGCCTGATATCTCGATACATCTTCGTTCCTCCTGGATGAATGGAGTAAATAGAACTATGAGCTTCGGACATAACTTCTTGCCGAAGGTCTCCACTCGGTACACAGAGTCTGTTTCCAAACCTGAGCGTACCATCTTCATGAATCATTAACTCCTTCCTACGGCCTGATTCACACTCCGACCGCAACTTCTGAATCTGTGGATCTCCTGCTTGTGCTGTCCTTATCCTCTCTACTAAGGTTGACTGAATCTGCATACTGGTCATTCTTTCTATATCCCTTGGCAAAACTACTTCGATTCCCATACTCTGAAGGTCTTCTAAAATATGCTTCTGCGAGGTCAAGATAAAGGCACTGTCTCTCCTACTCAGTGCATCTGCAACTATATTCGCCTTGCCTGGATGATACTGAAGATCTAAATCAAAATCCTTCAGCAGTTCTAACCATCTTCTTTGTCTCATGTTCAAATCTCGCTGCGTGAATACGTATTTCAAACTCTTATGATCAGTATAGATCTCTACCCGATCTCCGTATAAATAATGCCTCCACAACTTGAGTGAAAACACCACAGCTGCTAACTCTAAATCGTGAGTCGGGTAATTCTTCTCATGGTCTCGAAGCTGCCGAGACGCATATGCTATCACCTTTCCGTGCTGCATCAATACACATCCAAGACCCTTCCCAGATGCGTCACAATATACTGTAAAGCCTCCCGCTCCTACTGGAAGCGTCAAGATCGGGGCTGAGATCAACCTCTTCTTCAATTCTTCAAATGATGTCTGACAGCTAGCTGACCAAACAAACTCTACGTCCTTGTGCGTCAAACGCGTTAAGGGTGCAGAGATCTTGGCAAAGTCCGCCACGAACCTTCTGTAGTAACCAGCTAATCCTAAGAAACTTCGCACTTTTGCAACCGTTCTCGGGACCGGCCAATGCTCCACGGCCTCAATCTTCTTCAGATCCACTGACACTCCTGCCCCAGAAATTACATGCCCCAGGAACGAAATGTGATCTAACCAGAATTCATACTTGTCGAGCTTCGCATAAAGTTGATGCTCCCTCAATGTCTGTAAGACAGTCCTAAGATATTTCTCATGCTCCTCTTCACTGCTGGAATAGACAAGAATGTCATCTATGAACACCACCACAAATTTATCCAGATACGGCAGAAAGATGCGGTTCATTAAATCCATGAATACTGCGGGGGCGTTGGTTACTCCAAAGGGCATTACTAAAAACTCATAATACCCATATCTAGATCTGAATGCTGTCTTCGGTATGTCTTGCTCCCGGACTCTTACTTGATAGTATCCTGACCGAAGATCGATCTTGGAAAAGACACTGGCCTTGCTCAACTGGTCAAACAGGTCATCAATCCTTGGTAGTGGGTACTTATTCTTCACTGTTACTGCATTCAGCTTGTGGTAGTCGATACACATCCTCGTCGACCCATCCTTCTTGGGAACTAGAATCACTGGCGCGGCCCAGGGCGATTTACTGTCTCGGATGAATCCCTTAGACTTCAACTCTTCTTCATGTTGATACAACTTATCCTGTTCTGCCGGCGACATTCTGTAAACTCTGTCTGCAATAGGCCTCGTTCCAGGGTTCAACTCAATGCTAAATTCTATCTCTCTGACTGGGGGTATCCCTGGGAGCTCATCAGGAAAGACGTCGAGAAAATCTTCGACCACTCTCGGAATCTGTCCTGGCTCTGACACTGCTGCTGAGATGACGCCTCCGGCCTGATTCTTCAAGGTTCGAGTAAAGATGAACTGCTCTATCCCAGGAACGCTGAATATGACCCTACCTCCTCTACAATCAATTGTCGCATGACTGTCTCTCAACCAGTCTATGCCAAAAACAACATCAAAATTCTCCATAGGGAATTCAATCAATGACGCGGGCAATAAATGCCCACACACCTCTACCGGACATGAAAAGCGTACCCTGCTAACTTCTACGAGCCCATTGCCGGTGAGTATATCCATCCTCTCCGGCAATGCCTCAAACTCTAATCCAATCCCTGTAGCATATTGTGCAGAGATGAATGAATGAGTAGCGTCTGAATCAAATAATGCTACAGCGGGAAATAAGGTGACGAGAATTTTACCTGCTACCACGTCACTAGACGCTAGAGCCTCTCCCAAGGTCAATGTGAGAGCCTGGCCCCGTGGAGCCCCTTGTTGCGGCCTTCCTCGACCATGCTGTTGCTGCCTCTGAGGGCCTTCGGCTTCCTGCGCTTGGCGAAACATCTGAGCCTGCGTTGGTAGACGCTGGGCTAGGGGCCTTACTGCTAATACTGGCCCTCCACTCGGGGTTACAACCGGAGCTGGCAATGCTGGAAACTGCTGAGCTGGCCCTCCTGGCCTCTGCATCACAGGACAAATGGAGATACGGTGGTCTGAACTACCACACCTCAAGCATAAGCCATTCGCTGACCGGCACACCTCCCTCGTGTGCCCTGCATTCCCACAGAATGTACAGCCCTGGGGTGCTCCCTGACGCTGTTGCTGGTTTCTCGGCTGCTGATGCCGAACTGGCACTGTATTAGTTGACACGGCCGTCCTCTGCGGCGCTCCTGCATCATGAATACGTACACCGGGTGCTGGTGCCGATGTTCGCTGCATTGCTCCTCCTCCAACCTGGGAATGAGATCTCTTCTGACCTCCTGTCCGCGATGCCAACCTCTGCTGGGTAAGCTCGTGCCTCCGAGCGGCCGTCAAAACAGCGTCAAACGTCTGGTAGTCGTGTCCTTCCACAAGCTGTAGTCATTCCAAATGAAGTCCTTGCTGGAACCACATAGCCTTCTCTGGCTCCGTTGCCACCATTGCTGGTGCGAAACGGCACAATCTGCAGAACTCTGCTGCATACCCATCTACGGTCTTGCCTGCTTGCTTGAGACTGATAAACTTCTGCTGGAGCTCATATCGAGCTACTACGCCAAAATACTTGGCCTTGAATCTGTCACTGAAGGTGGTCCAACGAACAGGGCGTCTTGCACCAACTTCTTCTGATGCCCACCAGTCGCGGGCAAGATCCTGAAGTACCAGTTTGACCTGATCAACCTTCTCATCATCTGGAACCTTGGCTGCCACAAGAATGGCTTCGATGTCTTGAATCCAGGCATCCGCAGTGATGGCATCCTCCGTGCCATCAAAATACCTCGGGTTCAAGCGACGAAACCTTCCTGATGCTCCCGAGTCAGCCCCGACACTCCTCTCAAGAGCTAACTGAATCCCTTGGTTCAGCAACACGTTCTGCTCCTGCTGCCGAGTCTGTTGCTGTTGGTTAGTGACAAGAAACCCCCGGATGATCTCCAGGAGTGCTACGGCGTCTGGTACTGCCGTTGCTGCTGGTGTTGCAGGAGTTTCAACAACCTGCGGCTGCACTGCCTCTGGTTCCATTTCTGCTCGTGTCTGCCCTGGGGAAGGTTCTCTTCCCTGTTGCTGCCCAGTCGAGCCATGCTCTTGCTGCTCTTCCTCATGGGCCTCACCCGCTACTGAGAATGAAGCACCCCTATAGAGAAGAATATAAGATTATCAAGTCCGGACGAGGAAGATTTCGAGGATGCAAGTCAGGTGAGAGATCAAGGCAAGGACAGAGAATTCAAAACAGAATTTCAAGGAGAACAAGTTTTGATTGAGACTCCTAATAATTCGTAATACCCCACAAGTCTGAAAATCAGACCTGCATGGGCCACCACTAAAACCTTGTCACGCCCCAGTACCGAAATACGGAGACGGACTAGGCCAGCTACTCCATATGAGGTACGTAATGTCATACGGCGATCGCGGCTGTCGAGAGACTAGGGGGTACATGCTACAATCAAGTCTCCTATGGTCCCACAGAGTTCTATGTCTCAATCACTCAAACCACATCAGCAATTAAATGAACATTAAAGATATAGCAGTAAGGCGTCCCCGACGCTTCATCAAAATGGTCATGAGAGACTAGCTTTATAATTTAGCTATCTCAGAGAGTCAGGAGTACAAAATTATACACAGCTGCAGTCTGTTTATTTACAAGTCTGTACTGACACAAAATATCAAGTAATCCGGCTAACAGGTGCCGGTGGCTAAACGTCGCAAAAGTATAAGCAGGAGTGGTGGAGAAGAAACCCACTCGAGTCCCCGAACCGCCATGCTCCTAGTATGCACCATGGATGTCAGGGAGGAAGATCGTGTCCTCTGGCTCTGCTACGAGATCTGGCCAAACAAAACCAGCGGGGTCAGCCCCGAATAGCAAGTACCGCCAAAGGGGCACAAGAGTTAAGATTAAAAACCCAGTTAATAGAATGATTGATAATAGTAATACTTATGCTACTATTATAGGGTAGCGCAACATCCTCGAACCCATGTGGAACCCTTACAACCAAACAAGGACAAAAGGTGCCGCATGGAGTCGGGACGTGTCGTACTCTATAACTTTCACATAAGTTAAAAGGTATAAACAATAAAACCTCCTGATCGTGACTTCGGTCGATAGCCTATCACAGCACAATAACCAACCCAACAATCAAACAAGAACATGGGTTGGATCATGTACCATGATAGTCCATGTTCCTCAGTCATTCACAGAAGTAGCAATCCACAATCAGAATAAGTCTTCCGTTCATAACTTCGGTCCACAGTCTGTCATAGTACGATAACCAACCCAACAATCAAACAAGAACATGGGTTGGATCACGTACCATGACAGTCCACTTTCCTCAGTTATTCACGGAAGGTAAATAGGATACATGCAAGTCGTTTTCACGGCCAATCAAGTCTACGAGTTTCTAGTGGGACGAGGTTATCCTCGCATCATGTTATTTAGAAAATCCTCAGATCGTATCTTTCCAGCAAGGCTAGCCAACCCAGGGGTTCGCGTAGACATGTATGATTGAGCACAGGTTCCTCGCAAGGCCACCTTGCCAAAACATATATTATATAGCAGGAATTAATTGGATACAGTCATCCACTCGTTGCAGATGACACAGTATCCGTGGAGACCAGCCGGCGCGTCAAGACAATATCTCAAGGCGGCTGGTGTAACACGATCTCGGGATTCTGCCCTCCCCATGCATCTAGTATATTTAGTTGCCTAGTTTAACCCTAGGTGAAATCTTGGACTCACATGCTGTGGCCTGCATGATTATCCTCCTAAAGTCGTACTTTAGTACGAGTACCCCAAAGAGGATCCATGTCAATTAGTATGTCAACATGTTCTACCCTCCTTAGTGTAATGCATCAATGCAAATACGCCACGTGGAGTTACGAGTCATTTGTCGAGCATGAACAAGAACTGGGACATTCAGGTACATGTATCAGGAAGGAACACTTTGTTCTCCGGGGTCACATTAGTGCTCATATCATGCTCGGGACAAAAGGCGTAAGGATATAAAATGGGCATATAATATCTAATAAAATATCAAAAGCGTACGCACAAAAGCACGCACGCTCAAGGGGTAAAAGTCACGCAGGCTCACTCAGGCTCACTCAAGGCAGCGTGCGTGAAAAGTCACGCAGACTCAAGGGAAGAGCTGCGTGAAAAGTCACGCAGACTCAAGGGAAGAGCTGCGTGAAAAGTCACGCAAGCTCAAGGAGAGAGCTGCGTGAAAAGTCACGCAGGCTCAAGGAGAGAGAGCTGCGTGAAAAGTCACGCAAGCTCAAGGTGAGAGCTGCGTGAAAAGTCACGCAGGCTCAAGGAGAGAGAGCTGCGTGAAAAGTCATGCAAGCTCAAGGAGAGAGCTGCGTGAAAAGTCACGCAGGCTCAAGGAGAGAGCTGCGTGAAAAGTCACGCAGGCTCAAGGAGAGAGAGCTGCATAAAAAGTCACGCAAGCTCAAGGAGAGACACGCTTCCAACAGGAAGCGTGCTCAAACGGAGCACACTGTTCACTGTCTTCTCCAAATAGCAAGAACACCATGACTGAACCCAAACTTCAAAGCATCATAACTTGGCCATCCGAACTCCAAATCCAGATTTCCAAAGTTCCAACTTGGGTGAAACTGAATGCTCTTCCACATGGAAGCATCAAAAACCCATAAAATCCAACTAAAGTAGATCAAACCATGTAAAATTCAAAAATAATTAAAACCTAGATCTACAAAAATCAAGGCTTCAAAATAGAAATTTTCAAGTTCTAAACTAGTATAGATTGAGGAGAAGAACATGTTTTGGCAAATAGTTTTGTAAGAAATCATTGACAAAATTATGGATCCATCTCTTGAGCAAGTTGGTACTTGCCTTGGTTGATGGAGGAAATATTTGGTTGGTGGAGGAAGTAAATGAGAGGAGAGAGAATGAGATGAGTATATATAAAGATCTTGGATCCATGGGTTCATGATGAACCAAAGGGTTCATGATGAACCATTGGTGAACCAAGAATGGGTTACCCAAATGAGCCAAAACTGAAAGCCCAAATGCAGAAAATAAATTAGGAAATAATATTTTGTCGAATATTTTTGGAAAATGCATGAAGAAATACTGCATAATAAATATAGTATAAATACGAGGTAAATACAAATTATCGGTTTACGTATTAAAATACGTATTCCAGGATCGGGGAGTGACAGGTGTTTTGTGTCGTGTCCACACGAGAGACACGAACACGCTGGATCTGGACTATTTCAGTCCCCTGCTGCTATTGGCCTCGTGCTCAGTGCACAGGCCACGTGGCGGGCCGTGCTTGGACTGAGAGGAGGGGCAGTGTCTGCGAACCTGTCCCCCAAGCCTCGTGTCCAGCGACATCGTGTCGGATACGCCAGGACTCGCGCACTGGTCTTACACACGCGCGCGTTCAGTCTGAGCCACGTTTGATACGCCCTATTTACTTAGACACGACACATCCTAGACACTAATCAGGGTCCTAGGCACTTAGCCCTACCCTAGGCGCACCCACTTGCACGAACACGAGATCTAATTCGTGTCGTGTCGTATCCTAGACTCTCTGGAACACGTGCACGACACTGTGCTGTTGGTTGTGCCTGTGTTGTGCTCGATTTGAGTTTTCCTTGGTTTGGACACGTCTGTGTCCTCGTGGTGGGACACATTTACACTATATTGCATGTATAAACACCCTAGCATAATTACCAACTATTAGTTAACATATTAATGTGTTTTAATATTCAATTTTGATTTCCCTATTTATTCTGATACTGTCATGTATCAGTGTTTGCTTCACTATTTTTAATCCTGTTTGAATTTTGTTTAATGATTTATGGCATGTATTATGTTAGGTTTTAATTACTACACATCAAATACCCTGTTTAGGACTGTAGGATGTTTAACCCAGAGATTTTGGTATGAGTTATGATTCCTTCAAGAATAACACTGTTAACATTCTCCTGAGATTCCTTTGTTGAACTGATTTTGGTTGGTTTAGGATTTGTATATATAGAGGTAAATATATACATAAATGTTGTACAATGGTTACATGAATTGATTTCTATTCCTTTTTCTAACTGTCGAATTGGTTAATTCCTATTTTTCCTGAATTGTGATTCACTGTTTTGTGTTCACTAGTTAATTCCAAATTTACCTAACTTGAAGTTGATTTCCTTCCTTCCTGTCACATGTTTCAGCCTTCATGAGATTTGTAGACTGAAATTGATTTTGTTCTTCTCTTACTTAACTGAAGTTGATTAAATGACCAACTGTTTTCGGTGCATATGGATTCACTGAATTGGGATGAGCAGCTTTTACATGAAAACCTGAGATTTGTGTAGGTTTAAATGTTTGATTTCCTTTTCCTTCTCATAAATCTGAACTGAATGGTTAGGTACATGAAAAACCTGAGAACTTCATTTAGTATTTTACTGTTTTGGATGTTAATCCTGAGATTTGTGAAACCTGAGAACCACATTGGAATTCATGACACACACATACAGTTCACATATATTCCTACACACATGTCACATCTATTTGCCTGCCACACATTGACACATAGTCACATACATGCACACTGCTCTTATTTTTCCCCTCACTGGAACACTGCACACAGGTTCCCATACCCTATGGCACACTCTAACACACACTAATGTCCTGCCACACTGATTTGCCTTTCCCAATTGCAACTAAATTGGTTTCCCTATACAAAACCTGAGATTTTCGAATGACAATCTTTTCTTGGTAGAACTGTTGTTGGTGAATGCGATATTGTATAGGTTGTCAACTGTTAGCTATTAAGCTGAGATTAGCTCTTTTCTGTATACTGTAAATGAATGTTAAATTCTTGATTAATTGTCAATATTGTTTTCCTTTGAACTGATATGAACTTGAATCGATTTTCCATTCCTTCGAAATGTGAAACTAAGTTCTGTGTTATAACTGAGATTGAGTAGGGACTTAGAGGAAGTTTAGATTGTATTGGACTGAATTCCCATTCCCTGAACTGATTTCCTTTTCATTTTATTTCAATGTTTGTTCTTCTTAAAACCAGAGATATTTCATGTTTTTACTGAAATTGGGTATTGTTTGGACTGAACCTGTGAACCGTTTTCCTATGTCCTTGTTTTGCAATATGTGATTTCCTATATCACTGTTCTAAATGCACACAGGACACAATGTGCCACTGATTCCAGTTTCTTTTCCATGTATATCACTGAGTTTGAATGAATGCTTATTTCATAGTTAACTGTCATGCTTTTCCAAAGGTTGAGTTCCACACACACATGAGCAAACTGTCCCTCACACTTTCATTAATTTCTGAGGTTGCTTCCTTAGTTAAACTCTGAGAATGGATGTTTAATTATTGGTTTTAAATTGAAATTTGATTCATTGTTATTTTGCTTTCCACTGTTTCCAGTTTTCTAATAACCTGAGATTCTCTTCATATTAACTGAAACTGAATGTTCAATATTAACCTGAGAATGAGATTGGGCATGGGATGGATATTGTATAGGTTGTTTACTGTAACTGAACTGGGTTGTTCTTCTTCTAAAACCGAGTTTGAATCACTGATTTCCTCTCTTTCTTGCCATAGCTTTAGTTCCCTTTAACTGAGATTGTTCTTTTTCTGAACTAATAATTTGGGTGTTAGCTAACTGAATTTTTAAACTGAGATTGTCACTCTGGCTTCCTGAGAATCACAAGTATTAGGCCACACACAAAACTGAGTATAATTGTTGGTTTCATGTGGAGATTGGTTAGGGTTTTGAATGAGAACTAGTGGTAAATGCTGTTCTTCGAAATTTCCTTGTATATGTTTGGATTTACATTGTTTGAACTGTCAAATTGGAATTTAAAACCTGAGAACACTGCACACAGGTTTACACTCTCATACACATTGAAATTCCAGATTTTCCTCATATTGCACTCCTCTTGATACACATACAGTCACTCTTCACATTAGCATACACTCACACACATACACAGGATTCCTGTCACACTGTTTTGGGAACCTATGTGCCTAATACCCACGTGTAAATGCAATATAGTACACATACCCTCACCCTTTCATGTTACACACACACAAGTACCTAGTTTACATTGACACCTATCTAAACTCTATACACACACATTGTTTGTATGTCCTATTTACACACACATGTATACCTTAATCTCTCTCTAAATCTCTATGTATATATGAATATATGTAAATATATATATTGGCTTGTATGATATGTAAAATAGGTAATACAATATATGCATGGATAATGTGGTATGTAAATTGTAGGTTTGATAGCTTGTATAGACTTGTATATGGTATGTGAGTGCTAGCCTAGGCTTGGTTAGGCCTAGTGAGACTTGTTAGACTTGTTTGGGCTAGGACTTGACCTAGTTTGACTAGTGTGGTTGACTAGAGTTGACCAAGTGTTGACTTTAGTCTAGTTTGACCTAGACAGCATGCAGATGCATTATAGATTACTATTATCATCCCATGTATACATCTTGACTTGTGTTGCTCTAACTAGGAGTCAGGTATCTCATCTCGGACAGTACATTTGCTTCAGACATTCAGATACGAGGCGAGTACATTCTCTGA
Organism: Iris pallida; assembly: GCA_029216955.1. Classification (NCBI taxonomy): domain Eukaryota; kingdom Viridiplantae; phylum Streptophyta; class Magnoliopsida; order Asparagales; family Iridaceae; genus Iris; species Iris pallida. The sequence continues at coordinate 19,398,842 of JANAVB010019800.1, forward strand.
CTGTATCATACTTGCCTGGATTTACATTCTTGTTCTAGATTACTGTACTTGATGCTGACACAATTGTTATCACGGATTGGTACTATTTGGATCTCCTTTTGGGATGTTATCCCCTTGTATTCACTAGATACATATTGTGATGTGCGTTTCACTTCCATATTGTATTTATTGAATACCTATATCCTTGTATACTCCTTGTGCATATTGTACTCTCATTATCACATGAGTCCCAGGGATAGACCATTGTACACTATTGTATAACATTGTACAACTATTGTATAACATCGTACATCTATTGTATAATATTGTACATCTATTGTATAACATTGTATACTATTGTGCAAGATAACGTAATGGGAGTGGATCCTTGTGTATTGATTGGGGAGAGGGAGTAGAATTGGTTATGTAATCAAATCCTATTGTACAAGATTATATAACTATTGTATATATCTATTGTACACCCACGTACAATGGAGTTACCATTGCATTTTCCTAGACCGTTTACATAACCATATTGTGCTCTAAATCACATGTTGCTTACAGTTCTTACTTATCATATATAGATATTTTCCATTATCAAATCTCTGTTGTTTTTATATACATTCTTCTTTCAGCGTTTCATGTACCTTACTCTATTGCATGCTTTATATTTCCTAACATGATATGAACTGCGTGAGATGTTTTGTGCTCGCTCCCGTCCTGACTGGACCTGTTAAATTTTTTACAGAGGATGATGAGGAACCCTGCACTCTTACTTGGAGCTTGCCTAGTTGACACTCACGACCTGGACCCCTGGGGAGGTTCAGGCAGCTGCTCAGGATGATACCTTGTATAGTGTAGATAGCTTAGACTGTTCCTTCTTTTCATGCTTAGCTGTTGTCTTTATTTTCAGAGTTGTATATTTTAGAGTTGATGAGACTTTATTATTTCATTCTGCTGTACCTCAGTTGAAGATTTTTTTATCTATTTCCATCGTGTTACATTCTACCTTAGATTGTGATTGAGTTGTACCTCTGTGTTGGCCTCATTTTGGAGAGTATATTTCATGTTATGTAGTTATAGTTCATGACCTAGAACAGCATTCTACTGCCGACACTGCGGCGTAGGCTGGGCGCTGTTACGTACTCGTACCCTCACGGTGGGTGCGGGTCGTGATAAATAATAATAGATAAAGATGAATTGTTGTACGCTTCTGTCAACATGATGTCTCAAAACACTAGTGGTAGAAAGCGTCCAAGACGTAATGCATCCCACAATCCCAGTCAACAGTACTTAGATCGGATTCGTGAGTACGACGAAGGAGTATACCGACACACCAGATCAAGAAACCAAAAAACAATCAGTCAAAGGAATCTTCCTTCTGACCAAGATACAATCGGTCAAAGGAATCTTCCTGATTCCAGTCAAGATGCCTTCAGTCAAAGGGATCTCCCCATCACTCATCCTGGGGGTAGTTCCTTATATGACTTTGATGCCATAGTGAAAGTTCTGAACGAACCATCTTTTTTACTAGCTCGTCTTCGATAGCTAGAGAAGTGACTGCTTACGTCGTCACAAAAGATCAAGATGCTTCCAGTTCTAACAGTCAAAAGTAGAGAATTGCTGCTTTGGAGGCCAGTTTGAAGAACATGGTTGAAATGATGACAGATATGCATGCTGTGATTATGGCACAACATACGGTTCCACCGGTTGTGAATCTGATTTCGACCCAAGAACCTGTAACAACATCTGCTCCAGTCAATATTGGTCTGCGGGTACAGTCTCCTCACAACGCTTTCATACCAGTGCAGACTATTCCAAGTCAATTTGGTGCTGGGGGTGGTACTTATCATGCAGTACCTCCTCCTAACACATTAAATTAGTCCACTGCTCCACAATCATCGGGAGATACTAATGAGGTCGTAAAACTTTTACGTATTCAATTTGAAGCCTTCAAGCAGAAAGACGGCTTACAGAAGCTTGGGATCAAGTAGTATTATCTTATAGAGTGGAAGGAAGTTCAATTTCCTTCCAAATACAAACCCCCTACTATTATACTGTTTAATAGAAGCACATCCCCAAGTCAGTACCTCAATCACTTTGAGGTAATGACTGATCAATTACAGCCAAACGATGCTCTATTCACTAGGGTGTTCATTGGATGCTTAGCAGGTGCAACTTACGACTGGTACTGCAGTTTACCAGATGGTTGTATAACCTCTTTCTTCGGATTCAAACAAATGTTCTTGGAATGATTTTATAAGGAAACAAACGACATGACTATGTCTGCCCTCATCAAAATTAAACAGCGACATAATAAAACGACCGAACGGTTCATTGAACGATTCTGTCGTGAGGCACTCAAAATGCCTCTCGGAACTCCAGATGCTTTGACCATAGACACTTGTAAATCAAACTTGTTGCCTATAATCAGCATGTGGACTGGATCGACACAGTTTCAGGATTGGCCTTCATTCATAGTGAATGCTAAAGCAGCAGAAAAAAGTGCTGATAAGTTTAAACAATTAGGTATTCAGATGCCTAATTTTGACATAGATGAACATGCTACATCAAATAGCGGTGGCCGTCAGAACAACTGCAAGAGCAAGAAGACTTTGGCTATCAATGTCAAAGGCAAAGAAGCTCTAGCCGTCAATATAGGTCAATCAACACCTTCTCCAACGGCACCACCACAGAGAGCACCATATCGAAAGAAGAATACTCCTTCGATGAAGATGATGTCATGAGTATCTTTGATTGCCTGATCAAGAGCAATAAACTTCAGCTGCCGGATGCAAAACGGCCAGAAAAAGTAGGTAAAACTGACCGCCCTAAATATTGTGTTTACCACAGGTTTATCGGACATCCGACTTGAGCATGCTACGTGCTCAAAGGCAAGATCCAGGAGAGGTCAATTCTGGTGTAATCACTCTCCAACAAGACGAAAAGACTATAACGACTAACGTCGTCTCTCTACAGTTTACCAATTTTTCTGCTCAACTTATGCAGGACGGCATCGTCCCTATCCCGAGAACCACTTTGGAGATTGTTAATCTTCCACCGGCATGAACTGATGGTCTTGTTCCTCTGTCTACTGATAAGGGAGAAATCATGTGGATCCATCCGAATTTAGTGGCTGATTTCGAAGCAACTTCTTCATCCACAAAGTCCAAGAAGATGACCAAATATAAGTCATGTCATATGACTTCATTGGGTGAACATTGTCTTCCACCTTTAGCTGATACCTTCATCTCGGTGGCAGATTCTTCTTCTTCATCTGAAATAATACTGCCAAAGTTAGAGGACAAATATCAACCAGCTTTCCATTTATAGTCCACAATCCCGTTGTCACCCCCCAGAACCAGAATACTGGAGAGCGGGGGACAGACACAGCCAGTTACGTACATTGAAGTGCAACCCACCTTGCAATATGGTCACGGCTGTCTAGATGCATGCGGGTTTATCTACAAGCTATCAGTCTCTTATGGTCAAGAACAAGCCTAGTATCTCAATCTCAAGCAAGAAAGTAAATGTTACAAGATATTAGATCATCAGACATACAAGGTAAGGCATCCCAAACATTACATATTCAGATGATCATAAAGCTAGTCATACAAAATGCGAAGACTAGCAAGAGTTTAAGTCATACATGATCAACCCTAGGATTTGTCAATCATGTTACAACCCTTAGGCAGACAAAGTAAGTTTCAACACGAGCTAACACTTGCTCGACGGCTAAACGCCTCAAAAGAATAATTTACAATATAGCGGAGAACAAAAGAAGAAAACCCACTCGTTGCCAGGATTACGCCTAGTATTCACCATCTGGCTGGAAGACATGTAGATCCTCGGGAGCTATTCTAAAATTTGGCCATACAAAACCAGCTGGATCAGACCCCAGAAAGAGCAAGTGCCACAAAAGAGGCTTCACTTAAAAAAACTAAAACCAACATATTAGCACATAAAGACAAATGATAACGAAAGACATAAGTTAGAGAAAACATAGTGATAAACGATAAGACAACTAAAGGACTATTCTGGTAACCAAGTTACAACCCGTAAACCAAACAAGGATCGCGGTTGTAACCTTTCACCTGAACAGAGCTTAGTCTCCAATTATTTATCGATAAGAGTAAAGCATAACAGTAATGTATCGAAGTAATCATAGATTGGCACTGTCTAAACAAGACTAGACTGGACTCTATCCATCAATCATGGCCAAACAATATGTGCGGCTTGATACTTTAACTAACTAGGGTTATCACAAGCCTAGTTACTACAAGATGCAATGAGATGTTCCGGCAGTCACAAGCCCTGTAGCTATCCAGGTTATCCAGGCGAGGTTGCTTAGAGTTACCAAGAGTTAGAGAATCATTAGGTGACTTGGAGTACAACACATGGCAGTGTGCTATAGTACTCATGATTTTAAGAAGTGCCCCATATGACAGTGGACTGGAAATGTGCCCTACTCGTCGGCAGGCTACAAGTCCACTCAAGTGTGGCCGGGATAACAGGATCGCCTGTAACTGGAAAAATCTCTCTATATGAACTACTTGATCAATCTAGTCATTAACCTAGTCATATTTATTATGAATCACTGAACGTGGTAACCAGGAATCCATGTCCTAGACATGATGCAGGGCAAGGTAGGTAGCTTGTACAATCACAATCAGGAAAATCAACCACGGTGTCAAGAAAAGTGTTACTTAGCAAGTCAGGGTAGCTGCCGCAACAACCCTTCAAGATTATCATGTCATGTCGGATTACTTGTTACTTGTCAGGAGTGCACCTCGATGGGCCACCATCAAGATTATATATGTCTTATCAAGTTACTTATCATGTCAAGAGTGCGCCTCGACGGGCCACCCAGGGGGTTATCATGTCGTGTTTATGTCGTGATCAATACTGGCAAGTCATGTTGTGCTCAACAAGTTATCGAGTCAGGTGGTCACAAGATAGATAAAGTACAAGTTACATACAAGATCACAGACATATACATTAAAAACTAGGAGAATATGCATGGGGGTAAGGGGCAAGGGGTATCATGGCAACAAGTGACGCCAGAGAAATGACAGGTGGCGCCAAGGGGGGACAGGTGGCGCCAAGGGGGGACAGGTGGCGCCTAAGTTCGGTTACGCTAGGCTGGGGTGTGCCAGACACTAGGGCATGCCAGGTCAGGTTGCGCCAGGCACTGGGATACGCCAGGTCAGGTTGCGCCTGACTGGGTTGCGCCAGGTCAGGTTGTGCCAGGTCAGGTTGCGTCTGACTGGGGTGCGCCAGATCATGTTACGCCTGACTGGGATGTTCCAGATAAGGTTGTGCCAGGGCAAAGGGCGCTGGCTATGTTGCGCCAGGTCAGGTTGTACCTGACTGGGGTACGCCAGATCAGGTTGCACCTGACTGGGGTGCGCTAGATTAGGTTGCGTCTGACTTGGTTGCGCCATGGCCAAAGGGCGCTGGACTAGGTTGCGCCTGACTGGGTTGCGCTAGGTCAGGTTGCGCTAGGGCTAAAGGGTGCTTGGATAGATTGTGCCTAACTGGATTGCGTCAGGTCAGGTTGCGCCAGATACTGTTCTTCTTCTCCAAACAGCAAAGAAGAACCATGGAACCCAAAAACTTTAAAATGCCATAACTTGCGAAATACAAGTCCGAATTGAGACTTCAAAGGGTCTAAACTGCATAGAACGAGATTTTCTACAGCCTGGGATGAATAGATCAAAACCAAGAAAAATAAAAAAAGATCAAAACTTAGATTTGCAAAAATCGATCCATCAAAACCGAAAATGCCAAGTTCTAAAGAGGCTTAGAATCAAATGAAGAAGAGAATGGAAAACTAAAATGGAAGATCCATCATGAAGCAAGATTGCACTTGCCTAGGGTTTCTTTGGTGGATGGGAGGAGTAATAGAGAAGAAGAAGGAGTAAATAAAAGAGTTATAGAGTAGAGAGAGAGGAGTTGGTTTATAAAGAGGGTTCAACATGATGAACCATCTTGACCCAAACCGAACCAAAATAAACCAAGCCAAGCTAAACCAAGACCAAACCATGCTAGACAAGTCAAAATACGGGTCGAAAATCCGTACACGTATACTAAAAATACGTATAACGGGAAACGAGAGAGACAACTTTACCCACCTTAAAAGAATTTTGTCATCGAAATTTAATCAAGAGGCTAGAGATATCGGGGCAAGCTATACTAATAGTGGCAATCTATGACTAGCAATCAACCAAGCAATCATTCATGCAAACCCCCTAAATTCTACCACGATTTTTTTAAAATAATTTTGTATTTATTTTGTACTTCGTATCTGAACGTCGCATACGAGTTCGTATTGTGGTATTTGTGTAGCGTGCGAGATTTGCCTTTCGTATTTGCTCGATGAGTGCGAATATGTGTCGAGGTACATATTTTAGAAAAACATTTTTATTATAAATTTTATTTTATATAGGAAAGTACATGTTCAAACAAATGTGATAAATTTTTTTTATAAAAGAGTTATTTTATTCGTCATTTAAAAATAAGTAGTGATTTGAAAATTGTGGTTATATGAAATGTATTCCAAATATTTTGTGAAATTTGGAATTAGTTTATTAATATATTTTATTATTTATAAAAAGTTATTTTATGATTTAATATTTAAGTAATTATATTGATTTTCGGAATTAATTAATATTATTATTTTATTATTTGAAATGGATATTTTAAATGTTTAATTAATTAAGATAATTTAAATTTAAAATTTGATTGTGTTGATATATTTGAAATAGTTTTTGAATTACAAATAAGATTACTTAGTTTTATATTTTGAGAGATATTATTGAATGGAATTTAAAGAGATTTAAAATTAGAAAGGGATTTATCCATAGGGATTTAAGACATCCCAAATCCTTATCCAAATATGGTTTCCACCTCCTATATAAGGAGAACCCCCATTGCTCCATTTTTCCATATTTTTTCACACAACAAATTCCTCCACCATCCACAACGGTGCCGTGCATCGTGTCCGTGCCAACCCAAGCCTCGTGTATCGTGTCTGTGCCCACATAAATCTTATTCCAGCAGTACAGTTATCCGTATCGTATCGGACATCCCCGATACGACGACATGAAATCTAACCCTACGCCCGCTACCGTTCTCTGACTCCCCGTCACTCGAGCATCACCACCAATCCATACCTCGACAACCACGTCCGACCATGAACCCGAGCCATCGATTTCCCTTGTCTAAGCCTGTAGTGTCCCGCTCCTAGTGGTTCACTATGTAAGGCTTGTGGCTTGGCTAACTCGGTCGGAACCGAGTATTGAGGAAACATACCGTCGGCACTGAATCGATCACGGACAAGTACATAAGAACCTTTCCAACTAATGGATTGGTTTCTCTTGAAATGCGTCCAAGAGTTTTCTCTGGATGTTTTGCTGCTGGTTTTGTTGTTTGGTTTTGATGGATGCTTTTCTGAATGATTTTCGATGATTTGATTCTTGCCCGTTTTCATCAATTTGCATAGCATTCATTCTTGAGAATTCTGAGAGAAGAGAACACAATGAGACGGATTATTAACCAAACTTTTGGTGCCAATGCAGACTGACGCGTGACGGAAGGCTAAGCGTGCAAGTGTTCCTCTCTCTCTCGGCGATTCTCTAATTTGGTGAGTGTGGATCTCTGTGGTGGTATTGTCCCTCTCGCTATTCCTTCATGCCAACTAAATAATTGTCTTGCAACATCCGTTGATCGATATCAGTTGCTAATGCCACAAGTCAATACCACTAAGAAGTTAGAGATAGAACATTAAACATTGAAAGAATTGATTACACTGTTAACAAGATTAAGAATTGTGCTTGTCCCTTGAACATTGAACATTGAAAGAATTGTGCCTATCAGTTGTACTTCTTTTCATGAATCAATGTAGCCGAAATAGCATTTCAAATATTATCGAGAAAAGTTGTATTCTGACTACAGTTATGAATAAAATGAGTATTTCTTCTTCCTATATTGTGTCCTCAATATTTATGAAATGTGACTGGGTTTTAAATGTTTCTAAATGACATAACAGTACACGTTCTTGCCTTGTACAAGTGCAACACCAGACTTGTACGACATCACGCCTTAGCGAGGACGAACGATTCGGCGTGAATCGAAACGAGGACGAAAGATTCCTCGAATCGGGGCGTGACAAGTTGGTATCAGAGCACGGTTTCAAATCCTCGAATTTCGAAAATATTTTCAAAAAGGAAGTCTTGATGCAAATTTTCTCGATTGATGGTGTCTATAGCGCTGGCATGAAATAATGTTCCATACAATAAGTCCATAATTATTTTATGAGTGCTAATAAAATTATTTCTTTGTTGTAGAATGACCAAGGGTGATAGCGCAAAGATGAATTTATCGTCTGACCTAATTGAGAAATTGATTAAACAAATAGAGGCTCAGAGAAAGCAGAACGAAGCTCAACATCGCACGCTTCAAGAGCAGCTTCAATATCAGTTTCAGGAGCAGCTAGATGCTCAACAAAAGCAAGTGGATAGTCTAACTCAGATTGTCACCAAGCTGACGACCGATTCCAATATTTCTGCAAAGGCCGCAGCAACCGAGACCGTAGAAGTACCGGCAGAGAAACCTGAAACACCGACACAGAAGAGAACGAGCTTCAAGTTCTCTGAATTCAAGAGTTGCGACCCGCCTGAATTTAATAGGAAAGAGGAGCCAGATGAGGCGATGGACTTCTTGAACACACTTGAGGGCTACTTTTGAATGTTGGAGATTCAGGGCAATAAGAGGGTGGAGTGTACCGTTGTACAACTTTGTCTCAAGGCCCAGGAATGTTGGACCTCGCAGAGACATGCACTATGTGGTAATAATCCAGATACGAAGATATCTTGGAAGATCTTCAAATAGGCCTTCATCGTACAATTCATTCCACCAGCTGTCCGTCAACAAAAAGAAGATGAGTTCATTGCACTCCGACAGGGCAGTATGTCGGTGGATGACTACGAGACTGAATTTTTGAAAAGAGTTGCCTTCGCTGGATACATGGTCCCGAATGATGATGCAAAGTGAAGAAGATTCGTACAAGGCTTGAATGAGGGCCTACAGCGCGATGTGCTAAGTCGGAAGTGTACGTCTTATCAGGAGGCGTATGAGACAGCTATTGAGATGAAGAGATTTTATCCACTAATTGGCCGTGGAACAACAGTACGCAACCAGGGAAGCAACCATAAACGACCCTTGGCTGCTGAGAGGAATGATGTTTCTAAGCGTCATAATGCTGGCAACAATAAGGGTGAATATCAAGGACCGCGTTGCTTCAAGTGCAACCGGTATGGGCATCGACAAACAGAATGTCGAGCCAGATGCTTCAATTATGGCGGCATGGGCCACAGGGCATCTGAATGCATAAAGGAAAGGAATCAGAATCCCCTACGGGATCAGCACTATAATCATCATGGACCGAACGACAATTAGTACCGTGGAGGATATAACAATCAGAACTGGGGCCAACATAACAACCAAAATCGTGGCCAAGCGCCACCAGCCTTACCAGCTCCGAATGGGAATGCACCGAATCAACAACAAGGTGGGCAAGCAAGGGTTTATGCCTTGACTCAGGCAGAGGCCCAGACCGCAGAGAATGTTATAACAGGTATGTTGCTGTACAAAGGCATACCTGCAAGAGTACTTTTTGATTCTGGTGCTACTCATTGCTTTATCTCTTCTGATTTTGCAACGGAAAATAAATTTTGTATGACTCAACTAAAGACAGCTTTGTGTGTTAGCACTCCTTAGGGAGTAGATATGCCTGCAACTTTGATTTGCAGGGACGGCTACATTAAAATTGGAGGCAAGACTTTATCTCTGGATGCAATTGTACTCGACATCAAAGAGTACGATATTATCCTGGGAATGGACTGGCTCAGCGCATGTCATGCAACGATCGACTGTACGGATAAGAGAGTTGTGTTTCGCCTATCCGGAGAAACGAAATTCTCTTACTCGTACGGCTCAGCGTTCCAAGGACCCATGGTCATATCGGCAGTTACAGTAAGGCACATGCTGTACTCAGGGTGTGAGGGATTTCTCACTTCTGTCCAAGACACTCGAATAACGAGTGTAGGCTTGAATCAGACCGAAATTGTGGCAAAATTTCCTGATGTATTTTCGGACGAGATCCCTGGAATGCCGTCGGATAGAGAAATTGAATTTACAATTGATACATTCCCAGGTACTCGCCCGATATCAAAGGCACCGCACAGGATGGCTCCGGCAGAATTAAAGAAACTAAACGTGCAGCTACAAGAATTACTAGACCGGGGATACATTCGCCCAAGTGTATCTCCATGGGGAGCTCCAGTGCTGTTTGTAAAGAAGAATGATGGGACGATGCGGCTGTGCATCGATTATATAGAACTAAACAAGGTAACCATCCGTAACAAGTATCCCTTGCCAAGGATAGATGATCTATTCGATCAGCTTCAAGGGGCGACCGTGTTTTCTAAAATTGATCTTCGTTCAGGATATCACCAATTGAAGATCAGACCCGAAGATGTCCCTAAGTCAGCATTCCGTACGAGATACGGACACTATGAGTTTTTGGTCATGCCATTCGGCTTGACCAATGCTCCAGCAGCCTTTATGGATTTAATGAATAGAGTATTTCGACCATTCTTAGAAAAGTTTGTTGTCGTGTTCATCGATGACATCTTGATCTACTCAAAAGACAGGGCGACTCATGTCGGACACTTGAAAGAAGTACTTCAGACGTTGCGGGACAACCAGCTGTATGCAAAACTAAGCAAGTGCAAATTTTAGATGAACATCGTGTCGTTCCTTGGACATACTGTTTCGGCAGAAGGTGTTGTCGTCGACCCAAAGAAGATTGAGGCAGTTGTAGACTGGAAGCAGCCTGCATCAGCTAGCGAGATATGGAGTTTCTTTGGTTTAGTCGGATACTACCGTAGGTTTATGAAAGACTTTTCGAGAATCGCATCGCCTTTGACTCGCCTCACTCAGAAGGGAGTCGTATTTAAGTGGACCGAAGACTGTGAGAGTAGTTTCCAAGAACTCAAGCAGCAGCTCATCACAGCTCCAACTTTAGCACTTTCAGAAGGCTCTGAGGGATTTCAGATCTACAGTGATGCATCGGGACTTGGTTTGGGATGTGTTCTCATGCAACGTGGGAAGACAATATCTTATGCGTCGAGACAGCTCATGCAGAATGAGAAGAATTACCCAACTCATGACTTAGAACTGGCGGCGATTGTGTTCGCGTTGAACTTGTGGCGACACTATCTCTATGGTGTGTCCTACGAGATCTTCACGGATCACAAAAGCCTAAAGTACATATTCACGCAGAAGGAATTGAATTTGAGGCAGCGGCGTTGGTTAGAATTGATCAAGGACTATGACTTGACAATCTCCTATACGCCGAGTAAAGGAAACGTGGTAGCTGATGCCTTGAGTCGGAAATTTGTGGGATCACTATCAATAGCAAAAGAGGTACTACGGGATCTTGAAGAGATGGGTATCGAATTCAGGATTCGTCCGCAGAATGTGCAGTTGGCTCAGTTACAACTTGAGCCGAGTCTCCAGGGAAGGATTAAGATTGCTCAGAAGGATGACCCGTTTCTGCAGAAGATACGCGAGTTGATTCTAGCAGAAAAGGCGTCGGACTTTACCGTTGAAGATGATACTATTCGTGTCAAGGGGAGATTGTGCGTCCCTAAGAATGAGGATATCAGGAAGGAAATACTGACCGAGGCTCATTTCGTAAAGTATTCCTCGCATCCGGGAAGCACGAAAATGTATAAAGATTTGCGCACCACATTTTGGTGGCATGGCATGAAGAAGGATGTGGCGCTATTCGTATCACAATGCTTGGATTATCAGCGTGTGAAGGCCGAACATCAATGGCAAGGCGGAGAACTACAAAATTTGGCTATTCCACTGTGGAAGTGGGATAATATCTGTATGGATTTTATAGTCGTCTTGCCAAGAACTAAGAAGAGAAATGATGCGATTTGGGTTATCGTGGATAGATTAACTAAATCGGTACATTTTATTCCAATAAAAGTTACGTGGGGCGTAGAACGGTTGGCTCAGATCTACATAAATAAAATTGTCCGATTACATGGGGGGCCAGCTTCTATAGTGTCGGATAGAGACGGAAGTGTAGGGTGTAAAAATTATGACATGCTGACATAAGACTCAGCCAAAATCATACGCTTAAGGCTATACGCTCAGTCAAAGCCATACGCTCAAGGCCATACGCTCAGCCAAGGCCATACGCTCATCTAAAGGCCGTACGCTCAGTGAATATTTTATTATTTCCTGAGATGACAGCATAGTATGTATTTAATGAAGGATGAATCTGACACTTCGTCTTTCGTGCAAAAGACAGCTGCTCTATGAAGATTAGCCGTCGTATAGGTTTTCGAGAAATGATTTTATCTCTTACGAGGACAGCTCAGCAGCCATCATAAATGCACAGCCATCATTACTGTCATTTCTGATAGTCTGTCAGCCATCATTTCTACAGCACGACGCTCGAGAGATATTTGTCAGTATTTGAAGATATGGCGTATTTGAGAAGATTGAGGACAGCCACGTGTCTACTTCCTCATTGCCCAACCAAGTGAACGTATGGATTCCATAAGGCTCATTGCCCAACCAAGTGAGCGTATGGATTCCATAAGGCTCATTGCCCAACCAAGTGAGCGTATGGACTCCATACGACTCCTTGTCAACCAAGTGAGCGTATGGACTCCATACGACTCCTTGTCAACCAAGTGAGCGTATGGACCCCATACGACTCCTTGCCAACCAAGTGAGCGTATGGACCCCATACGACTCTTTATCAATAAAGTAAGCGTATCAGCCTTATATGGCTCTATGCTGCCCAAGTCAGCGTATGCAAGACATGTGCCTTCAAAAGCTAGCGTATGACTCCTCTTCAAAGACAGCGTATCACAGCAAATGCATCCAGGATGACTTTCAACGTACAGTCAACACACGTTCTCACGTGTCCTGTACTCGGTTACCCACTTATTCAGAAGTTATGCAACGTGGCATTCATGCCATCAATCTCTCCTAGATATATTCCACTACTTTCAACCGTACTCCAACGTGTCTCCACCAGAATTTGCCACGCATCCCTGCAGTTATGCACACGTCAAGTAACTGACTGAGCGTATGCTTCAGAACAGTTATCCAGAACTCTATAAAAGAGAGTTTCTTCATCTTCATCAGACACTACAATTAATTCAGAGAGAATAAAGAGATTGCCCAGTTGCTGTCCAAGTTCTTCAAAGTTCGAGTTTTCTTCATCGCATCGTCCAAGGGATAAAGTAATCGTCTTCTAGATAAGATTCCTACAGTTGTAATTTTCTCAGATACAAAATAAATAAAGTGAATTTATTTATGGAAAATAAATTGGCGAGTCTGCTGGGGAAAGCTATCTCCTCCAATGAGATAGCAACAACTCAATGCGATATTTCGTCGATCGGCTCGACGAAGAAGACGATGGTCGTACAATTCGACCAATCTGCTTACGAAAAAATGCTCAAGGCGAAGGAGGGCCGAATTGCTTCCTCCGCTCTACCTGCTGCCAAGAAGAAGGGATGCTCTGTCTATGTTCCTAAGTCTTCTTCGACAGCCCGAGACGCTTCTGTCACTTCTCACACTGACAAGAACACGTCTTCAACGTCAATGAAGCACACTCCGGCTTCCCTGAACACGACAACAGTGGCTTCTCCTAGTCACGCTGACAAAGTGGGTTCTTTAACCAAGTCAGCGTGTCTAAGGAAAACCATCTCTGGATATGTCAAAGTCTCTTCTCCTTCTACTCTTACGACAGCAGTCGGCTCTTTAGCCATTGATGACTCTGTGCGTATGGCAGTCAAAGGGCAGCGTACGGCGAAGGCAGCATACAAAAGCCAACAGAAGGCAGCGTACGCTAAGCCAAAGCTGGCGTATGCTAGTAAAAAGGCAGCGTATGACCAGAAGTCCAAACTGAAGTCAGCGTATGCTAATAGATACAGTCCTTTGAATGTTTCTCAAAATCAGGTTGAGGGTTCTCTTCTACAGAACATACAAATGATTCCTCCATAATTTGCACATCTTGTACCAACCAAGGAGAAAGACTCTTTAGTCAACTCCTCTACTCCTAAGGTCTTTACCTCTGGAGTTAATTTGACTAGTACTCTTACTAGATCAAACAAAGGAAAACGTCTTTTGGCTACTTCCTCTAAAGATGGATTATTACCGACTCCTAGTCGGAATAATACCCATCTTTCTTCTCTCAAAATTTCTCGATCTGAGAAAGGCAAATTACAAGTATCCAAGACTGATACCAAAGTCATATCTCCTACGGATCTTCATAACAAGCTTAATCAGAATCATCTCAGTTCCACTTCTGGTATTAAGAAGCCTGATCAAACTGAGACAATTATACTAGACTCTGATGCAGAATATGCCAAGAACTATGTGGCTCAAATTAATCAGTCTTTATACACTCAAGAACCGAGAAGACAGAAGAACAAAAGACAAGTTTCTACACAGAAACTATCTTCAAGTACTTCCCAATCTGTTCCTACGGATCTCCGGGAGTATTTGCGAAATAAACGGAGAATTGACACTCCATCTGGCCATGACATTGCTCATATTTGCTATGAAAAGCATGGTTGCAACTTCCAACCTCGGGTTATAATCCAGTGTTGTTGTTCACCAAAAAGACGATCTGTTTTCGAACGGATTCAATATGAACCAATATTGGATGAAGATGAACCTCTTTATGCTTCTGTCAACATGACTTCCAGAAATATTGGGGGTAGCATACGGTCTGATGCTATATCAGATTCTGAAGATGGTGTTTATCTCGGCACCCGATCCAGGACCGGAGCCTTGGCCAGGGTCTCTTCTTCTTCTCATCCAAGTGGTAATCCGGAGATCACAGAGGACTTCCTTGGAGAGTCCAATTTTCCAGTATTGATTCCTGTAAATAGTCCCGGGAAAGATATTGACTCACACAGCGATGATTCAGAACGGACTGTTTCATCGTCTATTCCTCGAATGATTACCACTTACATGGTGGATGGCAATCATGAATCTTCAACTAGTACTGAAGCTCATGAGCAGAGGATTTCTTCTTGGAACAACAGTTACGAGCTATGGCAGATACATTGAATGCTATGCACACTCTTATGCAAGCTCAACATCAAACTCAGCAAGTTCAACAAACAGTACCACCAGTGGTATTAAATACTCCTGTTACCCCAAATCTGGAACCCTCTACTATTTCGGGGGTACAATCTAATGTTCCTGTACAAACCACTCCAAGTCAGTCTGGAGATGGGGGTGGTACATATGCTGCAGTCCCTCCTCCCAATTACACTCAACAAGTTACAACTCCATAATCTTCCAGAATTGTTACTGAAGAGTTAAGGAATCTCCGAACTCAATTTGAGGCATTTAAACAAAAGGATGGTTTACAAAGATTAGGTATCAAGCAACCTTACCCGATAGAATGGAAGCAAGTATCATATCCTCCTAAATACAAGCCTCCGACTATCTCTTTCTTTGATGGAACTACCTCCCCAAGTCAATTCATTAATCATTTTGAAGTAATGACTGATCAGTTGCAACCAAGCGATGCCCTCCTCATTCGGGTGTTCGTCGGATGTCTTAAAGAAACAGCTTATGAATGGTATAGAAGTCTCCCGGATGGGTGCATTACTTCATTTGCTGGGTTCAAACAAATATTTCTTGAACAATTCTATGAAGGGCTCAATGACATGACCATGTCAGCCCTCATAAGAATTAAACAGAAAAATAATGAAACCACTGAGGACTTCATTAAAAGATTCAGAAGAGAAGCCCTCAAAATGCCTCTTGGAACTCCCGATGCTGTTACTATCGACACTTGCAAATCGAATCTCTTACCATCATCAGTATGTGGACAGGATCCACTCAGTTTCAAGATTGGCCTTCTTTCATCGTCAGTGCCAAGGCTGCTGAAGTCAGTGCTGAGACCTTCAAAGGCCTGGGGGTACAAATGGCTCCCAAAGAATTAAATCAGAGTGCTAGCAATAGTACTCGACCCAATAATTGCAAAGGAAAATAGGCTCTTGAAGTCAATCTCCAGAGCAATAGTCAAGAGATAAAGACTACCCAAGCTACTCCAGCTCCAACAAATCAACAACAGAGACCTCCTCGGCCGAAGGAAGAATATTCTTTCGATGATGACGATGTTCAGGGTATCTTTGAATGCTTGCTCAAAGGTAACAAAATACAATTGCCAGAAATCAAAAAGCCTGATGAAGCCAACAAAACAGATCATCCAAAATACTGTCCATATCATAGAATGCTGGGTCATACAATCCGGTCTTACTATGTATTAAAAGGAAAGATCCAAGAGATGATTAAATCAGGAGCTGTGACACTAACACCCAAAGACAAGACAGTCACAGCAAATGTAATTTCAATGCAGTTCGGTGACTTCCCTCCTTTAATGGTGGAAAGTGGGATTGTTCCTATCCCCAAAGCAACTCTCGAAGTGGTGAACATCCCACCAGCACAGAATGAAAGACTTGTTCCTATCACAACTAAGAAGGGAGAGATCATGTGGATCCACCCTGATTTAATGACGGAGTTTGAGACGTCTTCCTCTTCTCTTAGGAAGACTCCTTTGTCTAAAAAGAAGCTCAGAAAGACTAAGTCATGCAATGTGACTTCTAGTTTCACACCCGATTTTTATCTAACCTCTAATTTCATCTTGACAGGAAATTTACTCCCTACGGAGATAAAATCTGTACCTCAATCTGAAGATAGGTACAAGCCTGCATTTCATCTATACAGTTTACAATCTCGTGAATTAATGGCGAAGATGGGTTATGATCTAGCCACTGCTCCTGGTTTGAACTCAGGCAAAGGACTCCGAGCACCTTTAGCCATCACTATGAGACATAATCAATCTCGTGTTGGTCTCGGTTTCTGGAATGAAGCTCTCATCAAGCATAAAAGACCAAGAGCAAGATGAAGAATTGTAACATGGTTTCCATAGACCCTGAACCAGAATCTGAAGTCGAAGTTCATGCTGGAACTCGATCAGGAAAAATATATCTGAAAGATTATGCTGACATTCCTGGAGAAACTCCTGATGTCCCTCCGGTTTCAGCTCCAACACCAGTCTCTACTGAAGAGCCTTCAAATGTTTCTGCTGAGACAGTTCATTCTAAACCAACAGCAGCTGACAAAGGCAAACAACAAGTTCGCTTCGATAAACCATTTGTCACGACCCGCACCCGCTTTTCGGATAAGAGACGTGTCCAAGCCAGCCTACGCCGCAGAGTCGGCGGTAGAACGCTGTCAAGCCCGCAAGAAATAAATGCTCAAAGTCGCAAAATATAATATTTGCTGCTCATTCACAATTCTAATTTATTACAACAGTTACAACATTTATATTTAAAGAAAATACAAAGTTTTCCAATTAATGAAATGATATAATTGCTTTCTATTTCTAGGTTGTCTTCAGCATACCCAAGTCTTCCCCAGTGCTAAGAGTGATAGCGGCTAAACCTGAAAAATGTTGGTTATCCAGTCAGGATTGGAACAAGTACACAAATCGACGGCAATGCAAAACATAACAGAGTTAACAAGACATGAAAATAGCATATGAGATATGAAAGCTGGTAAGAAACTGATGACATAGCATGATAGAGAAGTAAACAAGGAAAAAACTAATAAAAGACATCTATCTAGGTGGTGTGAAATATCTGTTTCAACATGTGGATGGCTAGGGGTAAATAAGGCACACTGTACGTGTCGTGCGTAGCGGCTAGCATTCAAGATTAGACATAATGGGATAGTTCTGGGTAGTCCACATGTATACTAAGATATTTCCCCTCCCGACTACTCCGTGTGACGAGCGTGTCAACAAGCAGCAAGATATATGTATAGACATGAAATAAAAATACTACTATGAATCGGAAAGCAATCAGAAAGTGCACTTGCCTGAGGTCCTTAGCTGGAGAAACCAAAATACCATACCACTCTATGAGCCACAATCAGTCAACACATGTAGAAGTCTCCGGATGTTGAAGTAAACATTACATTGTTCTCAGAATAGTCAAATTAGCTAGGATTGCCTGTCCTTAAGTCCAATTCTGGACACAGGGGCAAAACGGTAATTTCGGACAAAAATAATGTCCGCCGTTGGACCCGCTTTGCACCGAAAAGCGTGCCAGAGTCAACGGTCTCTAAGGTCGTCAAACTATATGTCTACGGATCCAGTTTTTCGATACGAACCCAACCGTATGTCCAGAGTTGGATTCCGGCGGGCCGTGCACAAAATCGTCCGTTGAGTGGGACCGTGGGGCCCGCAAAACGACGATTTTATCAACGGTCTCAGAATCGGACCAAACTTGGCATACAGGACCAAAAAAATGATACGGTCCTGCTGGCGTAAGTTTCGTCTCGATCTGACGAGCGTACACAAAGTAATTGAGAAATTTACAACGTGCACGATATGGTGAATTTCGACGGATACGCATCAAATTCGTCGCGCACACGCGACCAATTTGAATTCCGCCAAAGCCCACACGACCACAAAGCTGTTACGCAGCTTTCGATGTCTTCGGTTCGCGACCACGTCGTCCGGATTGGCGTGACGCACGTCGTGTGGAGCGATTTCTGGTTTTTGAAAACAGATTTTTCCTGAAGTTTATATGTGAATAATTCTCTGTACAAAGCAATTCTTTACAAACTTCCTACTGGACTTTTCTAATACTATATGTTGTGGTTAACTTCCTTTCAGCAAGTTTCCTAATTCAAAGGATAGGTTGGTGGGAATTTCGATGTGAAGTTGGGTGTTTGGGACCAAAGTACCGTCCTGTTTTGGACAGTTAATTGATCGACTTTGTGTCGATCTATCGGGAAATCTAGCGCATGAAAAATGAATCTATCTAAAGGGGATGGAAGCCCTATAGGTTGTGAACATACCGGGGAAGACGGCTCGACGAATGGTTGCTTGTGCGCGAAGAACTCTCGCGCCGAAGTCGTTCGTCCATTGCACGCTGCTGCTGTCGTTTTGTCTCGGTTGCGCGCGCGCACGCTGCGGTTTCTCCGCCGTCCGGCGATCCGGCGGTGCGCCCTCGTGTGGGGGTGCGCCTGGTGGCCTGGGGTGGCGATGTCGAGGGTTGGCATGATTTGGTTTAGGGTTTTCTTCGTTGCCGACTCCTATATCTACATATAAACCAATCGGCCATAGCTCGGGTTCGGGGTGGGGGCTTCTGGCCTTTAGTTGGCTGGTTTAGTTGCTACTTAGGCCGATTTAGCTGGGCCATACGTTTGGGCTGGGGTGTGGGGGCTTCTACTAAAGCTGCTATTGCTTCTTTCGTCTATCGGTTTTCCGATAGATTTATACAAAAGAACAGGATGGACCTGTTGGGAGCAGGCTTTGCTCGGGTTCGAGCATTGCGGGGGGTTCTCTCGTGGGCTGGGGAAAGGGTGTACTAGCCCGAATGGGCTGGGCTGAGATTTGGTTGGGTAGTTATGACCAGAATTATCCTGTATGCCTAAAACCCATTACTATTTTGGTTCCTATAGGTTTCCACATAGCGAACTTTGTTTAGTTTATTGAAAACCGTTCACATGATTTAAATCACAAGAATGGTATACATGTTCAGTATCAAGCCTACGTATACACAGAAACAAAATATAAAGGAAAAAGATACCATAGGAAAACATAATGACAGTTTTTAGCACCATCATTTTCCTTCTTCTTTTCTTATTTCTTTTTCTAATTCTTTTTCACTAACTAATACACACACATATATATAATTATGTATGTATATGTATACATACATATATACCCGCATATACGTATATACACATATATAGCTATACACAAATATATATTTATATATATATATATATATATATATATATATATATATATATATATATACACGCATGCACCATGTATTATCATTTATGTTTATCTATGTATACGCACATACATTATGTTTTCGTATATACACATTTTATGTATATATATAATACTATATATATACACATACTCATATATATATCCAAATATACACATGTATACTTTTATTTAATACATTTACATATACATATAATTACACACATATATTATAGTATGTTTATAATAAATTAATATAAAAACAATATTATTAAATAAAAATCCTAATATATAACAATAATAATAATAACGAAAATTTAATAACCAATAATGGTATATATATAACAATTAGCTATAATAATTAATTATTCATAAAATCTAAAAATTACCATTTGAAAATAAGTAAAAATAAAATATTTCAAAATTTCCGAGAAGGGGAGCTACACCATTGAAGAAGTCATCTCCTACAGGACTTGAAAAGCCTTATAATTTTGATATATTGGCTCAACTAGCCAATACACCAGCTAAATTATCAATCTTTGAGCTCTTACGCCTCTCTAAAGAGACTCGAGAAACTCTGAGTGAAGCACTGCTGCAAGCAGAAACCTGCCTAACTCTCCTCAAGAAGTTAGAAACAGAACCTGTTTCTCATTGCCATAATGTTTTGGAATTAATTCCAAACATTACCTTTACGCAGGACGATATGCTGCTAGAGGATAATCGACACGACTGCCCTTTATATCATACAGGATATATCGATTCTATGAAGGTTGATCGTCTACTGATTGATCCAGGATCTGCTCTCAGTATTATGCCGAAGGCTATGCTAGATGCACTGAAGATACCTGTGCATAGTCTTTCCAGCACTATCACTACCATCTTGGGATTCAATCAAGGAAAAAGTGAGCCTTTGGGCAAAATTTGCCTCAAATTTCAAATAGGCGATCTTCGCACTAAAGTTACTTTCTACATCATCGACAATCATGGTTGCTCATATAATGCTCTATTGGGGAGACCATTCTTGCATGAACATAATATCGTTCCTTCGACTCTTCATCAGTGCTTCAAATATGTTGATGATAATGGAGAAGTTCAAAAGGAGGTTGCAGATCTCTATCCATTCAAAGGAGTCGAAGCTTACTTCAATGACGCTCGCATGTACAAAGATGAATACTCAAAAGTCTTGCAAGCTATGGATAATGATGATGAGATATCAAAAGTCGATACCTTTGTTATTCCTGTAAAAGGGCGTATCACTCCTCCGCAGTCTGCCCAAGCTCCACAAGGCTCACTGATAATTCCTGTCAGTGGACGTACTACTTCATCACCTGCCCAAGCTCCACAAGGCTCACTGATAATTCCTGTCAGTGGACGTACTACTATATCGTCTTTCCAAGCTCCACAAAGTTCGCTGATAATTCCTGTCAGTGGACGTGCCACTCCTCCTCCATCTTCTCAGGCTAGACCAGATACTCTAGTCATTCCAGTCAGTGGACGTACTACTTATCCACGATCTTCTTCAAGGGAGCTCACCTCTTCTGAGCCTTTTGTTATCGATCTTAATCGAAACAAAACTTCTGATCGCTCTTCCTCTCCCCCTTTTGTCATTAATTTGACTAAGTCTGATAAGGCTCAGCCTTATGTTGTAAATACAGTATCTAATATTAATGAAGCATCTCCTTTGCAGTATATTGATGTCTGTAATCATGTACAAAGTTATTTACAATTGCTAGATAGCTTAGAGCCACTAACTATAGGAGTTGTTCAAACTCTTCATACAGATGTATCATTAGAGCCTATACAAAAATCGTACTTCGTGGTTCCTATTCGAAAGAAGGGAGAAAATCCAATATTCTTCTACAAAGGACCCCAGAATCCTTCTAATCTGGAAGAAGATGACAAAAATGACGATACTGGAAGGTTACAATTACGTCGCTATAGTCAACAGTCCAAAAATATTATCAAGAATATGGGTTATGACTTCAGAACCAGCCTCAATAATGGAAAAGGAAGAAGAATGCCTGTTCGAATTCCTCTATTAAAATACGGAAGGACAAAATGTGGTTTGGGTTACATTGCTCCTACCTCCTTTATCAACATAGTCCATGAAGATTCAAAATTCAATGAAGACGAACGATCTGAAGATGAACGATCTGAGTCTTCCGATTCCATTTCTTGGGATTCTGACACAAGTATTGGCGATCTCCATCGTTCTATTCTATCCATCAATATGGTCTCTGTTGATGGCCCGCAAGAAAATGATGAAGATGAGGATGATTTTGAAATATCACCAGAATCAGAACAATGGGCTCAAAGATTAGACAATCAATGGGAATTCAGGTTCGAGCAGAGGGAACCTCCTACTGAAGATAAACTGATTCAAATTGATGTTGGGGAAGAAGGGTCTCCTAAACCAATATTCATCAGCGAAAGTCTTTCAGAAACAGATAAACAAGACATGATCAAGCTTATTCATGAGTATATCGATGTCTTCGCCTAGAGTTATGAAGATATGCCAGGATTAGATCCAAAGATTGCAATGCACAAACTTAATATCATGCCAAATGCTAAACCAGTCAAACAACAACAGCGACGATTTCGTCCAGACATTATGGATGCAATTGAAGCTGAAGTCAACAAGCTTATGGCTTCCGGATTTATTCGAGAGGAACAACATCCTGAATGGGTGGCTAACATCGTTCCTGTCCTTAAAAAGACCGGCAAGATCCGAGTCTGTATAGACTTTCGCGATCTCAATGCAGCTTGTCCTAAAGACAAGTTTTCTCTTCCAATTATCGATGTCATGATCGATAACACATGTGGTTTCGAACGAATGTCATTCGTGGATGGGTATTCAGGATACAATCAAATCAAAATGTTTCCGGACGACGAGAGACATACTTCCTTCAGAACGCCGATCGGTACATACTGTTATACAGTGATGCCGTTTGGTCTCAAGAATGCAGGAGCAACATATCAGCGAGCAATGAGCACTATATTCCGCGAACATCTCCGAAAAATAGTCGAATGCTATGTTGATGATATTGCAGTCAAAAGTCGACAAAAGGAGGATCATATCCAAGATTTGAAGACTATCTTTGATTTAATGCGTCAGCATCAACTTAAAATAAACCCTACTAAGTCCTTCCTGGGCGTCTCTAGTGGCAAATTTCTCGGCTTCGTCATTACCGCTAAAGGTATACATGTGGATCCCGAGAAGATCAAAGCCATTCAAGAGATGCGTCCTCCACGCACCTTAAAAGAGCTACGAGGATTTCAAGGAAGAATTACTTATATCAGGAGATTCATTTCCAACTTATCAGGACGCTGCAGACCATTCAACAAACTTCTGAAGAAAGGTGTATCGTTCGTCTGGAATGAAGAATGTCAAAAAGCATTTGACGATATCAAACAGTATCTCATGAACCCTCCGGTTTTGGCACCTTCCGTCTTGGGAATACCATTTCTTCTGTATGTTCGAGCCATGGATCATTCTCTTGGTGCATTACTCGCCCAGAAAAATAAAGATGGCCATGAACAGGCTATTTATTATCTCAGTCGCACAATGACAGGCGATGAACCACGTTATTCTCCAATTGAGAAAGAATGCCTAGCATTAATGTTTGATGTTCAGAAAACGCGATATTATATCATCGGCCAAACGATTCATGTCATTTCCAGAGTGAATCCCATCAGGATTATGATGAAGAAACCCGGTATTCTCAACTCCAGACTAGCTAATTGGGGAATCTTGTTAGCTCAATACGACATGCATTATATTCCTCAAAAGTCAGTTAAAGGACAAGCTCTTGCTGATTTCTTGGCAGCTCATGCAGTTCCAGAAGATTCTAAATTATATGATGAGATTCCAGATGAAGTTCTGGATTCAAATCTGGTTTCTGAAGAAATTCCTACCTGGCGTCTATTCTTTGATGGAGCATCTAGAATAGGTCCTAATGGCAATATTGTCGCCGGAGTTGGGATTGTTCTCGTATCCCCAGAAGGACTAACTATTCAGAGGGCTTATTCTCTGGATCAATCATGTTCAAATAATGTAGCCGAATACAATGCGTTGCTCATCGGTCTTCAACTTGCTAAATATCTAGATATTCAATATTTGGAAGTTTATGGAGACTCCAAGCTTATCATCAATCAAATCAGAGGAACGTATAAAGTTCGTCATCAGGATTTGATACCTTATCATCGAGCAGCACTCTCTATGGCCTCCTCCTTTGAAGGTTTCTTTATTGAACATGTTCGATGAGCCTATAATACAGAAGCTGATGCTTTGGCTAATCTTGCTGCTGTATTAGCCATACCAATCAGACGTCAGCAAGTAATAGTAGTTTATAACCGAGAACTATTCTGCGTTGAGAATAATTTGGCTTTGGTTTTTCCCCATAATCCAGACAAAGATTTTCTCAACCTTGATGCTGAATTAAAGTTTGACAAAGTGTCCTCATCTTCTTCCGATTCTACTATGGAATATGTCTTTTCTAATGAAACAGAAGCCACAACTGAAGACTGGAGACGCCCGTTTCTAGACTTTGTATTATATGACATACTTCCCGATAATCCGAGTGAAGCAGCGTCTATTCGGCGTCGATCTCTCAGATTCTATTATAATCATACTACGAAGACATTATATCGTCGGTCCTACGACGGTCTTCTCCTCCGATGCATCGCTGGTGAAGAAGCACAGCAGATTGTCCGTAAAGCACATGATGGTGTTTGTGGAGCTCATCAACCGGGTCCTAAACTTCAAGATCGTATCCGACGTATGGGTTATTATTGGCCCACGATGGTGGCTGACGCCATTCAATATGCTCGGAAATGTAAAGCCTGTCAAATTCATGCAGACTTTATCCATCAACCGTCAGAATTCTTACACCCAACAGCGGCATCATGGCCCTTTGAAGCTTGGGACATGGATGTTATTGGTCCTATTAACCCACCATCATCAAAAAGACATCGGTTTATTCTAGCAATAACCGATTACTTTTCTAAATGGGTTGAAGCAATCCCATTATCTGAAGTAAAAACTTCTAATGTTATTAACTTCGTCAAACATCATGTCATCTATCGATTTGGTGTTCCTCGGCGTATTATCCATGATAACGGACCGCAGTTCGTCAGTCAAAAATTTACTCGATTCTGCGACGACCATCGGATCAATAATTTAGCTTCTACAGCATATAATCCAGCAGCTAATGGATTGGCAGAAGCTTTCAATAAAACGATCATCAAACTCTTGAAAAAGTTCGTTTCTTTCAACAAACGCAACTGGAGCGAGAAGCTTGGTGAATGTTTATGGGCCTACCGCACCACAGTTCGCAATGCGACTGGATGTACGCCTTTCTCTTTGGTATATGGGTGTGAAGCTGTTCTTCCCCTTGAGATCCAGATTCCTTCTCTGAGAATTGCAATCTCCAATGAACTTACAACAGAAAATAATGATCGTCTTCGACTTCAAGAATTGGAAGCTCTAGATGAAAAATGATTGTATGCTCAACAAAATATCGAGCTGTATCAGGCCCGAATCTCAAAAGCTTTTAACCAGAAAGTCAAAGTCAGAGCATATCAGAAGGGAGAACTGGTCCTTACTGTCAGACGTCCTATGACCATGACACATATGAGCAAAGGCAAATTTGACGCGAAGTGGGAAGGCCCATTCGTAGTAAACAAAGTCTTCTCTAACGGAGCATACCAGCTTGCCTCTATGGATGGGAAAGTCACGATGATGCCTATCAATGGCAAATTCTTAAAGAAATATTATGTATAATATTTTCATCATTCCCCAGCAAATATAAAATCAAAGTTAATTCTTTTCTACAAAAGTTATTTCGATATCGTTATCCCCAGAGGAAACTGATATTCTACCACGTATCATTTTTCCAGAGAATTTGATATTTTGTCTTATTAGATCCCCAGTGGATTTAATAAAGATCTTGTATAGAAAATCATGTCCATATTACCTCTGAATTTTCTATCTTAGTATGTATCATATTTTTTATTCTATGAAAATGATATCTCGTCTTTTGATTTCCGAGTCCAAAGATCATGGAGAATAGAATCCAAAGATATCTTTATATCTGAATTCTGTTTCTCTAATCAAGTATTAAACTAAAATTATCTTTGGTTTAATATCATGATAGAGTTACAAAATTTATTTGTATATTCTATTTTATTGAAACATGTTATGTATTATTTACCTCTGAACATGTTTTCTACAAAAATATCATCCACAGAATTGAATCAAGTCAAAATATTCATTTCAATCAAAATTAAAACATTGATTACAAATGGGTATCAAAACTTCAATACATGATAAATGTAAAAGATCTATTTAGGAGGAGCAATTATCTCCTGAATACGAACGATTACATTATTTATCTTTTCTTCATGAGCTTTCTTGATTCGCTCTGCTGTTTCAGCTCCAATCATTCGTTGGTCATATTCCACAATAATAGAGCTACGGCGATTGGTCTCTTCAATCTGATTGGTTTGCATCAATTCTCGCTCTTGCTGTAAAAGTTTACAGCGTTCAGCTTCAGATTTACGATCAGTAGCAATCTCTGATTAGTCTTTTTCCACGGAGGCAATTTGCTCCTGAATACGAGCTAGCTCTTCCCTCAACTTTCTAAGCTCTTCAGCTTTTGACGCTTCATCTTTCTCTAGGCGCTCCATATTCTGACGAGTACTTATTATTTCTTCGTCTTTCGCCATTAACTCTTTAGAAGACTGAGCGAGGAATTCTGTCAGAGCAATGTGCTGAGCTTGAGCTTCATTCTCCAATTGAGTAATCTCAGCTGCAGTCAGAGACTCAATATCCTCCTTTTTAATCTTCCAGTAATTATGGATGTTTGCTTCTAAATCATTCAGGAGATGTTCAAAAAAGACACATTGGGTCTCATAACCAGCCTGTCTCAAAGCTGAAAGTGGAAAACTAGTCGCCTCTCGAAGACTCGAAAAGGGCATAGTCTCATCCTTCATAAGTCGTCTCGAGAATGTATCCAGATATGAATAAATAATATCTGAATACATCCCCATGATCTTTGCTATCCCTGTGTCAAAACCGGGAGTCACTGTAATAGTAGAGGAAGGAGCAGGAGGAGCCTCTATTCTGGGAGCTGAAGAGAGTGCTTTTGGAGAACTCGGCAAATGTGAACTCTCCTCACCCACATCAGTTTGGACAAGTGGGGCTTGAGTAGAACTCATAGCCAGTGCAGTTCCTACAGCTGTTGGAATCAAAGAAGCATGATCAAAACTAAAAGACAATAAAGCAGAGATAAGACAAAATTTTGATGAATAAAATATTACCTGGAGCTGGTTCATATTCAGTTTCCTTCGGATCATTCAGACCGGCTCGTAGTCTGTTCAGAGTGCTTTCTGACACGGGATTTATCACTGCTGCCCGCCCCAGAAGTACTCGGAACTTGAACTTCTATTTCCATATGCCTCTCCGGCTCTGGTGTCAATCCTGAGTGTTGACCAATTGTCTTCAGTACATCAATTGGAGTTTTAGACGGTGATTCATCATCTATCTCCATGTCTTCTTCTCCAAAAGAATAGGACGACGGTTCATAGTCAACTTGTTCGCTCTCTGAAGCTTCAGCAATTGGTTTGAGAGAAGTGGCTTCCTTCACTGATTCTCCCGAAATCAGTAAGTCATTAGCTGTTTCAGTCTGATGTTCGGCCTCTACCGCAGGTTGACTAATTACCTGCGCATCATCGACCATTGGCGGAATCGATCCTATATCAGAAGGCATGGATGACCCAGCAGGTTCAGGAATATCTTCTTCAACAGGTTCTGTCTTTACAGAAAAATCAAAGGCAGCTTGTTTTTCTGAAGCCAATCGCAGAGCACGATCGGTGGGACTCTCTGCATCGAGACAAATTACGGATTTAGTTTTTGAAACTATCACTTTCCTTCCTATTCTTTTTGTGAATGGAACAGTAGGATAATTGTCTTTTGGATCACTACCTGCTTCATCAGCATCTCTGACTCGATTGGAAGTAGGAGAAGTCCCTGGAATGGTAATTCCTCCACGATTTCGAGTCTCTGCTCGAGTGACTCTTTTTGGGGCAGGCCTAACAACACCTTTGCCCCGCTTCCTCTTCAGGGTATTATCGGTAGATATACTCTCTTCAGCACTCCCGATGGGTACATGTAATGGTTGATAAAGGTCATCAGAGAAGAAAGTTTCTAAAACTTCATCATCAACTTCATCAGTAGCCAGCAGATCTTCTTGGTCATGACAATCTCTAGGCAGGGCTGATTTAGTTGATTTCTTTTCAATATGAATAAAGCTTCTACCTAAGATGCTAAATTTTTCATCAAAGGTATTAGCTGATACATAGAACTTGGCGTAAGACGCCAATATTCTAGCTCCTCTTTGATAGGTGACCGGATCTGGCATGGAAAAGGTAGCCCCTGTACCTTTAGCAATGTAATATATCCAAGCTCTGGCACCATCAATCAACCTGCCTTGATAAGCAAAACACGTCGTTGCATTGCCCACATGCAACTGATCATAACCAAATTGCCGAGCAAACCTGCTCGGAAGATATGGTTCCAGATAAGTGATGTTGTCACGGCGGCAGATTAAATGAGATGGCCTGATCCTCTTCAGCCATTCATGTTGAATCTTATCTAATTCATTGCCACCAATGCCATCAATCAGCCTCCCAGGCATGGTTTCATAACCAACAGGTGGAGGAACACAAGTGAAGCTCCAGAGTTCTCCCCTGTTTAATATAGTTCTGCAATCTGTTAAAGTGTCATATTTCTACTTTGGTGTGTGTCTGTATCTTTCCAGAAAGGTGTCATCTGGTCTAGCCATCCCAGCATCCAGGAGAGATTCAAAATGCAGAAGCAGCCACCCAAATAAATATGTAAAGGGTATTTCTACCCGAGGAAAGGATGTAAGGCTCTTCTTTGCCAAATCGAACATTCTGTCTGTATATGCCCTTAATCCAGCATTAAGACGGCATGTCATTGCTGTCAGTAAATCCATCTTATACCCAAAAACCAGACGGACTGCTGCGAAGACAACTCCTCTGTGCATCCTGTCTGCTGAACAGGTGCCAGGAACTACGATTTTTCTCAGCCAGAGAGATATAAATCCAGCCAGATGACCCTCAGCAGATAATTCTCGGCCACCCTGCTTAATATAGGTCTAAAACCTATCACCGGCTTTATAGGTGTCTTCGTCTTCCTCAATGACAATGTCGTCATGAGTGGTGTCCCGGATGAGCCTGTCAATCTCAGTTTGATTCAGAGGTTTAAATTCACCGACATATTGCTCAGTCTTCTTCTTCTTCTGAACTTCATTAGTACGGCCTTGAAATAAATAGGCCATCCATTTGGAAGAATAACAGTTGGAATCTCCTTCTCCACCTTGTCTTTTATAAAAAGCCTTACAAATACTGTAATGGCACATCAATTCTTCAAAGACATGAAGAACCAGTGGGTTGGCTTCGGAGATCTTATTCATTTCATCAACGAAAGGGATATACTCTTCATATGGAAAATCTGCTATCGGCAGCTGAGAAATATATGCCATTTCATGAAGGGCGAATCCCATCTCGCCTCTTGGGGTCATGAAGGTGCCGGTACGGTAGTTATTCCTCTCCGCTAACGCCAAGAACAAATCCGGGTTTGGCCTAAAACCATAAGCATTACACTTAATGGCATCATATAGGCCTATCACTTGTAACTGTTCACCAAAATTCTTCAGAATCTATTTCACAAGAGCAGTCCATCTAGTATTCTCCGGATTTACTAGACCAGTCAGCCTCATAGACTGTTTTGGGTAGATGGCATTTTCCAGTTGAGCAAATTCATTTGCAAAGATTGGAACTCTGACTGGCTTCAGCAGTGCCGAGTCCTCAGGAGGGATGGTGGCAGGTAGCAGTCCTCGCAAAGCTGTGACATATGGTTCAGTACCACTGCAGAATCTTCCTTGACGATATCCTATCCACCCAGCCTTTGCTTGTCGGGATGGAGTGATATCCCACTTCATTTGTCTTTGACAACTCGTATGAAATAAACGAGCTATGTTGATGCTTTTTGATAAACCAGTCAAATACATTGGCTGATTTACATCACCATCCCTATAATAACAGTATGATACTTTATCCAGAGCAGGCTGAGAGTTTATGTCAATAGCATCTCCGAAAAGAAATGCTGGCTTCGAGTGGGTAACACCATCCACACTCTGTAAAGGCAGTCCACTCATCAAGTTCAGCAAAGTGTCATTTTCCTGATTTGTCAAAAGAGCTATCCTTGTAGAAGGTCCATCGAATTGGGGAAAACGAACATATGATAGGTCACTTCTATAGTTATTTCCTACACATCCTTCAAATTCTGCCTCCTGAGCCAGAATATCCACTGCAAAAGATGAATAAAACCTTAGAAATCTTCAACACAAAGAGATGGCAAAGTTCAACATACGCTCAGTTTATCTTTAGCGTATGGCAGACTCAAGGTTCAGCATACGCTCAGTTTTCCTTAAGCGTATGGCAGACTCAAGGTTCAGCATACGCTCAGTTTTCCTTAAGCGTATGGCAGACTCAAGGTTCAGCATATGCTCAGTTTTCCTTAAGCGTATGGCAGACTCAAGGTTCAGCATACGCTCAGTTTTCCTTAAGCGTATGGCAGACTCAAAGTTCAGCATACGCTCAGTATATCCTAAGCGTATGGCAGACTTGAAAATCCATATACGCTCAGTTTATCCTAAGCGTATGACAGATTTAGAGATCACTTTTTATGCTCAGTCTATCTTAAGTGAATGATTTTAAAAGTTCAGTTTATGTTCAGTTTGAGCGTATCAGCGTATGGTTGACAAGATGATCATCAAAAACATACGCTAACACAGGAGTTAGCGTATCTCAGTGAGACAACTTGCCATAGCATATTCTTTCAAGACAGCGTATTTTGACATTTCTACAAAAATACGCGTATCATACAGAATACGCTCCAAACATATTTTTTGTATAAACAAAAAATATGGAATACGGCTAAACCCTAAAGAGGGAAGCGTATTTTCTGACGTATTTGACCCTAAAAAGGGGATACGTTTTATGATTTTGTTCTAACCAAGCCCTAAATAGGGGATAGTTACTGTTCATCATCATCATCCTCACCATAGAGAGGCTTCAATGGGCGTTCACTACGTCGAACGCGCTCATTGGTAGTCTTCTTAGCAGCGACGGCGGCTGGCTGAGATGACTCCGCAGGAGCCTTCCCCTTTCCCTTCGCAGCAGCATCAACCTTGGGCGCCATTGATAAAGCTTGAGTCAAAAAAGAAGAAGTTGAGTCTTGAGTTTCTTTTTCTCTCTCGAAGATGAATGCAAAAGTAAAGAAATAAATTAGGTTTTGGAAGACCTATTTATAGAAGAAAAGAAGAAGTTCAAACGGTGGATATTCTTTAAACAGAATCCCTAAAGATTTGCACTGATATTGAGGAAGATAACAAACTTATGCCAGCGTGTCAGTACTTATTCCCACTTTAAGTTCAAAGTAATTTTGAACTTTTGAAATTCATAAAGTTCGAAAACTTTGAAGGGGGTCTTGTAGGGTGTGAAAATTATGACACGCTGACATAAGACTCAGCCAAAATCATACGCTTAAGGCTATACGCTCAGTCAAAGCCATACGCTCAAGGCCATACGCTCAGCCAAGGCCATACGCTCATCTAAAGGCCGTACGCTCAGTGAATATTTTATTATTTCCTGAGATGACAGCATATCATGTATTTAATGAAGGATGAATCTGACACTTCATCTTTCGTACAAAAGACAGCTGCTCTATGAAGATTAGCCGTCGTATAGGTTTTCGAGAAATGATTTTGTCTCTTACGAGGACAGCTCAGCAGCCATCATAAATGCACAGCCATCATTACTGTCATTTCTGACAGTCTGTCAGCCATCATATCTGCAGCACGACGCTCGAGAGATATTTGTTAGTATTTGAAGATATGGCATATTTGAGAAGATTGAGGACAGCCACATGTCTACTCCCTCATTGCCCAACCAAGTGAGCGTATGGATTCCATAAGGCTCATTGCCCAACCAAGTGAGCGTATGGACTCCATACGACTCCTTGTCAACCAAGTGAGCGTATGGACTCCATATGACTCCTTGTCAACCAAGTGAGCGTATGGACTCCATACGACTCCTTGTCAACCAAGTGAGCGTATGGACTCCATACGACTCCTTGTCAACCAAGTGAGCGTATGGACCCCATACGACTCCTTGCCAACCAAGTGAGCGTATGGACCCCATACGACTCTTTATCAATAAAGTAAGCGTATCAGCCTTATATGGCTCTATGCTGTCCAAGTCAGCGTATGCAAGACATGTGCCTTCAAAAGCTAGCGTATGACTCCTCTTCAAAGACAGCGTATCACAGCAAATGCATCCAGGATGACTTTCAACGTACAGTCAACACACGTTCTCACGTGTCCTGTACTCGGTTACCCACTTATTCAGAAGTTATGCAACGTGGCATTCATGCCATCAATCTCTCCTAGATATATTCTACTACTTTCAACCGTACTCCAACGTGTCTCCACCAGAATTTGCCACGCATCCCTGCAGTTATGCACACGTCAAGTAACTGACTGAGCGTATGCTTCAGAACAGTTATCCAGAACTCTATAAAAGAGAGTTTCTTCATCTTCATCAGACACTACAATTAATTCAGAGAGAATAAAGAGATTGCCCAGTTGCTGTCCAAGTTCTTCAAAGTTCGAGTTTTCTTCATCGCATCGTCCAAGGGATAAAGTAATCGTCTTCTAGATAAGATTCCTACAGTTGTAATTTTCTCAGATACAAAATAAATAAAGTGAATTTATTTATGGAAAATAGGAAGATTCTTGTCACGATTTTGGATAAGTCTGCACTCAGCAATGGACACAAAGTTGAACTTCGGTACGACATACCATCCGCAGACTGATGGTCAGACAGAGAGAGTGAATCAGATTCTTGAGGATATGTTGAGATTGTGCGTGCTCGGCTCGAAGACAAATTGGGACGCACATCTCGTATTGGCAGAATTTGCCTATAATAACAGTTATCAGCCAGATGGCCCCGTACGAAGCCTTGTATGGACGAAAATGTCGATCACCGATGTACTGGGATGAAGTCGATAAACGACAAGTGCTCGGACCAGAACTTGTGGAGCAGGCCGTCGAGAGGGTTCGCTTAATTCGAAAAAGACTTAGAGTTGCTCAATGTCGACAGAAGAGTTATGCGGACGTACATCGACGACCTTTGGAGTTTGCGGCAGGTGATCATGTATTCTTGATGATCACACCCATGCGAGGTATGATACGGTTTGGGATGAAAGAAAATCTAAGCCCGAGATTCGTTGGACCCTTCGAGATTTGGGAGAAGGTAGCCTCAGTGGCTTATCGACTTGTACTACCTCCGGCTCTGGCTGATGTGCACGATGTCTTCCATGTATCTCAACAACGGAAGTACGTGCATAATCCAAGCCATGTAGTGAACTTTGATCAGTTGCAGCTGTGTGCTGACCTATTCTATACTAAAGAGCCTGTCCAAATTTTGGACAGGAAAGAAAAAGTTTTGCGAAATCGGACAGTATCCTTGGTCAACGTGCTATGGCGGAACCATGCTGTCGAGGAGTCGACGTGGGAATTAGAGGAAGAGATGCGGGTGAAATACCCCTCGCTATTTGATAATTTTGAGGTAGGACTTTTGCTTTAAGTTTCGAGGACGAAACTTTTTTTTGTGGTATATTATGTAGTATCCCGCTCCTAGCGGTTCACTATGTAAGGCTTGTGGCTTGGCTAACTCGGTCGGAACCGAGTATTGGGGAAACTTACCGTCGGCACCGATCGATCACGGACAAGTGCATAAGAACCTTTCCAACTAATGGATTGGTTTCTCTTGAAATGCGTCCAAGAGTTTTCTCTGGATGTTTTGCTGCTAGTTTTGTTGCTTGGTTTTGATGGATACTTTTCTGAATGATTTTCGATGATTTGATTCTTGCCCTTTTTCATCGATTTGCATAGCATTCATTCTTGAGAATTCTGAGAGAAGAGAACACAACGAGACGGATTATTAACCAAACTTTTGGTGCCAATGCAGACTGACACGTGACAGAAGGCTAAGCGTGCAAGTGTTCCTATCTCTCTGGACGATTCTCTAATTTGGTGAGTGTGGATCTCTGTGGTGGTATTGTCCCTCTCGCTATTCCTTCATGCCAACTAAATAATTGTCTTGCAACATCCGTTGATCGATATTAGTTGCTAATTAATGCCACAAGTCAATATCACTAAGAAGCTAGAGATAGAACATTGAACATTGAAAGAATTGATTACACTGTTAACAAGATTGAGAATTATGCTTGTCCCTTGAACATTGAAATGAATTGAAATGCATTGATGCCTGAGATGTTGAATATGAGAATGATGCATATTAGATGTTGGCTTATTAATACCATGCAATTGTGTACTATTGAGTCGGTTATGCATTCGCGTGGTCATGGACGTCTTTGTGCACAAGGTTTGAGTAGTTTCCTTGGGACGGTACTTGGGGTACCGGGGACCGGCTCGACCTAGGGGAAACAGTTGGTCGTGTTATGGTGGCACGAGGTATTGTGGGACATTCGACTAGGCTTGCAACCTACTCTGGAATGGTACACCGTAATACCCGTTGGAAAGTCCTTTATGGTACAGTTTCACCAACGACCCAGTCCGAATGCATGGTAACGATTGTCTTATGCAGGGGCGGTAAGTTTATTATTATTATCCTGTACCTTGTGTAGGTAAGCTGGATTCGGCCAATGGTAAGTAAACATGGTTTCATGAAATACCATGTACATTGAATTGTGATTTAATCTAAATATTGCCTGTCCCTAATAAGTTCATATATTTAAAATGCTTGTCATTAATAAAATATTGGTTTAGCTGAGTGGGCCAACGGGGCTCACCAGCGCATGGTTATAATGTGCTGAACCCTCCTCCACAGGTACTGGAGAAGGCTCAGGCGCACGTCCGAATTAAAGCTTTCTGAACTGCTGTTTCCTTTCAAGTTGTTTTCCCTAAAGATGCACAAAGTATTGCGGAGTTTTCAAAAGATAACTGCTTATATTTCAAAGTACTAAAGGGCATGATGTATGGAATGGAAAGTTATTTCATGGCAACCAATCAGTTGTACTTCTTTTCATGAATCAATGTAGCCGAAATGGCATTTCAAATATTATCGAGAAAAGTTGTATTCTGACTACAGTTATGAATAAAATGAGTATTTCTTATTCCTATATTGTGTCCTAAATATTTATGAAATGTGGCTGGGTTTCAAATGTTTCTAAATGACATAACAGTGTACATTCTTGCCTTGTACAAGTGCAACACCAGACTTGTACGACATCACGCCTTAGCGAGGACGAACGATTCGGCGCGAATCGAAGCGAGGACAAAAGATTCCCCGAATCGGGGCATGAAAAAACCAGCCACCGACAGCATCACTCCCCCGCCAACCACGAAAACCTCTCCACCCGATCCCCAGACCACCACCAAATTTCAAAAGTCGGCCCAGTCCACTTCATGTTCCTTCCCGACACCGCCCCGCAGCCGCACAACCACCAGCTATGACCGCCCAAAAACCAACATCATCGCCAACACCAAAAAATCCTAATTTCGAGACCGCCAGCACCAACGCCCCATTCGCTCCCGGCGACCACCATCTTCCTCGTCATCATCACCCACAACGGAGCCCAAAACCCCCAAAAGTCTCATCGCCACCACCACCAGATGTAAATTAGAAGGAGGAGGTAGACTATTACCTTGTCGTGATCGACTCCGCGCTGCTGCGTGCCCCCGGTGCCTCCACCGGTGACCAGATCCCCCACCCTAGCCACCGCGCGAGCCAATCTCCTCCGCCGACCGTGCGGGTGACCCCGCCTCCATCAACTCTGGCGCCGACCACGCCCATCCGCCTCTGCTCGCCACGGAACTCTGCCGGCCTCCGCGACCGGGCACCGTCCCACTCTGGTAGACCGCCTCCCCTCTGCCAGCACCCTACTTCCAGCCGAGCCCGACCATCGGCGTTCGCCTCCGCTGAACAGATCTGGGCCTTTTTTCGGCCGTGCCTTCAACGTCGGCGCCCATTCGACGAACATCGCACTCACGCCGACGCCAGCACCTCACGTCGGAGTAGAGGCCCCAGCCGAGCCATCCCCCCTGTCGCTCGACCGTCGACCTCGGTGAGAACCCCCTCGTTCCTCCACTCTTCCCACCTTTCTCTCTCTCTCTCTCTCTCTCTCTCTCTCTCTCTCTCTCTCTCTCTTACTGTATAGAATTTGGGGGAGGAGGAAGCAGTATATATTTTTGGTTTGTATCATTACTAATATTATTATCATTATTAGTATTATTGTTATTAGTATTATTATTACTGTTATTATCATTATTATTATTATTATTATTGTTATTATTATTATTAAGGATATTATTTTCTTTATTAATAAGGTTTAGAAATAAATATGTATAAATATTTTTAAATATGTATAAATATGGGTTATAATTTTTTTAGTATTTAATTTATTATACAAATTTTGTTGACTAAAAATATATAGTAAAATATTCCAGAAATATACCTTTCAAATTATAAAATGTATTCCAGTATTTTTTAAGTTATCAAAAAAATAAAGATATGATTATTCTATTTTTACAAATAGAGAATTTTGCCTAAAACGGTTTTTAGATTTCAAGTATTTACAAAAATTATTTTTACTAACAAAAATCTAGTCTCAAGTATTAGAAATACTTTTCTAAAAATAGTATGAGTATGTTCTTCACAATTCTTTTCGATTCTCACCATTGATCACGACTGATCACGCGTTTGTTTTTCTCATGGAATACCGGACCCTCACATATCGACCCCGACCATTGGACAGAACATGACTTGTTGGATCATTGTACCACACCAGGAGACACACCAGGCAAGATATCTTGCCATATTTACTGCTTACATTTAGTTGGATCTTATTATTCTGTTATTATTTTTTGCACTTTTATTTTTAGTTATTTAATTTTCTCCTTGCTTGTGGACCTAGAGTTAAGTGACTACCGTCAATAGAGTACATGTCATTAACTTTGACACGATTGTATCATGAGTTGTGTGTGAGTTGTGAGTATCATGTAGTGGTCACTTGCGTGTTGGCTGATCACCCGTGCACATGCGTAGGAATAACTGTCAATAGATGCATGTTAGAAGACTTGACAGTTATCTATTATAAAACAGTATGGTAGAAACGACACGTGTTTGTGTGTCGTGGTTACGACACATGTATAGTATCATTGGGGGGAGGGGACAGCTACTAGCGTAGGGGCTATATTTACTTTTACACACATTTGGGAGATAGTGTCTCGGATGAGCGCTACGTGTTACCCGGCCGATAGTGTCTCGGATGAGCGCTACTTATTGACCACTCTTTATTACTCGTTTGCGTGAATCCGTACAGTCCCTGCGTAGAACGTTGTCCTCAATTTGCATATCACATAGATGGTTAGGAACCCTGTTGAATTATAGTTTATAGTATTTATTTATGCAATTGTACATGACATGTTCTTCATGTATCTTGTTACGTCCCTCTGAGGACCTGGTCATCTCTCTAGGTGTGTGCTTCTGTGATATTTGCAGGTGTTCCCGCCGAGGCCGTGATCTTCTCCATCCTTTCGAAGAGGATTGCACTTGGCTCGTCTTGTTATTCCATATATTCCTTCTTGTACATTTTATTTGAGATAGTTGGTAGTGGACTTTGTCTCCGCCCAACTTTTGTACAAATTATAATTTAGTGTTGATTCCTATTTTGTATTGATACTTTTATTGTGGATGAGATTAGTATCATGGATTACTGCATTTTACAGCTTATGTATACATACGAGTTTCCATATATTGGAGTAGACTTCGTATGTATGTAGCTGGCATGGATACGTACCTAGTCCTTATATTTTGGGACTGGAGTGTTACATATTTTTGTGGTGGCCCATGCAGGTCAAGTTTGCCGTTTCGGTTACATGACTATAACGAAAGGGTCTGCAATATAGGATTAGAGTCTAGAATCTCATCCACCTGCTTGACATCCTTTTTTGACTTCAAATTTTGAACTCTCGTTCGACCTCCTTGATTTGCATCTTGCTTAACTCCTACCGTAAATTCTTAGTTTCGTGCTTTGTGACAACTAGGAAGATGACTATACTAGTATATGCTCATAGGTCAAACACATGGCTAGAAGGATTATATTGACAGTTAGTATGCATTAGAGTCATATTTGAGCTATAAAGGCATTTTATTTTGAGGAGTAGTTAATTCTAAGTTGGGTAGTAGAGATGGAGATAAATCTCATTTTTATAATACTAGAGGAGTGATAGATTCCATAAAGAATTGAGAAAACAAAATGTTAATTTTTGTGAAATAGTTACGATTTAATTGAGTATGAAATAGATATAAGAAATAGCCTAAGAGTTTTAAATTTAGAGGTACGATTTACCAGTTTATTTAATTTTGAGTTTGAAGGATGAAAGTAAAATTTTGGTTTAAAATATTTTGGAAGATATGAAATCGATTGAAGGAAATTTCAAATTTCAAATTTATATTTGATGATTGGTTGATAATATTATTTTGAGTTTAAATTTGGATTGATAACATTAAAAACTTTGGGGAATAATTTGTTGGTGTTATGATAAAGGTTAATTTGAGATTGTCGGGAGGTATTCACGAAAGGACCAATAGATTCTATAAGATGGAGAAAAAAAATTAATTATTCGATTTGCGATATACAAGGGTTGTTTCGAGATTGACTAGAGATTTAAAATTTCGATTAAAGTTGACAGCCTAAGATGATTGAAAATTTTGGTGGAGTATCTTAGAAATTTTATTGAGAAACTTTCGAGGAACTTAAAATTTTAGATTAGATCATATATTGGTAGAGGACCAAGAAGCAAGTAAGGTCACCTTAGTGAGATAGAAGTATTCCACATTAGATTGTCATACCACCTATGATTATAATATTACATATACACAAGTATAGTTAGTCATCGGCCAAACCGTATAACTATATCCTTATCTTGCCTTACTCGACTTTTCCTCAAATCTAGATCTTTTGTCGTGACCATCTAAAATTTACAAATGATTAGAATCATCCCCTTGACTA
Organism: Iris pallida; assembly: GCA_029216955.1. NCBI lineage: Eukaryota > Viridiplantae > Streptophyta > Magnoliopsida > Asparagales > Iridaceae > Iris > Iris pallida. The sequence continues at coordinate 19,437,919 of JANAVB010019800.1, forward strand.
TACCCTTATCTATGAGACTACCTTCTCTCTAGAAATACTGTATTCCTAACCTATTTTACCTTGATCTACTAGAATCTGAATTATCTTTATTTTATACGTTAACTTGGTCATTTATTTTGTGCGTTAATCATTATCTTATGAACTCCCACTTTCTATTTTAAATTATTTGGAGTCATTTATCGTGACTTTGATATATGGAGCACAATACTGACTTTTTCTTTCAATAAATTTTACATGTAAGACCTATGCGAGCTCACCTTCATGTAGACATATCATGTCCCACTAAAACACCCCCCTTGTACTATATTTTTATGATGCGACTTTCAAGTCAAAATGGTTAGCTATAAATCCCACCATAATACTATGGTCCTTTCTAACTTCGATTAGAGATCAAATCTTGACTCAAGTCTTTCGACCCGATATATGATTGTGACCTACTTAATTCCTTATTTTGCATCAAACTTTGTGTGTTAACTTAACTACTTAACCCTTGTCATTTTATTTTCATGCCTTATCTCGATTCACTTAGACACATAACATCTTTTCGCTCTTCAATATTGCAACCCTTACCCTTCTCTATTCCAATTAAGCTGCTTTAATTATATTTCACTGTGATTCCTCCATAGTTTATGCAATCCTGTTCCTTGTATGATTCCCTTAGGCGAAATGAAATTTGATCATGACATTCTTGGGTTAGTAGAGGTTAGAATAGAGAAACCCACAACATGGATAAATAATATAGTTGGTTAAGATAATTACGAGATTACGAGGTATAAATTGGACATAAGTGAAAATGTGCGATAAATCCAAATAGATGAAGTGAGGAATGTGATATATGATCAAGGGTAAATAGACTTCTCAGCTAACAAAGAGGGTATTGAGGTAATCAAATATTGAGTGTGGAATTTCTAAAGCTTTGGTGGTTAGGAATCAAGTTTATATATAAAATTTATGGATGCAAATTTTTTTGATAAGACAATGTTGACGTTGCCTTCGATAACATATAGTGTTATGATGATATTAATTTTCAAGGATAACCAATTGTTGAAGAAAGAAACCTTTACATTTTTTATTAAGTTCTAAGATGATTATGAATATGAAGTTAAGATGAGTTTCATTTCTACCATCCAAAAAGAGGAGATTGTTGAATTCAAATTTTCGAGAGAGACTAATAAATATTTTAGGAAATTTTCAATTATGATGATAGAAGATTGAGTCATAAAAGTATACTGTTAGTTTTTGAGATTTATCAAACATTGAAGACGGACTTTTATTTTGGTATCTATGGATGCATTGTACATTGACCAATAAATACAAAATTTGTAGTAAGAAGATTTTAACTTGGACCAAATTGGTTGAAGGTTTTAAAAATTTAATTTTAGAGAAAATTATAACTTGGGAAGATATATAAAAGTGAGTTAGAATAATGGAGATTAAGGAATTCAAAATTCAGGCTATTTGAAATTTTATGATGAGATAGAGGAAGTTAGAGTACATTTATAATCATATTGGTTTTTGTTAAGTTTTTAAGGGGACGTGGAACGAAAGTAATTTCCAAAATGAATTATGATAAGGGAGATTACATGAATATTGATGATATCAAAGGACTAAGGAGTTTATTACCTGCTTATGAGGTTACCCCTTTTTAAGGTTAATGTTAGGGTTGATCGAGTCTAGTCATTGATTGGTTGTCATATACTTGAACATGATCGTAATCTAAACTGAAACCATCGAATTTTTTTTTCTGTTCTAGTCGAACAAATGACATATTGCCATTGAAAAGTCATTCGCCTCCTCGTCGAATATTTTGTTTGCATTCTCGTCCCAAGGAGATCTCATCCATCTATTCGAATAAACTCTTTTCCATCCCCTTCGCCCTACCTACCCTAATTACTCCTAAATTTCGAGGACGAAATTCTTTTAAGTTGGGTAGGATGTAAACTCCCTAAATTCCTACCACAATTTTCTTAAAATAATTTTGTATTTTTTTGTACTTCGTATCTGCACGTCGCATACGAGTTCGCATTGTGGTATTTGCGTAGCGTGCGAGATTTGTGTTTCGTATTTGCTCGACGAGTGCGAATATGTGTCGAGGTACATATTTTATAAAAAAATATTTTTATTATAAATTTTATTTTATATAGGAAAGTTCATGTTCAAACAAATGTGATAAATATTTTTATAAAAGAGTTATTTTAATCGTCATTTAAAAATAAGTAGTAATTTGAAAATTGTGGTTATATGAAATGTATTCCAAATATTTTGCAAAATTTGGAATTAGTTTATTAATATATTTTGTTATTTATAAAAAACTATTTTATGATTTAATATTTAAGTAATTATATTGATTTTCAAAATTAATTAATATTATTATTTGAAAAGGATATTTTAAATGTTTAATTAATTAAGATAATTTAAATTTAAAATTTGATTGTGTTGATATATTTGAAATAGTTTTTGAATTACAAATAAGATTACTTAGTTTTATATTTTGAGAGATATTATTGAATGGAATTTAAAGAGATTTAAAATTAGAAATGGATTTATCCATAGGGATTTAAAACATCCCAAATCCTTATCCAAATATGGTTACCACCTCCTATATAAGGAGAACCCCCATTGCTCCCTTTTTCCATATTTTTCCACACAACAAATTCCTCCACCATCCACAATGGTGCCGTGCATCGTGTCCGTGCCAACCCAAGCCTCGTGTATCGTGTCCGTGCCCACATAAATCTTATTCCAGTAGTACATTTATCCGCGTTGTGTCGGACAGCCCCGACACGACGACATAAAATCTAACCCTACGCCCGCTACCGTTCTTCGACTCTCCGTCACCCGAGCATCACCACCAATCCACACCTCGACAACCACGTCCGACCATGAACCCGAGCCATCGATTTCCCTTGTCTAAGCCAGCCACCGACATCATCACTCCCCCGCCAACCATGGAAACCTCTCCACCCGATCCCCTGGCCACCACTAGATTCCCAAAGCCGGCCCTGTCCACTGCCTGTTCCTTCCCGACACCGCCCCGCAGCCGCACAACCACCAGCCACGACCGCCCAAAAACCAACATCATCGCCAACACCAGAAAACCCTAATTTCGAGACCGCCAGCACCAGCACCCCATTCGCTCCCGACGACCACCATCTTCGTCGTCATCATCACCCTCAACGGAGCCTAAAACCCCCAAAAGTCTCATCGCCACCACCACCAGATGTAAAGTAGAAGGAGAAGGGAGACTCTTACCTTACCGTGGTCGACTCCGCGCTGTTGTGCACCCCCGATGCCTCCACCGGCGACCAGATCCCCCACCCTAGCCACCGCACGAGCCAATCTCCTCCGCCGGCCGTGCGGGTGACCCCGTCTCCATCAACTCCCGCACAGACCATGCCCATCCGCCTCTGCTCGCCACAGAACTCTGTCGGCCTCTGTGACCGGGCACCGCCCCACTCTGGTAGGCCGCTTCCCCTCTGCCAGTGCCCCACTTCTAGTCGAGCCCGACCACCGACGTTCGCCTTCGCCGAACAGATCTGGGCATTTTTTCGGCTGTGCCTTCAACGTCGGCGCCCAGCCGACGAACGCCGCACTCACGCCGACGCCAGCACCTCACGCCTGAGTAGAGGCCCCCATCCGAGCCATCCCCCATGCCGCTCGACCGCCGACCTCGGTGAGAACCCCCTCATTCCTCCACTCTTCCCACCTTTCTCTCACTCTCTTACTGTATAGAATTTGGGGGGGGGGGATGAAGCAGTATATATATTTGGTTTGTATCATTATTAATATTGTTATCATTATTAGTATTATTATTATTATTATTATTATTATTATTATTATTATTATTATTATTACTGTTATTATCATTACTATTATTATTATTATTATTGTTATTATTATTATTAAGGATATCATTTTCTTTATTAATAAGGTTTAGAAATAAATATGTATAAATATGTATAAATATGGGTTATCATTTTTTTTAGTATTTAATTTCTTATACAAATTTTGTTAACTAAAAATATATAGTAAAATATTCCAGAAATGTAGCTTTCAAATTATAAAATGTATTCCAGTATTTTTTAAGCTATCAAATAAATAAAGATATGATTATTCTATTTTTACAAATAGAGAATTTTGCCTAAAACGGTTTTTAGATTTCAAGTATTTACCAAAATTATTTTTACTAACAAAAATCTAGTCTCAAATATTAGAAATACTTTTCTAAAAATAGTATGAGTATGTTCTTCACAATTCTTCTCGATTCTCACCATTGATCACGACTGATCACGCGTTTCTTTTTCTCATGAAATACCGGACCCTCACATATCAACCCCGACCATTGGATATAATAGGACTTGTTGGATCATTGCACCACACCAGAAGACACACCAGGCAAGATACCTTGCCATATTTACTGCTTAGATTTAGTTGGATCTTATTATTCTGTTATTATTTTCTGCACTTTTATTTTTAGTAATTTAATTTTCTCCTTGCTTGTGGACCTAGAGTTAAGTGACTACCGTCAATAGAGTGCACGTCATTAACTTTGATACGATTGTATCACGAGTTGTGTGTGAGTTGTGAGTATCATGTAGTGGTCACTTGCGTGTTGGCTGATCACCCGTACGCATGCGTAGGAATAACTGTCAATTGATGTATGTTAGAAGACTTGACAGTTATCTATTATAAAATAGTATGGTGGAAATGACACGTGTTTGTGTGTCATGATTACGACACATGTATAGTATCATTGGGGGGGGAGTGCACAGCTACTAGCGTAGGGGCTACATTTAATTTTACACACATTTGGAAGATAGTGTCTCGGATGAGCGCTACGTGTTACCCGGCCGATAGTGTCTCGGATGAGCGCTACTTGTTGGCCACTCTTTATTACTTGCTTGCATGAATCCATACAGCCCCTGCGTAGAACGTTGTCCTCAATTTATATATCACATAGATGGTTAGGAACCCTGTTGTGTTATAGTTTATAGTATTTATTTATGCAGTTATACATGCATGTTCGTCCTGTATCTTGTTACATCCCTCTGAGGACCTGGTCATCTTTCCAGGTGTGTGCTTCTGTGACATTTACAGGTGTTCCCGCCGAGGCCGTGATCTTCTCCATCCTTTCGAAGAGGATTGCACTTGGATCGTCTTGTTATTTCATCTATTCCTTCTTGTACATTTTATTTGAGATAGTTGGTAGTGGACTTTGTCTCCGCCCACCTTTTGTATAAATCATAATTCAGTGTTGATTCCTATTTTATATTGATACTTTATTGTGGATGAGATTAGTATCATGGATTACTGTATTTTACAGCTTATATATACATACGAGTTTCCATATATTGGAGTAGACTTCGTATGTATACAGCTGGCATGGATACGTACCTAGTCCTTATATTTTGGGACTGGGGCGTTACAATTCATGCAAGCAAGAAAGTAAAAGCATATGGCATAAGAAAGACATTATAGCTTATGAGTCAAACAGATGGGGGTATCGCAATCGGATATCATCCTCGCGTTCCGACGTTGACTCACGCAAAGAGTAATGACCCCAAGCTACACGGACTAAACTAATAGTCTTGTTCTTGAGTATCTTCTCTCTTCGGTCCAATATGGATACGGGCATTTCCTTATATGAAAGGTTGGTACCAACAACCAATTCTGAATGATCAAGGATATGGCTCAGATCCAGGATGTACCGTCGTAATTGGGATACATGAAATACGTTATGTACCTCACGTAACGACGGCGAAAGAGCAAGACGATAGGACACATCACCTACTCGCTCGAGAATATCAAACGGCCCTATATACCTAGGACTAAACTTTCCCCGTGCGCCGAATCGAATGACGCCATCGGTAGGCGAGATCCTAAGGAATACGTGGTTGCCGATAGAAAACTCAAGTGGACGTCGATGAGAATCGGCCCAATGACACTGGCGATCTTGTGCAACTCGTAGATGATCTCTAACTTGTCTGACCACCTCGATAGCTCGAGTAACCATTTCTGGACCAAGCATCTGCCTCTCGCCTATATCGTCCCAAGCTAAAGGTGATCTGCACTTCCTGCCATACAGTGCCTAAAATGGTACCATCTGAATATTGGCCTGAAAACTGTTATTGTAAGAGAACTCCACTAGGTGCAGGTGATCTTCCCATGAACCACCGAAGTCAAGCGTACAGGATCGTAACATATCCTCAAGAGTTTGAATCGTGCGCTCTGACTGGCCATCTGTCTGCGGATGATAAGCTGAACTAAACTTGAGACGAGTTCCCAAACTCTCCTGAAGACTCTGCCAAAAGTGTAATGTAAACCTTGAATATTTATCGGACACGATATTGACTGGCACTCCATGCAATCTGACTATTTGTCTGAGATACATCTCTGCAAGCTGATCCGTTGACTGGCCAATTCTGAAAGGGAGAAAATGAGCTACCTTCGTGAGTCGGTCAACTATAACCTAGATAACATCTCTCCCAGTTGGAGATTTAGGTAATCCAGTTTCAAAATCTATGGTAATATGCTCTAACTTCAATTCCAGGATCGAAAAAGGTTGAAGAAGTTCAGCTGGTCTCTGATGTTCAACTTTAACTTGTTGGCAAACTAAACAACGAGAGACAAACCGAGATATCTCCCTCTTCATGCCATTCTATCAAAAATGTTGACGAATATCACGATACATCTTTGTACCACCGGGATAAATTAAATACTGCGAACTGTGAGCCTCTGCCATAATCTTCTGTTTAATATCACCGCTGGGCACACAAAGACGCCATCCATGCCGGAGAGTACCGTCTTCGTGAATACATAACTCTGCTCTCCTTTCTGCTTCACATTCTGCCCTAAGCCGTTGAAGCTTAGAATCCGTTGACTGGGTTGCCTTAATCCTCTCAACTATACTGGACTGAACTTTGATATTGACCATCAATGCCACATTGGAAGGAAGAAAAACTTCTATACCCATCTTCTGAAGATCTGCTAACAACTCTGGCTGTGCTATTAGAAAATAAGCTCCTGCTCTTCTGCTCAATGCATCTGCAACTATGTTGGACTTTCCAGGATGATACTGCAGGTTGATGTCATAATCCACAAGTAGCTCTAGCAATCTCCTCTGACGCATGTTAAGATCCTTCTGGATAAATATATACTTAAGACTCTTATGGTCGGTAAAAATCTCCACCCGATCTCCATGCAAATAATGCCTCCACAACTTAAGTACAAAAACTACCGCTGCTAATTCCAAGTCATGAGTTAGATAATTCCCCTCATGATCACGAAGCTGACGTGACATATAAGCTACTACCTTACCATGCTGCATCAAGACGCATCCCAATCCTTTGTCGGAAGCATCACAATAAACCGAAAATCCTTCAATCCCATCCGGAAGCGTGAGAATGGGGGCCGTCATCAATCCTCGCTTCAACTTCTCAAATAAACTCTGACACTCTGATGTCCAAGCAAACTGCACATCTATGCGGGTTAATTGCGTCAATGGTGCTGAAATCCGAGCAAAATCTGACACAAATCGTCGATAATAGTCGGCCAATCCTAGGAAACTCCAAACTTCTACAACGGTTCTGGGTACTGGCCATGTCTCTATAGCCACTATCTTCTGGGGGTCCACTTCCGCTCCACCCCTGGTGATGATGTAACCTAAGTACGAAATGCGATCAAGCCAAAATTCGCACTTACTGAACTTCGCGTACAACTGGTGCTCTTTGAGAATCTGAAGGACTATTCGGAGATGCTGCTCATGCTCTACTTCGCTCTTGCTATAGACTAAGATATCGTCTATAAACACTATCACAAACTGATCCAAATAGGGCATGAAGATACGATTCATGAGGTCTATGAATCGGGATGTCTTTCTCTCTTACTCTGATCTGATGGTATTCTGACCGCAAGTCAATCTTCGAGAATACTGCCACTCCTTAAGTTGATCGAATAAATCATCTATCCTAGGCAAAGGATATCTGTTCTTGATTGTGGAATTTAAGGTACGATAATCAACACATAATCTTGACATACCATCTTTCTTTTTCACAAGAAGCATTGGGGCTCCCTAAGGTGATCCACTAGCACGAATGAATCCCTTGGTTCTGAGTTCTTCAATCATCCTGTACATGATCTCCAATTCTGATGGTGCAATTCGGTAGACTCTCTCTGATACTGGTGCCGTCCCTGGAATCAAATCAATGGTGAACTCTATCTCTCTCTCTGGGGGCATGCCTAAAAGTTCTTCCAGAAATACATCAGGAAACTCTTCTACTACTCTGGAAAACTGAACTGCTACTGCTACTGCCATCCGCAAGACTGGTGGAGATGGTTCTACTTCTCCTCTGGAAAATAAAAACTCTGATTCGCCTAAAATATTAAAAATAATCCTGCCAATATTGTAGTCTATTCTTGCGTATTGATCCTTCAACCAATCCATTCCTAGGACCACATCATAGACGGCCATCAGAAATTCTATCAATCTAGCAGGAAACTCTCTACCGCTAACTATGATTCGACACAAGGAATAGACTCTATCTACCCCCATAAACCGTTACCAGTAAGTATATTGAGCCTTACTGATAATGACTTAGGCTCCAGTCCTATCCGTGTAGCAAATCGTGCAGACATAAACGAATGCGATGCACCCGAATCAAATAATACCGATGTTGGAAAAGAGTTAACGAGAATGGTACCTGTCACCACCTCACCTGATGTCAATTCTTCTGCCACGGTCAGAGCCATAGCCTAACCTTGTCCTCTTGGTGCTGGTCTCCTCTGCTGGTAACCTCTCTGCCTGTTCTGAACCTGGATCTGGGCCTGAGCATACTGTTGAGTCCTCTGCTGCTGGAATGCTTGAGCCTGAGGCGGCAATAGCCTCGGAGGCTGGTACTGCTGCTGCGCTGGTGCTGGTACTGCTGCTGCACTGGTGCTGGTCCTCTGAAACTACGTGTCCAGGCTTCCCATAATAAGAGCAGCCCATTGCGGAAGAATGCTTCTGCTTCTATTGCCAAGGGTACGTCGGTGTCGAGTGCTGAACCGACGAAACTGGGGTCGCCCTCCTAGGTACTCCAATAGTCAAAGCCCTAGCTGTCGGGGCTGGTGTTGATGACTGGGATAATTGACTATGAGACCTCTTTCGGCCCCCTACTCGGTCTACTATCCTCTGGGAAGTGTACTCATGCCTCCTAGCTGCTCGTAAAATAGCATCAAAGGTCTGATGCTCAAACTGCTTCACTGCTAGAATGATCTCTAGGTGGAGCCCCTGCTGGAACCGCTGGGCTCGATCCAATTTGGTCGCTACCAAGGTGGGAGCAAAACGACTAAGCATTGAAAACTCGGCTGCATATCCATCGACCGTCCTTCTCATTTGCTTGAGATTGCTGAATCTGGTCTGCAAATCATACCGAGCTACTGCATCAAATACTTCGTCTGGAACTTGTCGCTGAATACAGCCCATATGACAGGCATCACCAAACCAACTGCTTGCATCGCCCACTAGCTGCAGGCTAAGTCCAATAACTGCAGGCACACTACGGCCACCTTCTCATCCTCTAGAATTCTAGTAGCCTCTATGATAACCTCTATATCTTGAAGCCAAGCATTAGCAGCAATCGCATCTTAACTGCCGTCAAAGAAAGGAGGGTTCAGGCACTTGAAACTGTTAGCCGTATTGTTCCCTTGATAATCAACTCTACCCATAGCATCTTGTACTGTCTGGTGCAGGGCATCGTCCCCACGATCTTGTGATGCAAGCAATTCCCTAATGAGTCCCACCAGGGTCCCATTGTCAGGCTTCGCAGGTTGGACTGGCTGAACTAGGGGCTCTGGATTCCCAGAATACATGACTCGGGAAGCTGCTCCAGAGTGCTGGGCTTGGTCCCCAGGTTATTGCGGGTTCACTGGAGGTGCTCCACCTTGCTGATCGACAGGACCATGAACAATGCCACTAGAGAAATGACATGAGAAACAATAAAGAAGGACCAAGATAGATCGGGGATATAAACATGTGATCAGGTCAAGATTCAGGAAGATTAGAAGGCACGAGTAGAGATCAAGGACGAGTGCTGATTGAGACAACTATTCGGTAAAATCCTCACACAACTTGATTTACAAGACCTGTATGGGCCACCACTTAAACCGTGTTACGCCCCATAACCAGAATAATGGAGAGCAAGGGACAGACACAGCCAGTTACGTACATTGAAGTGCAACCCACCTCGTAATACAGTCACGACTGTCTATATGCATGAGGGTTTATCTAGAAGCCATCAGTCTCTTATGGTCAAGAACAAGTCTAGTGTCTCAATCTCAAGCAAGCAAGTAAATGTTACAAGATATTAGATCATCAGACATACAAGATAAGACGTGCCAAACATTACATATTCAGATGATCATGAAGCTAGTCATACAAAATACGAAGACTAGCAAGAGTTTAAGTCATACATGATCAACCCTAGGATTTGTCAATCATGTTATAGCCCTTAGGCAGACAAAGTAAGTTTCAACACGAGCTAACATTTGTTCGGCGGCTAAATGCCTCAAAAGAATAATTTACAATAAAGCGGGGAACAAAAGAAGAAAATCTACTCGTTGCCAGAGTTACGCCTGGTGTTCACCATCTGGCTGGAAGACATGTAGATCCTCAGGAGCTACTCCGAAATTTGTCCATACAAAACTAGCTAGGTCAGACCCCAGAAAGAGCAAGTGCCACAAGGGTGGTTTCACTTAAGAACTAAAACCAGCATATTAGCACATAAAGATAAATGATAACGAAAGACATGAGTTAGAGAAAATAGGGTGATAAACGATAAGATAACTAAAGGAATATTCCGGTAACCAAGTTACAACCCGTAAACCAAACAAGGACTGGGATTGTAACCCTTCACCTGAACAGAGCTTAGTCTCCAATCATTTATCGACAAGAGTAAAGCATAACAGTAATGTACCGAAGTAATCATAGATTGGCACTGTCTAGACAAGACTAGACTTGACTCCATCAATTAATCACGGCCAAGCAATGTGTACGGCTTGATACTTTAACTAACTAGAGTTATCACAAGCCTAGTTACTACAAGATGCAATAGGATGTTTCGGCAGTCACAAGCCCTGCACTTATCCAGGTTATCCAGACGAGGTTGCTTAGAGTTACCAAGAGTTAGAGAATCATTAGGTGACTTGAAGTGCAACACATGGCAGTATGCTATAGTACTTTTGATTTCAAAAAGTGCCCCACGTGACAGTGAACTGGAAATGTACCCTACTCGTCGGCAGGCTACAAGTCCACTCAGGTGTGGCCGGGATAATGGGATCGCCTGTAACTGGGAAAATCTCTCTATATGAACAACTTGATCAATCTAGTCATTAAACTAGTCAGATTCATTATGAATCCCTGACTGTGATAACCAGAAATCCATGTCCTAGACATGATGTAAGGCAAGACAGGTAGCTTGTACAATCACAATCAGGAAAATCAACCACGGTGTCAAAAAAACTGTTACTTATCAAGTCAGGGTAGTGTAGGTCCTAAAAAATTAAGTTGCACCCATCAAAGAAGTCATAAAAATCAAATTATGCATCCTTCAAGTGAACTGCGCAGAAGACAGATTGCGCAGGCTGAACTGCGCACTCATCCAAGTGCGCAAGCTGACGTGGCCTTGTCATCATTACCTGACAGAGAATCAGATCTTCTGACAACTGACAGCACGGAGAACGAGAAAACTGTTCGTTTATCGTGCAGTACAGCGCTCGAGGACAGCTGTACATGAAGCACAATCGGCCAGACTTTCTGCTGTGCGGTCCATCCTAGCGCAATCTGAAGTCAGCGCAATTCATGTGGTGCACTTCATCAAGACAACTGGCAAATGTACACGTGGCCTTCATACCATCAATTGCTCACTACGTGGCAACCGTCTGTACACGATCATGCGCATTTCAATCAAATAATGCCATGTGTCCAACACAGTTGGCCCACGATCAAATAACTGCCAGCACAGTCTGATGCTGCGCAATCCAGTGCATGCACAATCTATCCTGCGCAATTCAGAATAACTAAAAGTTAGTTATTTCCAGAACTCTATAAATAGAGTTTCAAGTCTTCATTACTGGGGATCAGACAAAAAAAAAGATCAGAAAAATCAGAGAGTTCAGGAGTTCTTGCCCAAGTGCTGCTGCATTCTTCAGAGGCTATCGTCTTCAAAGTTCACATCGTCCAAGGGATAAAGCGATCGTCTTCAGATCGGATTTCTACAGTTGTACTTTCCAAGAATTTTTGTAATCTTCTTACAGAGTTTGTGAAATAAAGAATAAACTTTTGTTTTTGCAAACAAAATGGCGACTCTGCTGGGGACCACTTTCTCCTCTGACGAGGAAGTGATAACTCAATGTGACGTTGCGTCTATCGGAAAGACGCAGAAGACGCTGGTTGTGAAGGTCAACCAGACAGCCTACGAAGCCATGATCAACTCCAGGACCACCCCTCGTACTGCAACAACTTCTGCCATGAACAAAGTGCGCCCAGTGTGGGTCCCCAAGACTGCTGCATAGTCTATTGATGCTGCCACCAAGACTGTTGCGCATTCTAAAGTCTCTGATGCTAAGACTGTTGCACAGTCTGTTGTCTCTGCTGTTGCACGATCTGTCTCTACTACTCATGCGCAGTCTGCTGTTGCCAGTGCACAAACTACTTCCTATGCTGCCTTGTCAAAGTGCAAAACTCCTCTGCCCCTGGCGCAGTTAGCAGCAACTCTTCCTGCGCAGTCCACCACTCCAGCAACCAGAGTGCAACCCAAACATTCTGTGGCCAGAACTCCTGCTGCGCAAACCACAGGGTTTGTGGCCAGAAGGTCATTTGTCAAAGATTTGCCTGCGCAATCAGCCAGTGCTTTTACTGTCAAAGCTTTCCATGCACAAGCTATGCCTGCGCAATCCAAGAGAGACAGCCCTTTGGCTAATCTTCCTCCTTCTCACTGCAAGGGGAAAAGCTCTGCTCCTCCTCTCAAGCACCCTGTTGCTCCTGCGCAATCCACTGGAGGTAGTCTTTTGGCTATTCCTTCTCCTCTCCAGAACAAAGGAAAAGGCCCGTTGGTCTTTTCTCAAACTTCCTCATCCCACGACTTGGAAGACAACAGAGGGAAATGCTCTTTAGCTAACCCTTCTTCACAAAACAAAGGAAAAGGCCCTTTGGTCTTTTCTCAGTCTTCCTCGGTTTTTACCGTAGAAGATCAATCTGAACGTGCCTCGGCACCGGTCAGTACAAGAACTCTTACAAACAAAGGTTCTTCTTCTTCCCTTCATGCAAAAGAGAAATATACTGATCAAAGAGGTATTCTGCCTACCCGGTAGCAGAGTTTCAAGATCTCCCAACTCTCAAGATATCCCGTTCAAAACAGAGAAAATTGCTAGTATCTCATACAGAAACCCCTGGGGGTGAGTTTGCTGATCTAAGAACTTATCTCAATCGATCAACTTCGGCAAAACGCAAACAGCCAATGCCGAAGATGAACCTACATCAAAGGCAAGCTTCCAAGATCAAAAATCCTGACACCTACGCTAATGAAGTGAGCACTTCACTGTACACTCAAGGGACAAAATATTTGAAGAACCGGAACCATGTTTCGAATATTGTTAAAGAATACATCACTCAAACTTCTTCTCGTCCTGTCGTTGTTCCTGACCTCCGAAAGCATCTCAGGCAAAAGTGGGACAATATATCGACACCTCCAATCCAACCATCTGATCATCATTGTAACCACAAGGTTATCATCCAGTGTTGTTGCCAGACAACAAAACGATCTGTCTTCGATCGTTTGAACTTTACAAACTCTGAACCTATGTCAGAAAATGAAGACGAAGTTTTGTACGCTTCTGTCAACATGACTTCCAGAGACACTGGGGGTAGAAAGTGCTCTAAGCATGGCAAACCTCGCAAGCCAAGTCAGCAGTATTTAGATTTACTCCAAGAATCTTCTGATGGAGTATTTCGACATACCCGATCCCCAAGTCGAGATACAATCGGTCCAAGGAATCTTCTCCAAAACCCTTCCGGTCATCTCCCTCTTTCTCACTCAGGAGATGATTATTTCTCTGACTATGACGCATACAGCGAAAGCTCTGAACAAACAGTATCTTCTACTGTACCTAGAGAAGTGACAGCTTATGTTGTCAATGAAGATCCGGATGCTTCAACTTTGACAAATCAAGAACAGCAAATTGCTGCACTAGAAGACAAGCTAAAGACCATGGCTGAAATGGTCGCCAATATGCATTCAATCATTATGGCCCAACATACAGTACCACCGACCGTACCTGTGGCAAGTCCTGAGATCATAGCATCGTCGGTACCTGTCAATGCAGGGCTGGGGGTAGTATCTCCTCAAGTACCTCCTGCACAAGTTCAACCTACACCCAGTCAATCAGGTGCTGGGGGTAGTGCTTACCATACTGTTCTTCCTCCTAACACTCTGACTCCGCCTGCTCCTTCTTCATCATCGGAAGATGCTAATGAAGCTGTCAAACTCCTGCGTACTCAGTTCGAGGCCTTTAAAGAGAAAGACAATTTACAGAGATTGGGTATCAAGCAACCCTATCCAGTTGAATGGAAGAAAGTCCCATTTCCTTCTAAATACAAGATTCCAACAATCTCTCTATTTGATGGCAGCACTTCTCCTACTCAGTTTATTAACCACTTTGAGGTAATGACTGTTCAACTCCAGCCAAATGACGCTCTTCTTACCAGGGTATTCGTCGGTTGTTTAGCCGGTGTAGCATACGATTGGTATAGAAGCCTGCCTGATGTCTGTATCACTTCCTTCTCGGGTCTTAAACAGATCTTCTTGGAACAATTTTACGAGGGAATCAACGACATGACTATGTCAGCCCTCAACAAAATCAAACAAAGACATAATAAAACTGCTGAGAGTTTCATTGAAAGATTCTGCCGAGAAGCTTTAAAGATGCCTCCCGGGACTCCGGCCGCTGTCACCATAGATACCTGTAAGGCAAATCTTTCGCCTATCATCAGCATGTGGACGGGATCAACTCAGTTCCAAGACTGACCATCCTTCATTGTCAATGCTAAAGCAGCTGAAGTTAGCGCCGACAAATTCAAACAACTAGAGGTACAAATGTCTAACCCCGACCGGGATGAACACCAGACATCGGGTGGTAGAAATTGCCAGAACAACCGCAAGAATAAAGAGACTCTGAACATCAACTTAAAGAGCAAGGAATCTCTGGCGGTCAACGTGTCTCTACCTACATCTACTTCTACTCCTTCTGCACTTTCACCAAGGGAACCTCGTCCGAAAGTAGAGTACTCCTTTGACGAGAATGACACCACAAGCATCTTTGATTGCTTGATCAAAAGCAATAAACTCCAACTCCCAGACCCAAAGAAGCCTGATAAAGTCAGTAAGACTGATCATCCCAAGTATTGTGTCTATCACAGGTTCATTGGGCATCCTACTCGAGCATGCTATGAGCTCAAAGGCAAAATTCAGGAGCTGGTCAACGCTGGTGTTGTCACTCTGCAGCAAGACGAGAAGACTGTTACCGCAAACATGGTCTCAGTTCAGTTTGGTGACTTCCCCCCGCAAATGGTACAGCATGGCGTCATTCCTATCCCCAAAGCTACTCTAGAGATCGAGAATCTCCCTCCTCCACGAAGTGAAGGTCTCGTCCCCTTATCTCTTGACAATGGCGAGATTATGTGGATCCACCCTGATCTTGCTTCAGAGTTTGAAGTTTCCTCTTCATCTAAGAAGAAAGACCGCTCCAAGGGCAGGGCAAAAACTTGTAATATGGTGTCTTTTGACCCCATAGTTGACGAAGAAATCCTGCTGGACACCAGATCAGGGAAAGCCTATCTACGGAAGTATCCCGAAACTCAGGAGAATCCTCCTGCTTCCTCTTCTGAGTCTACTCCAGTACAACCTGAGTCCAACGAAGACATCCCAACTGCATCCTCACCAGTTGTAATACCTATTCCCCCTAAATCGACGACAGCTGACAAAGGCAAATAACAAGTCCGCTTCGACAAACCTTTGAAGAAATCATCTCCTTCCGGACTTGAAAAGCCTTACAACTTTGATATCTTGGCTTAGTTAGCCAATACACCGGCCCGACTGTCAATCTTCGAGCTCTTGCGCCTCTCCAAAGAGACTCGGAAAACTCTGAGTGAGGCTCTCATGCAAGCTGAAACTTGTCTAGCCCTTCTGAAGAAGCCAAAAGCAGAGCCAGTCTCTTGCCTCCATTGTCATAGTGTGTTGGAGTTAATTCTAAATATAACTTTCACACAGGATGACATGCTGATGGAAGACAATAGGCATGACCGTCCTCTATACTATACAGGATATGTCGACTCGATGAAAGTCGATCGCATTCTGATAGATCCAGGGTCTGCCCTCAGTATCATGCCAAAGACAATGCTGGATGCACTGAAAATCCCCGTGCATAGTCTTTCCAGTACAATCACCACCATCTTGGGGTTCAGTCAAGGAAGGAGTGAGCCTCTGGGCAAGATTCGCCTAAAACTCCAAATAGACAATCTTCGCACAAAGGTGACCTTCTACATCATTGACAATCATGGTTGTTCTTACAATGCTTTGTTGGGAAGACCATTCTTGCATGAGCACAACATTGTTCCGTCTACTCTCTGTCAATGTTTCAAATTTGTTGATGATAATGGGGAAGTCCAAAAGGAGGTTGCGGATCTCTATCCTTTCAAGGATGTTGAGGCATACTGCAACGATGCTCGTATGTACAAGGATGAATTTATGAAGGTTGTACAAGCTCTAGACACTGAAGAAAAACAAGAAACAGTGCCTAATGACACCCTCATCATACCTGTCAAAGGGCGTATTTCTCGTCCTCAGTCCTCCAAGCCACTGGCTATTCACTTGCCAGTTCAGAAGTAACCAACCGATGGCGGTCAAGATCAAAGGGAGCTCACCTCTTCTGAGCCACTTGTTATTGACTTATGTCGTAACAAGGATAAAAAGCAGCTCACTTCTTCTGAGCCACTTGTTATTGATTTAACTCATAACAAAGATAAAAGGGAGCTCACCTCCTCTGAGCCGCTTGTTATCGACCTTCGTCGTAACAAGCCTCCCCCACGTTCTTCTTTTCCCCCTCTTGTAATCAATCTGACCAAGCCTGTTAAGGCTAAGGGTCCTGTTATAAATACGGATGTACAAATCATTGAAAAAGCATCTACTTTCCAGTATACTGATGTCATTTATCATGCTAAATGCTATTTGGATATGTTAGATAGCTTCCAGTCATTTACAATGGGAGTTGTACAGTCTCTTCAAACAGAAGTCTCATTTGAACACCCAAAGGATTCATATCGTATTGTTCTCGCTCGTAAGAAAGGCGAGAGTCCAATACTTTTTAGTAAAGGACCGGAACAATAATTCAGCTATACGGATGATAGCAAGAGTAATGATACGGGGCATCTCCAACTTCGTCATTATAGTCAACAATCAAAAGACATCATCCAAAAGATGGGTTATGATTTCAAGATTGGCCTCAACTACGGCAAGGGTAGACGAACTCCTATCCGTACTACCGTCCCGAAAGGAAAGTCAGAGATGTACTATAGCAGGACCAAAAGAGGTCTCGGATATACTTCACCTCCGGTATTATCCCCAGCAGTTTCCGAATCCGATAGCGAAGAGCGCTCTAATTCTTCTGATTCCAGATCATGGGATTCTGATACCAGCATTGGTCAAGTTCATCGACTGATCGTATCTTCCAACATGGTCTCTGCCGAACTTCCGGAAGGATATGACGAAGACATTGAAAAAAATTCCGAAACAGATCCTTGGGCTCAAAGAATGGATATCCAATAGGAACTCCGATTCGAACAACGAGAACCTCCTACTGAAGATCAATTGGTTCAAATTGACGTAGGAGAAAATGGGTCACCCCGTCCAATATTCATCAGCAAGAATCTCCCAGAGACAGATAAGCAAGAATTAATTCTTCTTATTAAAGAATACATTGATGTCTTTGCCTGGAGTTATGAAGACATGTCAGGTCTAGATCTAAAAGTTGCTACTCACAAATTAAATATTCTGCCGAATGCAAAACCGGTCAAACAGCAACAACGACATTTCAAGCCAGAAATGATGGATACAATCGACGATGAAGTCAAGAAGCTCATCGCTTGTGGCTTTATTCGAGAAGAACATTATCCTGATTGGGTAGCCAATGTCGTCCCAGTTCTAAAGAAAATTGGCAAAGTTCGAGTCTGCATCGACTTTCGGGATCTTAATGAAGCATGTCCAAAAGATGAATTTCCTCTCCCTATCACGGACGTCATGATCGACAACACCTGTGGGTTCGAAAGAATATCTTGCATGGATGAATTTTCTGGATACAATCAGATTCGGATGAATCCTGAAGATAAAAAACATACTTCTTTTCGCACTCCTCGCGGAGTCTACTGCTTTACTGTAATGCCATTTGGTCTCAAAAATGCTGGTGCAACATACCAACGAGCTATGAGTACCATCTTTCGAGATCATCTGCGTAAGACTGTCGAATGCTACGTCGACGATATTGCTGTCAAAAGTCGTCTGAAGGAAGATCACATCCAAGACTTGAGAACTATTTTCAAGCTCATACGCCAACATCAACTCAAAATGAATCCTACCAAGTCATTCTTGGGTGTCTCTAGTGGTAAATTTCTCGGCTTCGTCATTACCTCTAAGGGTATACACGTGGATTCCGAGAAGATCAAAGCCATTCAAGAGATGCGTCCTCCACGCAACCTAAAAGAGCTACGAGGATTCCAAGGTCGACTTGCGTACATCAGAAGGTTTATTTCAAATCTGTCTGGACGCTGCAGACCATTTACTCAGCTGATGAAAAAAGATATCTCTTTCTTTTGGACTGAAGAGTGTCAAAGAGCATTCGAAGATATAAAGCGATATCTCATGAACCCACCAGTCTTGGTGCCACCGATCTCTGGTATACCATTTTTAATGTATGTCCGTGCTATGGATCATTCATTGGGTGCTTTACTTACCCAAAAGTACAAAAAAGGTCATGAACAGGCCATCTATTATCTTAGCCGTACTATGATTGGTGCTGAACACCGTTATAGTCCGGTCGAAAAAGAATGCCTAGCTCTCATGTTCACTGTTCAAAAGACTCGGCATTACATCATTGGTCAAACTATTCATGTCATATCCCGAGTTAATCCTCTTCGGGTACTCATGAAGAAGCCCAGCACGCTCAATTCTCGGCTGGCTACATGGGCCATTCTGCTAGCTCAATATGATATGATATATGTACCTCAAAAATCTGTTAAAGGTCAAGCGTTGGCGGATTTTCTAGCAGCTCATCCTGTTCCAGAAACATCCAAACTCTATGATGAAATTTCAGATGAGACATTAGAAGCAAATATGATCTCCGAAGAATTTCCTACTTGGCGTCTATTCTTTGATGGTGCATCCAGGATTGGACCCAATGGTGCCATTGTCGCAGGAGTTGGAGTAGTCCTTGTTTCTCCAGACGGGTCAACTATTTAAAGAGCTTATTCCCTAAATGAACCTTGCTCTAACAACGTGGCAGAATACAATGCTCTACTTATTGGCCTTCAACTAGCTAAACAACTAGATGTCGAATATCTCGAAGTCTATGGCGACTCCAAGCTGGTTGTTAACCAGGTTAGAGGGACTTATGAAGTTCGCCATCAAGATCTGGTGTCTTACCATGAAGCAGCAATCAGTATGGCTACATCATTCAAAGCCTTCTTCATTGAATATGTACGACGAGCTTGTAATACTGAGGCAGATGCTTTGGCCAATCTTACAGCTGTCTTAGCCATCCCTATCAAAAGACAGCAAGTGGTGGTTATCTCTAATCGGGAATTGTTCTGCGTCGAAAACAATCATAATATTGAGTTCAGTAATCTTACTGAAGTCAATGTTATCAGTGAAGATTGGAGAACTCCTTTCATCGACTTCGTGGTCCATGACATACTCCCTGAAGATTCCAAGGAGGCTACGAGTATTCGTCGGCGGTCTCTACGATTCTACTACAATCAAACCACCAAAACTCTCTACCGGCGAACTTATGACGGCCTACTCTTGCGCTTCTTGCTGGTGATGAAGCAAAGCAAGTATTACGTGAAGCTCACGATGGTGTCTGCGGAGCACATCAACCCGGTCCTAAACTACAGGATCGTATCCGACGCATGGGTTACTACTAGCCTTCTATGGTATCAGATGCCATCGAATATGCAAGAAAATGTCGAATTTGTCAAATCCACACAGATTTCATCCATCAACCATCAGAATTTCTGTATCCGACTGTTGCTTCCTGGCCTTTCGAAGCTTGGGGCATGGACATTATAGGTCCCATCAATCCTCCTTCTTCTAGAGGACATCGGTTCATACTAGCAATAACCGACTACTTCTCCAAATGGGCCGAAGCTATACCATTGGCTGAAGTCAAGACCAGCAGCATTATCAACTTCGTCAAACACCATGTCATCTATAGATTTGGTGTACCTCGACGAATTATCCATGACAACGGACCACAGTTCATCAGTCAGAAGTTCACAAGGTTCTGTGATGATCACCGGATTGACAATATCGCTTCGACAGCTTACAATCCTGCTGCTAATGGCTTGGCTGAAGCCTTCAATAAAACCATTATCAAGCTCCTCAAGAAGTTTGTATCTACTAACAAACGGAACTGGAGTGAAAAGCTTGGAGAATGTCTTTGGGCTTACCGTACTACGGTCCGTAATCCTACAGGCTGTACACCCTTCTCTTTGGTGTACGGCTGTGAAGCAGTTCTACCCCTGGAACTTCAAATTCCGTCTTTGAGGATTGCCATCGCCAACGAGCTCACTACCGAGAACAATGATCTACTTAGACTTCAAGAATTGGAGGCACTTGACGAGAAGCGATTAATGGCTTAACAGCATATTGAGTTATATCAAGCCCGCATCTCGAAGACTTTCAACCGTAAAGTTAAAGTCAGAGCCTTTCAGAAAGGAGACCTTGTTTTATCAGTCAAACGTCCTATGACTATGACTCATTCAAGCAAAGGCAAATTCGACGCGAAGTGGGAAGGTCCATATATCGTGAGCAAAGTCTTCTCAAATGGAGCCTATCAACTCACAGAGCTAGACAGTCGAGTTGCAATGATGCCTATCAATGGCAAGTTCCTCAAAAAGTACCATGTATGAATGTAACAGGGATTTTATGTAAATATGATCAGACAGTTCATAAATAAAGTTTTATTTTTATTTCATCATAAACGTTGTTACATAATATCAAGAAAAATCACTATCATCCTTTTCAAAATTGGGACGCGGGCCACTACCGTCCTTATCAAAAACATGATCAATAAAAGAGTCGAGAACATTCTTGCTGGAACCCACCAGGAACTTGCAAGCAGCCATCCTCATGGCTTCTTCTTCTTCAGTCTTTCCTGGTTCAAGAAGGAAGTCCAAGATGTCCTTTGGCGGTTTGGGGGCAGACGAACCTTCGTTCGCTGCTATCTGCTTTGGTGGAGACGATTCGATTGGATGTTCCTCGGTACCCGCTTCCACCTTTGGGGCGATCTCAGCCTTCTTGGATGCATCTCCAGACGACATTTTTATATTGAAAAGTGAAAGTGATCATTCTATCTCATTTTTGTCTTATTTATAGGCAGAGGTTCTTAAAACAACGAAGGAACACATTCAATCGACGGTTCGCCCGTTCATTCATCCGACGGTTCGCCCGTTCATTCATCTGACGGTTCGCCCGTTCATTCAATCCATTTGACGGTTTACCCATTCATTTCAATTCATCTGACGGTTTACCTGTTCATTTCCATCCATCCGACGGTTCGTCCGTTCATTCAATCCATCCGACGGTTCGCCCGTTCATTCCATCCATCTAACGGTTCGCCCGTTCATCATCTGACGGTTCATCCGTTCATTACATCCATATGACGGTTGGCCCGTTCATTCAATTCATTTGACGGTTCGCCCGTTCATTTAATTCATTTGACGGTTCGCCCGTTCATTCAATTCATCCGACGGTTCGTCCGTTCATTCAATTCATTTGACGGTTCGTCCGTTCATCACATTCATTTGATGGTTGGCCCGTTCATTCAATTCATTAGACGGTTCGCCCGTTCATTATATTCATTTGACGGTTCGCCCATTCATTACATTCATCCGACGGTTCGCCCGTTCATTGCATTCATCTGACGGTTCATCCGTTCATTCAATTCACCCGATGGTTCATCCGTTCATCCCGACGATTCATTTCGTTCACACATTTTGAAGATTCATTTTCGTTCATCTAATCTTCCACATCAGCAACTTGTCATCTTTGATTAAGTTGTCTATTGAAATAATGATATTCAACAAATTATATTCTGCCATGTCCACATTACCTCAGAGCAGATATAATAAATATAATTATTTTCTAAAAATTAAAAAATATATCATGTCCTGTACCTCTGAATATATTTTCTATCGCTATTATTTATATCTGAATAAGATATGTAATAAATAATAGAGCCACAAAAAAATGTCTTTTTATTGATCAAAGATGAAAGACATTACAAAGATACATATTACAAAACAAGAAGATACAAAAAATCTTTCTATTCGGTCGGTGGTCTCATCAAGTTAACTATCTGCTGCTTTAAAGATTTCAGTCGCTCCTCACGGGAGTCCATCACGCGCCTCCTAGCTTCCTCCATTCCAGACTTTTCATTAAAAGTCGGTAAGGTCACTAAGCGGCGGAAGATTTCGGCCTGATGAGTTCTGACATATTCATTGCGCTCCTGAGTCAGAATATCCAGTTGCTGAGTGGCAGCTTGGTGCTGTGCGACTTCATCTTCTAGAGTATGCTGAACCAGTTTCAATTCTTCTTGGAGACGGGCAATCTTCTCTTGAAGATGTGCAGATTTCGCTTTCAACTCAACAACTTTCTCCTCCTTCTCTCCAGCAGCAGAGGTGGCTATCTCCATTTGTGAATCATATTCTGAAGCCTTGGCAGTATAAGTGTCTATGAAAGCCTGGAAATTAGCCTTCTCAATGGCAACTTCTTGAGACATCCTTTCAAATTCAGCTTGTACTAAGGATTCCACTTCCTTTCGATTAAGATCCTTGTAGATCTTAACCGATGCTTCTAACTCATCCAGTATGTGCTCAAGAAAAACAGCTTGAGCTTCATCTTCTTGGCCTCGGATAGCATTGATCAAATGGGAGGTTGGGCTTCTAACAGTAGTGAAATCAACAACTTCTTTCTCTAGTACCCTATCTACTAGGGGTCCCAATGCATTAAAGAAAAGGTTGCTGAAAGAACTGATGATAAATTGGTTAGTCGCCAAAGCACCAGGGGTAGCAGCTACTCCCATTGATGATGAAGCAGCATGTGCCTGTGCAGATGGACGTTCTTGTACTTGAATAGAAGGTTCTTTGAATAAGGGAGCTAAAGTAGAACTGGTTGCTCCTCCCGGTTGTTCCACTGCAAAATTAAATATTGTCATTTTGCCTGTCATTTGCAACTGTTGAAAAGGATTAAAAGTGAAAGCAATCTTACCATGGTTTGGTCCAGTAACTGGTCCGTCGTCTACTGGCGTAGATTCCAATCTAGCAGAAGTAGTCTCAGACATCACTGCCTGGCTACTGCCTGCCTCGGAGCTACCCGACAGATGTCGGCTGCCACTGGTTATTGCTGTTATCGGTACTATATCAGTACAAGGAGGAACTGGAGATGGTTCGATTTCTACATGAATCAAAAATAGAGATGTCAGCCATTAATCTATGAAAAGAAGATTGAATAAATTTATTTAATACCTTTGGGATCTGTAGTAGTAGTTTCCTCCAGCACTACTTCCTCACCCACATTCTTTTTGGGAGACACGTCCACTTCAACATCCTTTTCAGGAGCTAGTGTGTCGTCAACAACCTCAGAAGATATATTGACATCAATGTTCTCTTCTTGATTCAAAGTATCATCAATAACTTCTATAGATGTATCTTCAGTGCTCATGCTATCCTCAGGTACTTCCTCGCTGGCAGTTGCAGCGGTATGATCAACATCATCTTGTAGACCGAAGTCGCAATCATTTAATGCTTCAATCATTAAACGATCCTCCTCTTCGCGGATTGTTCCTGGTGTAATAGGAAGCTGAGTAGTTTCTACCGCCAGTGAAGGAGATCGCAAGACTTCATCATTCCTCTGCTCTACTTCAGCTTCATCTCTTTGTTCAACTTCAGCCGTATTCCTCTGCTCGACTTCAGCTTCATCTCTCTGCTCAACCATGTCCGGACTAGGGGTTTCATGCCTAGGCTCAGAGACTGGTGTGGGGGATGACATGGTTATTCCAGCTACAGCACTGGCTACCACTGAAGATAAGATTTGTCTCGATGGAGTGACCACTCTCTTTCTTCTTCGAGAAGCTAGTTTCTTTCTATGAAGATGTCTCTCTGGAATCTCAACATCTACTACATCAACTCGCTTTGGAGGAGAAGTCGGCGTAGTTGCTTCTTCTTGGTGGGTCGACTCGGCCAGTTGCCGAGATTGCGATCTAGTGGTAACTTTCTCTGATTGATCCAAAATAAGTTTCTTCTTTGCAATTGGAGAAGAAGGTTCGTCAATCCTTCTCTTCCTCTCCCTGGCCGGAGACTTAACAACTTTCAAAGAAACCCTCAGTGGTTCATTAACCTCCTCAGGGAAGTTAGCCTCCCTTGAGGCTTCCAAGGGATCATCCACTGGTTCATATTGCTCATCATTTCCTGGAGCTAGTATAGCAGTTGCTTCCTTCTTCAGACGTGTCACCGTAGCGAAGCTATCCACAAGGTTAAAGTTCTCGACGAACGTATTCGCTGCTGTGTAAAAGAGCGAATATGTGTATAGCATTCGGGGGCCATGATCAGTCTTTGTTGGCATCGAGAACACTGTTCTTGTGTCTCGAGCGTTATAATAGGCCCATGCTCTGGCACCATCAACTAGATACCCCTTTCCGTGTGGGCAAGTTATAGCATTGCCTACGTGGAACTGGTCGTAACCAAATTGACGAGCGAAGCGGCTTGGCAGATATGGTTCTAAGAAACACTCATCTTCAAATCTATACACCAAATGTGACGGCCTGATCGTCTTCAGCCAGTCAAATGCTGCCCGACCTAACGGCTGCCTCCCAAGGTCAACTAAATTTGTCGACATATGTTCATAACCGGCTGGAGGGGCAAAGCAGTAAAAATTCCATCCCTTTCCAAGGTTCAATGCACGTCTGCAATCCTTCAGACTAGTGTACACCCACTTGCTCTGGAAGAATCTTCGCAGATAGCTACCACCGACTGCTCCCATGTCGGGGTTCATCAATGACGGATGGTGCAGAAGCAACCATCCGAATAAATAGGTGTAAGGCAACTCCAGTCGAGGGAAGTTCCCCTTCTCACCCTTCCATTTGATCATGGAGTCAACATAAAGACGAAGACCTGCATTCACTCTGCAAGTCATCGCTGACAGCAAATCCATCCGGTAGCCAAAGACTAACCGGACAGCAGCAAAAATTATGCCGCGGTGGAAGCGGTCCACGGCGCTTGCTCCGGGTACGACGAAGCGTCGGAGCCAATATGTCAGGAATCCCGCCAGCTGGGCTTCTCTTGACATGGGCCTGTAGCCCATTCTCATAAAACTCTCAATAACATCACCGGTCTTGAGTGGAGGGTATTGAAGTTCGTCATTAACTCTGATGTCCATCTTCTTATTTTCTTCCATCAATCTGATTACTTCACTGTGGCTGAGGGGTTGGAAGAAAGTCGGGTTACATGTGTCATGATCCTTAGTCTTTTTCTCAATGATATGATTAAGGAAAAGATAAGGCAACCACTTTGATGAATAACATGTGCCGGAAGAACCGCTCTTATAGTACAGGGAGCATATTTTGTAGTGGCACAGTAGTTCGTCGAAAACGGCCACCATCTCTGCATTTTCTCGACGAAGTCTGTCTAACTCGTCGTTTGTTGGAACATACTCCTCATAAGGGAAGTCTCCCGTTGGTAGGCACGAGATGTATTTCATCTCATGAAAGGCTAATCCAATTTCTCCACAGGGTGTCATGATTGTCCCTGTCCTATAATTGTACCTCTCTGCCAAGGCCAGAAACAGATGAGGGTTTGGGAGGAATCCATACATGGTAGCGTATACCACATGATATAGTTTGATCTCTTTAAGTTTGTCTTCGAACTGAACCAATATCCAGTTGGCTATGCAGTTCCACCTTCTGTTGTCTGGGTTCACCAGACCTGTCAGCCGGATGTCCTGATCCGGGTATCTGCCATCAGCCTTTGCATATTCATTGGTAAAGATTGGTGTTCTCACCGGCAGCAGCAAAGAAGAGTTCTCTGGAGGGATACAGCCTGGCTTCAACCCTCTGAGCAAAGTGCTATGACGCTCAGAGGAGCTATAGAACATATCTCTGTTTTTGGTCCTTTCTTGACACAAATCTTTCCTGTCCTTGCCTGCTGGAGGGGAGTAATATCCCAGTCCATCCTCCTGGGATGGCTTGCATGGGCATAGCGGGCTAGAGGGAGGCATCTGGCAATGTCCGGTAACATGATTATTTTCTTCTTTCTTTGGAAGAGTCTCTGCTCAACACGGGGTCTCGGCTGAGAACTCTTGTCAATAGCTTCGCCAAATAAGAACATGGGTTTCTTATGGGTAATGGCGTCAGCAGACTGCATGGGTTGTCCATTCATCAGACTTAATAAAGTCTCATTGTCCTGAGCTACCAAGATGGCTTGGCGGGAGGATGGCAGAGCTTATTGGGGAAAAAGCACATGGGACAAATCTTCTTTAAATTGCGGTTCAGTAAGGGACCCTGTAAATATTTTATACTCTGGGTCCTCTCTGATGTTAACTGCATCAAACAAAAAAATAGAATTCAGTATAAGTAAAATCAAAGATTCTGTCAGCAAATTACGCAAGCATCAGATTACGCAAGCATCAGATTACGCAACAATAGCTTCTATGCACAAACTGTCCAGTTGTGCCAACTCATCCACTTGCGCAAGCCATCAGATTGTGCTGAATAACTTGCACAAAGCATCAGTTTACGCTGGACAGCATTGCGTAAATCAGCAGACTGCGTTAACTTTTGCCAGCGCATTCTAACCGATTGCGCAAGAAAATAGTCTTCATAAAAATGAAAACTATTGGGTTTGTGCAACCGAAACCCTAAACAGGGCGGTGCAGTATAACCAAATCTCTAAAAAGAGACAGGTTCGAAGGATCAATAGTGTTAAAGAACCCTAAAAAGGGGTCTTTCGATCGGGTTTACTACCTTGCAGTGCTGGATGAGCAACTTCATGTCGAGAAGGGCGCGGCGCAGCCTGAGTCGAGGACTCGGCGGGGGCCTTGTCTTTCTCGGTGGCGGAGCGCTTTGGAGCCATTAGGATCGACGGGGAAGAAGAAGAATTGAAATGGGCTCGAATTTTCTCTCTCAGATGATTAGAAGCAAGTAAAGAATAATAGAGAAAGAAATAAGAACTATTTATAGTTTTCGAAAGTAAACAGACTCCTCAGATTGCACCGAAGAAATGGGAGCTAACTCCTCCAATTGCGCAGACAAGTCATTACTTGCGCAACTTGATTTTAAAATCAAAATTCAAAGTATTTCGAAGCTTTGACTATTTTCAAACTTCGAAAACTTTGAAGGGGGTCTTGTAGGTCCTAAAAAATCAAGTTGCACCCATCAAAGAAGTCATGAAAATTAAATTATGCATCCTTCAAGTGAACTGCGCAGAAGACAGATTGCGCAACAATTCGATTGCGCAGGCTGAACTGCACACTCATCCAAGTGCGCAAGCTGACGTGGCCTTATCATCATTACTTGACAGAGAATCAGATCTTCTGACAACTGACAGCACGGAGAACGAAGAAACTGTTCGTTTATCGTGCAGCACAGCGCTCGAGGACAGCTGTACATAAAGCGCAATCAGCCAGACTTTCTGCTGCGCGGTCCATCCTAGCGTAATCTGAAGTCAGCGCAATTTATGTGGCGCACTTCATCAAGACAACTGACAAATGTACATGTAGCCTTCATACCATCAATTGCTCACTACGTGGCAACCGTCTGTACACGATCATGCACATTTCAATCAAATGATGCCATGTGTCCAATACAGTTGGCCCACGATCAAATAACTGCCAGCGCAGTCTGATGCTGCACAATCCAGTGCATGCGCAATCCATCCTGTGCAATTCAGAATAACTAAAAGTTAGTTATTTCCAGAACTCTATAAATAGAGTTTCAAGTCTTCATTACTGGGGATCAGACAAAAAAAGATCAGAAAAATCAGAGAGTTCAGGAGTTCTTGCCCAAGTGCTGCTGCATTCTTCAGAGGCTATCGCCTTCAACTTCAGAGGCTATCGTCTTCAAATTTCACATCGTCCAAGGGATAAAGCGATCATCTTCCGATCGGATTCCTACAGTTGTACTTTCCCAGAATTCTTGTAATCTTCTTACAAAGTTTGTGAAATAAAGAATAAACTTTTATTTTTGCAAACAGGTAGCTGTCGCAATAGCCCTTCAAGATTATCATGTCATGTTAGATTACTTGTTACTTGTCAGGAGTGCGCCTCGACGGGCCACTATCAAGATTATACATGTCTTATCAAGTTACTTATCATGTCAAGAGTGCTTGTCAAGAGTGCGCCTCGACGGACCACCCAAGGGGTTATCATGCCGTGTTCATGTCGTGATCAATACTGGCAAGTCATGTTGTGCTCAAGAAGTTATCGAGTCGGGTCATCACAAGATAGATAAAGTACAAGTTACATGCAAGATCACAGGCATATACATCAAGAACTAGGAGAACATGCATGGGGGCAAGGGATAAGGGATATCATGGCAACAAGTGGCGTTGGTCAAGTGGCGCCAGAGAAATAACAGGTGGCGCCAACGGGGGACAGGTGGCGCCTAAGTTTGGTTGCACCAGGCTGGGGTGCGCCAGGCACTGGGGTACGCAGGTCAGGTTGCGCCAGGTACTGGAGTACGCCAGGTCAGGTTGAGCCTGACTGGGGTACACCATATCTGGTTGCGCCTGACTGGGGTGCGCCAGATCAGGTTGCGCCTGACTGGGGTGCACAGATTACGTTGCGCCAGGGCCAAAGGGTGCTGGGCTAGGTTACGCCTGACTGGGTTGTGCCAGGTCAGGTTGCGCCTGACTGGTGTGCGCTAGATCAGGTTGCGCCTGACTGGGGTGCGCCAGATTAGGTTACGCCTGACTAGGTTACTTCAGGTCAGGTTGTGCCAGGGCCAAAGGGCGCTATGCTAGGTTATACCTGACTGGGTTGCGCCAGGTCAGGTTGCGCCAAATACTGTTCTTCTTCTCCAAACAGCAAAGAAGAACCCATAGAACCCAAAAACTTTAAAATACCATAACTTGCTCAAAACAAGTCCGAATTGAGACTTCCAAGGGTCTAAACGGCATAGAACGAGATTTTCTACTGCCTGGGGTTTAGGAAATACCAAGCTTTAACAGATCAAAACCAAGAAAAACAAAAAAGATCAAAACTTATATCTACAAAAATCTATCCATCAAAACCGAAAATGTCAAGTTCTAAAGAGGTTTAGAATCAAGTGGAGAAGAGAATAGAAAAATAAAATAGGAGATCCATCATGAAGCAAGATTGCGCTTGCCTATGGTTTCTTTGGTGGGTGGGAGGAGTAGTGGAGAAGAAGAAGGAGTAAATGAAAGAGTTATAAAGGAGAGAGAGAGGAGTTGGTTTATAAAGAGGGTTCAATATGATGAACCATCTTGACCCAAACCAAACCAAAATAAACCAAGCCAAGCTAAACCAAGACCAAACCATGCTAGACAAGTCAAAATACGGGTCGAGAATCCATACACGTATACTAAAAATACGTATAACGGGAAACATGAGTGACACCCGTGAACTAATGACAAAGATGGAATATGATCTACAAAAGGCCCCTGGCTTGAATCATGGAAAAGGATCTCCAATACCTCTTTCTCTATGCCTTCCACTCAATCAATCTCATGTTGGCTTGGGTTTCTGGATGAATCCTTCATCCTGTCAAAAGAAACATTCTAAAAACAAGCACCACACGAAGAATTATAACATGGTGTCCTTCGAACCTGTATTTGAAGAAGAAGCTTTAACTGGTACCAAGTCCGGGAGACTTTACTTACGAAACTACTCAGAAGGTCAAGAGAACCCTGCTCCAGCTGCGGAGGCTATCCCAACATCTTCTTCCATGCTGTGAATGTTCCATTTGCTTCATCACCTTCAGTGGAACCGACTCCTCCTAAACCAACGGTGGAAGACAAGGAAAAACAGCCAGTCTATTTCGATAAAGTTTTGAAAAAGATCCCATCTCTGGGACTTGAGAAGCCGCATAACTTTGATATACTGGCTCAGCTGGCTAATACCCCGACAAGGTTATCAATCTTTGATTTCTTGCGTCTCTCAAAGGAAACTCGAGAAACATTGAGTGAAGCTTTGATGCAAGCCGATACTTGTCTGACACTCCTCAAGAAGCCAGAGGAGGAGCCTGTAACTTGTTTTCATTGTTATAGTGTGATGTAGCTGATACCCAATATCACCTTTACACAAGATGATATGCTGTTGGAAGATAATCGTCATGACCGATCCCTCTATTTTACGGGATATGTCGATACCATAAAAGTTGATCGTATCTTGATCGACCCTGGGTCTGCACTCAGTATCATGCCGAAGACTCTACTGGATGCATTAAAGATTCATGTGCATAATCTTTCCACAACTATCACAATGATCCTGGAATTTAATTCTGGAAGAAGTGAACCCCTGGGTAAAATTTGCCTGAAAGTTCAAATCGGCAATCTTCGTACAAAGTTTACCTTCTACGTGATCGATAATCATGGCTCCTATAATGCTTTGTTGGGAAGACCATTCCAGCATGAGCATAACATTGTACCTTTCACTCTCCACCAATGCTTCAAATATATGGACGTCAATGGAGAAGTCCAGAAGGAAGTAGCTAATCTAAATCCTTTCAGAGGCATCAAAGCATATTGTACTGATTCTTGGATGTACAAGGAAGAGTTCATGAAGGTTGTACTGGCGATGGATAGTGAAGAAGATCAGAGAGACACCTCAGATGATGTTCTCATAATCCCAGTCAAAGGACATACTACTCGTCTACCTTCTTCTCAGACATTGACTGTCCATCTTTCCTCTCATAATAAGCAGCATCCTGCTGGAAAGATGGAACAAAGGGAGCTCACCTCTTCTGAGCTACTTGTTATTGACCTTCATCGTAACAAGCATCCTCCTTTTTCTTCTCCTCTGGTTATCAAGCTGACTAAGCCTTCTGTTAAGGCCAAGAATTCTGTCGTAAATGATGATGTACAAATCAATAAAATAGCATCTCCTTTGCAGTTTACTGATGTATTTTATTATGCTCGATGTTATTTGGAAATGCTAGATAACTTTGAACCACTTACAATAGAAGCAATTCAACCTCTCCAAAATGAAGTACTACTTGAACCAGTATTAGATTGCTTCTTTTTAGTTTCTTCCAGGAAAAAGGATAAACTTCTAATACTTTTTAGTAAAGAAATAGAACATGAAACTACTCTCAGTAGCGAAGACGAAAATGAAGATAATGAGAGACTCCAACTTTGTCGTTATAGCCAACAATGAAAAGATATTATTCAAAAGATGGGTTATAATTTTAAAGTCGGTCTTAATGGTGGTAAAGAAAGGCGAACTCCCATTCGTATCTCCGCTCCAAAAGAAAAATTACTGTAATACTACAACAAAATGAAGCATAGATTAGGCTATACCTCGCCAATTCTAACCCCAGAAGCTTCCGAATATGACAAAGAAGAGCGATCTAACTCTTCTGATTCTGTTTCATGGGATTCTGACACCAGCGTCGGACATATCCATCGTGTGACACTATCTTCTAATATGGTGTCTGCCGAATTCTCAGAGGATGATAAAGATGATGTAGTTGAAGCTTTTGAAGTAGATCCTTGGGCACAAAGAATGGACACTCAATGGAAACTTCATTTTAAACAACGAGAACCACCTACTGAAGATCAATTAATTTAGGTCAATGTTAGAGAAGAGGGCTCGCCAAGACCTATCTTCATCAGTAAAAGCCTTCCAGAAGCAGGCAAGCAAGAATTAATCAGATTATTCGGGAATACATTGACATCTTCGCCTGGAGTTATAAGGATATGCCAGGACTGGATCCTCAGATTGCTACCTACAGGCTCAACATCTTGCCCAATGCAAGGCCGGTCAAACAACAACAACGTCGATTCTGACCTGATATGATGGATGCCATAGAAACTGAAATCAAGAAACTTATCTCTTGTGGTTTTGCTAGAGAAGAACAACATCCTGACTGGGTGGC
Source organism: Iris pallida (assembly GCA_029216955.1). Classification (NCBI taxonomy): domain Eukaryota; kingdom Viridiplantae; phylum Streptophyta; class Magnoliopsida; order Asparagales; family Iridaceae; genus Iris; species Iris pallida. The sequence goes on from JANAVB010019800.1 coordinate 19,470,328, forward strand.
TAATGTCGTCCCAGTTATGAAGAAAACGGGAAAGGTCCTAGTCTGCATTGACTTTAGAGATCTCAACGATGCTTGTCCCAAGGATGAGTTTCCTCTTCCGATCATTGATGTCATGATCGACAATACTTGCAGATTCAAATAAATGTCTTTTATGGATGGATTCTCAGGATACAATCAAATCAAGATGCATCCAAAAGATGAAAAACATATATTTTTTCGTACTCCTCTCGGGGTCTACTGTTACACTGTCATGCCGTTCGGTCTTAAGAACACTGGTGCCACCTATAAGCGGGCTATGAGTACCATCTTCCGTGATCATTTGCGGAAGCCTGTTGAATGCTATGTCGACGATATTGATGTCAAAAGTTGTCTAAAGGAAGACCACATCCAAGACTTGAGAACTATCTTCGATCTAATGTGCCATCATCAACTCAAGATGAATCCCACCAAGTCATTTTTGGGAGTCTCTAGTAGCAAATTTCTCGTATTCGTCATTACCTCTAAAGGTATATACATTGATCCCGAGAAGATCAAAGACATTCAAGAGATATTTCCTCCATGCAACCTAAAAGAGCTACGAGAATTCTAGGGTCAGTTTACTTACATTAGAAGATTCATTTCGAATATGTTTGGACGTTGCAGACCATTCACTCAATTGATGAAGAAAGATGTGTCTTTCATTTGGACTGAAGAATGCCAGCAAGCATTTAAAGACATAAAGCGGTACTTGATGAACCCACTAGTCTTAGTACCTCCAATCTCAGGAATATCCTTCTTGATGTATGTTCGAGCGATGGATCATTCGTGAGGTGCATAACTAGCTCAGAAGAACAAAGAAGTTCATGAGCAAGCTATCTATTATCTTAGCCGTACAATGATCGTGGCTGAACATCGATATAGCCCAGTAGAAAAAGAATGTCTATCTTTGATGTTTGCTGTTTAAAAGATGAGACATTACATCACTGGCCAAACTATTCATATTATTTCCAGAGTTAACCCTCTTCGGGTCTTAATGAATAAGCCCAGTGCACTCAATTCCAGGCTTGCTACATGGGCCATATTATTAGCACAATATGATATAGTTTATGTGCCTCAAAAGTCTGTTAAGGGTCAAGCCCTTGCTGACTTCCTAGTGACTCATCCAATTCTCGAAACGTCTAAACTCTATGACGAGATTTCTGACGAAACTTTAAAATCTAACATGATCTCAGAAGAAATTCTTGCTTGGCGTCTATTCTTCGATGGAGCATCTAGAATCGGACTGAAAGGAGCCATTGTCGCAGGAGTTGGAATTGTCCTCGTATCACCGGAAGGATTAGCTATTCAAAGAGCTTATTCCTTGGATGAGTCATGCTCCAACAATGTGGCCGAATATAATGCCCTGCTCATTGGTCTCCAATTAGCTAAACAATTGGATATTGAATATCTTGAAGAGTGTATGGAGACTCTAAACTGATTGTCAATCAGGTCAGAGGAACATATGAGGTTCGACATCAAGATCTTGTCCCATATCATGAGGCATCAGTCAAAATGGCTTCATCGTTCAAATGATTTTTTATTGAGCATGTACATCGAACATGCAATACCGAAGCTGATGCATTGGCCAATCTTACAACAGTATTGGCAATTCCAGTCAGAAGACAACAAATGATTGTTATTACTAATAGAGAGTTATTTTGCATCGAGAATAATTCAAACATTGAGTTCAGCAATTTAACTGAAATCAACGTTATTAGCGAAGACTGGAGAGTTCCTTTCATTGACTTCGTGGTACATAACATCTTACCGAAAGATCCTAAAGAAGCTACAACCATTCATCGGCGATCACTCCGATTCTATTATAATCATATCACCAAGACCCTTTATCGACGAACATTTGACGGTTTACTACTACGGTATCTTGCGGGAGATGAAGCAAAACAAATACTACGGAGGCTGACGATGGTGTTTGTGGTAGACATCAGCCAGATCCTAAACTGTAGGATCATATTCGACGTATGGGTTACCACTGGCCCACTATGGTATCAGATGCTATTGAGTATGCAAGGAAATATCGAGCGTGTCAAATCCAAGCAGACTTTTATCTACCAACCATCGAAATTTCTTCATCCGACTGCCGCATCATGGTCCTTTGAAGCTTGGGGCATAGATATCATTGGTCCTATCAATCCACCATTGTCTAGAGGACATCGGTTTATACTGGCTATAACCGATTACTTTTTGAAATGGGCCGAAGCTATACCTTTATCCGAATTTAAGACCAGCAATGTCATCAACTTCGTCAAACATCATGTGATATACAGATTTGGCGTTCCTCGATAAATTATTCATGATAATGGACCACAATTCATCAGTCAGAAGTTTACTCGATTCTGTGATGATAATAGAATCGACAATGTCGCTTCCACTGCCGATAATCCTGCAGCTAATGGTTTGGATGAAGCATTCAATAAGACTATTATTAAACTCCTTAAAAAGTTTGTTTCTACTAACAAACGCAATTGGAGTGAAAAGCTTGGAGAATATTTACGGGCTTATCGCACTATTATACGCAATCCTACTGGTTGAACACTTTTCTTTTTAGTGTATGGGTGTGAAGCTGTTCTACCATTGGAAATTCAAATTCCCTCCCTGAGGATTGTAATTGCCAATGAACTCACAACAGAAAATAATGATCGTCTTCGACTTCAAGAACTGGAAGTGCTTGACGAGAAAAGGCTGCTAGCTCAACAACTTATCGACTATACCAGGCCCGCATCTCAAAAGCTTTCAATCGTAAAGTCAAAGTATGAGCGTTTCAGTAAGGCAAACTAGTTCTTACTGTCAGACGTCCTATGACTATGACACACAAGAGCCAAGGCAAGTTCGAAGCGAAGTGGAAAGATCCATACGTTGTAAGCTAGGTTTTCTCGAACGGAGCTTATCAACTAACCGGGATGGATGGCCAAGTCGCTATGATGCCTATTAATGGCAAATTTCTAAAGAAATACTATGTTTGAAGGATGTATAAGATATCTTCTGAATGTTGTATATATAAAAAAAGGCATTGAGTTATTGTCTCTTATTCACTCTTCTGATAAAACTTTTAAATCCTCAGCGGAGTTTATCCACATCGTATCACTTGATAATAAAACCTATGTTTGAAATTCCAGCTGATTCGAAGATAATCAGAATAAATATTTGAATTCAAGTTCAAATTACCTCTGAATTCTACTATCTACGTCAGCGACCTATTGTAACGCCCCAGTCCCAAAATACGTAGGACTAGGTACATCGACATGCCAGTTGTATACATACGAAGTATACTCCAATATATGAAAACCTCGTATGAATACATAAGCTGTAAAATGCAGTAGAACCATAATAACTAAATCTCATCCACTAGATAAATAAATGATATAAAAGCAACTTTGAATTTGTCATGTATACAATCGTTGGGCGGAGACAAAGTCCACTACCAACTATCTCAAATAAAATGTACAAGAAGTGATCGATAAAATAATGAGACAAACCAAGCGCAATCGTCTTTGAAAGAATAGAGAAGATTGCTGCCTTGGCTAGAACACCTGCAAAATCACAGAAGCACACACCTGGAGAGATAACCAGGTCCTCAGAGGGACGTAACAAGATACAAGAAGAACATGCCATATGAACTGAATATAAAAGCACCATAAAATAAAGATAAAGTAAAAGTGTCCAAACCATAACACGCTCAATATCCCATCATCGAAACAGTAGGCTACCCCTACAACCAAACAAGGACAAGGGGTAACTTACTATTCCGCGATGTGATATTTTTCCATGCCATGATTGGAACATAAAATTTACTAAGGTCTCCTAACCTTTCTAGTAGGCAATTTAGAAGACATATCGATGTATGGGCAGGTGAAGGCTGACTCCCCCAGGACAAGTAATGACTCACAACACGCACACGTCAAGTACCAATACTATCAGCCGGCATAACTCGAGGCTAGCGGCACACGTGACCCATCAGTCCACATAGCTCGAGGCTAGTGACCCTCGCGACTCGACTACCGTAGTACGCAGTTACTACAGCGTTTAGATTTGGGGTAGCCCATACATTTAACTGTCTTCTCCTTTCCAAGGACACTAACAAAAGGTAGTTCGCTAAGACTAGGTCCATATGCATACAAAAGACAAGAAGGAAAAATAACTGAAGCAAAAATAAATGAACTAAAAATAGCAAGTAATGGATCCAACTGAAAACAGATAATAAATATGCAGTAAATAATTAAATAAAGATGCATTTAATAATAAACAGTAAATAAGGCAAGGTATCTTGCCTGCGGGTGGTACGAGAAGCAGCAAAATCCATCAATCAGAATCGTCAACACGAAAGTCAAAATCCACAAGAAGCTCCGGATGCTGAAACAAACATCACGAACGAGTTTGGAATAAAAGATATGCCGTTGGACCCGCTTTGCACCGAAATGCGCGCCAGAACCTACGGTCTCTAAAGTCGTCAAACTACATGTCTATGAATTTGTTTTTTCGAGACGAACTCAACGGTATGTCCAATTTTGGATTCCGAGGAGCCGTACACAAAATTGCCCGTTGAGTGGGATTGTGGGCCCGCCAAAATGGCGACCCAGTCAACGGTCTCAAAATCGGACCAAACTTGGCATACAGGACCAGAAAAATATTTCGAGTCCAATGGCGCAAGTTTTGTCGCGATTTGATGGGTGTGCACAAAGTAATTGGGAAATATCGAAAAGGTCCGATACGGAAAAATTTGACGGATACGGATCAAATTCGTCACGTACACGCAACCAACTTGAATTTCGTCAAAGCCCGCACGTCCGCAAAGTCAATACGGACATTTCGGTACCTTCGGTTCGCGACCACGTCGTCCGGATTGGCGGGACGCACGTCGTACCGGGGTTTTCTAATTTTTGAAAACTGATTTTTAGTGGGGTTTTTAATCTAATTAATACAGAATTTATTGTAGAATAAATAAAACTATTTGAAGAGGATGATAGAGGGTCCTGTGGGCTTTCTACACGAATTGACGGATCTAAAAACGAATAAGAATTGGAGGAAAAATTAATTGGAGAAGTCGGGTACCTCGATATTAAAAACTGTCGTTGTTGTGGGTGTTTGTTGTTGCCATGGCGACCGTGGGGCAGGGCTGCTGTCACGGTGCACGAGGCTGGGCACGCACGTCGAGGAGAGGGAGGAGGAGGGAGGAGGAGAATCGGATTTTAGGGTTTGGAGTGAAGTGTGGCGGCGGCAGTGTTGTAGGTTGTTTAGTTTTTTTTTTTTTTTTTTGCCAAAAGGGGATAGTGCTCGGCCTCTTTATACTGCTGGGTTGCTAAGTTGGTGGGGTTGGCCCCTCCCTACAACAAGCTGAGCAACCTGCTGTGCTTATTCTATAAAGATTGGGGTGGTCGGGTGGGGCCGACCACCCAATCTTTCCTTTTTTTTTCTTTTTCTTTAACTTATCTTATTCTTATCCACAACCTTTTTATATATATAATTATATATATTATACGTTTATAACCATAACATGCACATCAACCTGCTGAAGTTGGAGTTGGTGGTCGGGTGGGGCCGACCACCATAATGCATTTTTCTTTTTTCTTTTTTTTTCTAAATCTATTTAACATTTATACATATCTATACATATATATGTATATATCCATAAAAATCTATTTAAATCCAAATAATAATTTAAATATTATATAACCAAATATTGAATATATATTTAAACATATCTACATGTACATATAAATTCAATTCACAATAAATCCACTCAAAGTAATAATAATATCTTAATAGAATAAACATATTTAATAAATCTCTACAAAATAAATTTAATAATAATAAATTAATAAAAATTGCTCCAATGGGGGAACTGTACCACACACCCTTATCCGGGTCCAGGAACATGTACAATCTTGTAAAATATTATTTAAAAAGAAAATACCAATAATTGTACAAATATTTAAATAATTAAAAATTGTACATAAAATTCTAAAATAATTTAGGAGATATTTCTAAGTACATAAAATATGTCTACATGGCCACATTTGGTCACACTACCTGCTTACATGGGCTAAAATTTTGTTCGGGCCCTGTTCGGGCTGATTTGGCCAAACCGGGTCATCAAAAAATAATAAAACCATAAATTGTATAAATTTATTTTTTTTAAGTCTAATAAAATAATAAAAAATAATTAAAAAATAGGGGTTTTACACCTATCACGTTCACATTACCTCTGATAAGGTCGTCTATTGAAATAAAAATATTTTAAATATTATATTCTGTAGCGTCCATATTACCTATGTACAAATATAATAAATATTGTTATTTTCTAAGGAAATATGTCACGTCCGGTACCTCTGAACTTGTTTCCTGCTTTTGATCTATTACTTATGTCTATCATAGGCATACAACAAGTAATGGAACCATAAAAAGATCATTAATTTTATTGATGATTCAAAATGTCAAGATTACATAATAAAAAAAAGAGAGAACAAAAACTTCATCGGGGAGGTCGAGTACTGAGCTCCATGATCAATCTCTTCAAGTTCTCAGCTCTTTCTGCCCTAGAATTGAGCACCTGTTGTCTAGCTTGAGCTCTTCTAGACTTTGGATCAAAGGGTATCAGTGAGGCAGCTTGGCGCTCTAATTCAGCATGCTCGGCTTGGACAAATTCATCTTTTTGCCGCCTCAGTTCATCTAGTTGGCTCTCAGCAATTTGATGCAACTCTAGCGCTTCCTCTTCACGTCGTCGAGCTGCTTTAAGTACTTCTTGGAGCCGGATCAACTCAGATACTAGCACCCGAATACGAGTTCGGCACTCAGAAGCTTCTTTCTCCTTCTCGATAGCTTCAGTCTTGTGCCGCTCAACAGAAGAAGCTGCTTCAACAATATGAACTTCTATTTCTTTAGTGCGTTGTGAGAAGGCCACCACAGAAGCTTCGAATTCAGTTTTTCGTCTTATAGCCTCGTTAGCCATTGCCTCAAACTTAGCGTCTACAAGTTTCTGAATATTTTCTCTTATCAGATCTTTGTAAGATTTGATAGATTCCTCAAGCACATCTAAGATATGCTCCAGATAGGTGGCTCTATCCATATCTCCGACCTTGCGGATGGCTACAATTATACAGGAGGAAGGACCCCTTACCGATTCATAGGGATTATTTTTCTCCAGTACCTTCTGAACTAGAGGCCTCAAAGATGTGAAGAAAGCGTTGGTATAGGACTCTACGATGAGACTGTTCATCGCTAAGACGCCCGGAGTAGCTACCTCTGCTGGAATTTCTCCTCCTGCAGCAGTTGGAGGAATCATAGACTGTGCACCAGGAGACCTGACTACAGGTATTATAGTCGAGCTTCCTTCTCTAGTATGTGTCCCCATATCTAGAGGAGCCATTGTTGAGCTAAAGCTGAGCGTCGTTGAAGGAAATGGCATAATCGTCCCTACAGGATCTGTAACGGTTAAGATACATAGTCAGTATATATCATAAAAAAATTAGGGTGATTAAAAGTTAGAAATTTACCTGAACTTGGCAGTACATGTGGGGTGTCGTGGGGTGTTACCAAATCCGTACAGAGCCCGACTTTGGTAGTTTCAGACACTACCGCCTGACTACTTTTAGCCTCAGAACCGCCTGATAGAAAACAGTTGCTTCCGGTCCCCGACTCTACTTGGTTAGCTGAAGCAATCACTTCTGCTTCCTTGACCTCAAGAGCTTGATCGACAGGGGTCTGAGTCTCCGCAGCAATATTGCTAGGATTTTCATCTTTTCCATCATCTTCAGGAGCCGTAGTCTGAACTTCGTTATTTTCAAGCTCATCAGTTTTTGGGCTTGGATGTCTCTTATCAACAACGGGGTGTTCTTCACCCTCAACAGTTATATGGCCTTCTTCAGCTGGTATCAGTGGGACATCTACTGAAACTGGTTCTTCTTCAGCAGCGCTTGTAGAATTATCTCCGATTGATGCATCGCCATAGTCACAATCTAGTAGGACGTCTATCATTTCTTGATCTTCTTAAGAACGAGTAGGAGTTTGAGCGGCCGGAAGATCGGCAACACCTGCTTGAGATTCTATAGGAGGCAACTCCTCCTCGAGGAATATAGCCTCGGGGACATCTGGAGTCGGGGATGACATTGTTACTCCTGCTGCAGCCAGTGCAGTTACGAAAATAGTCGTCCGCATAACTCGATATCCTGGGATTTCTTCGGTAGTAACTGAGACTGGAATATCGATTGCTATAGTCTCTCTAGATGAAAAAGAATAATATCAATATATATCATTGATATCTTAAATTATGCTTAAAAGTATAAAAATTACCTTTTTGAGATGGCAGATCCTTCTGCGAGGGTAATGATATATCATATTCCTTTGGTCTGGAAGGGATGGAGGAAGCGTCAATATTTGACGTTTTGCTCGAGTCACCAGCAATTTTCTTTTGGCCTTCCATAGCAGAGGTGCTACAGGTTCTTCTTCGACCTCATCAAGGTCGTCTTGCATTCTGGGTACTTTTTATCGGGCGACTCCACTCTATTTTGGAACCGAAGAAGGAGTTATCTCTCCTTCCCCAGGGGATGCCCCAGTATGCATCTGTTTCGACTGGGACCGAGTTGTCCTGGTAGTAGGCTGTTCACTAATGACCAAAGTGTTCTTCGTCTTTTTCTTTCCTGGAGCCTTAGGTGAAGAAGAAGGATCATCATGATGTGAAGGAGCAGATGAATCTCCAGTCTTCCTGTAAAACCCCTAAATTTCTACTATTTTTAAAAATAAATTTGATACTAATTTTTTTATTTTTGTATATTGTACATCGCGTAGTTGCATTGTACGTCGCGCGCAAAATTTTGTTTTTCATAATTGCTCGACTAGTACGACTATGTGCGAGCGTACATATTTTTGAAAAATATTTTTTTATTTTTATAGTTTTGAAATAATATAGATAATAGTTATTTTTAGCTATCATACCTAAATTTTCAAGATTATGATTTTAATTATGAAAAGCCTTTCATTTATACAGATATAATAATAAATAATTTTCCTATAAAATGGTATATTAGAAAAGTATATTTATGTAAATATTATTTGGACATACATATATATTTCATAATTATTTATTAGTTTATTTTTAAATAATAATATAATTTTTGAAATTATTATTATTAGTATTTTTAGAAAATATATTTTAAAATTATTGTGGCGATTTAAATCTTGATTTGATTTTATGGATGTATTTAAATAGTTAAATTAATATATATATTTGAAATTTGATTGATTTTAAACTAAAGGATGGAATTTAATTAGATTTAAATTGATTTAGATTTGGACTGAAATTTATTGAATTTGATTTAAAATAAATAGAGGAATTATCTAAAGGGATTTGCAACTATCATAATCCTTATCTAAATAGTAGCTTTCACCTCCTATATAAGGAGAGGCTCATTATTCTCTATTCCATTAATTTTCTCCACCTACAAATATATTTGTACATTGTGTCCGTGCACATCAAGCCATATCCATTCACTTCTTCTATTTTTCATCCAAATTGATTAATGTTCTCATTAAAGAAATTCTATTTTCCCTTCCATCTATTTTCTCTTATCACAAATTCTTACTATCCTTTTGCCGATCAACCAAGTCCGTCTATCCTATTAGTCCTTAAATTTCGAGTACGAAAATTTTTAAAGGTGGGTAGATTTGTAACTCATCTTCCCAAAATTATTATTTTTTAAATTATATCTATATATATTTTAATTTCGTGTTTAAAAGTAATTTTCGTAGAAATTTTGTAAAAGATATTTTGTGATTACTTTTGTTACCAAAAACTAGTTTTAAATTAATGGTTTGAAATAATGTTTCTAAAATAAATGTTCTCGAATTTTTATTTGAAATATAAAATATGTTTTTATTATTTTTGGTCTTCTAAAAATTGATTTTTTTAAAAAAAAGAGGGATAAAAGGTTTTTTTTGTCCATTTATTTTTAAATAACGATTTGGATTTATAAAAGTAAGTTTTATAATATTTAATGACATCGAGTATTATTTTGATATGCTAATCAGTTATTTGATTATATTTGAATTTATTTAAATTATCTTGATGGTTATCAACTATACTTTAAATTATGTTGATAATTTAAATATTGTTTAAAATACTTACGATGACTAATTGGAGCATTACGATTTGTCTAATCTAGATTTGAAATATTATTTGAATAAATAATTTATTTATTATTTGATTTAAATTATTTTGATAAATATTAGATATTATTTTAAAGTTATTATGTTGAGTTTGATTTGGATTTGGATTTATATGATTTGAATTATTTGATAATATAGAATAATACTTAAAGTTATTATGGTGATCATTTAAAGGATTGCAATCAAATTGATTTGTTTTTTTAAATAATTTATTTAATTTAAATTTATGGAAAGATTTATCCATTAGAAATTCTTTTCCTTTTGGAATCATATCTAGCATTAATTAGATCATTTTTTATTTAAATCAAATCCTATCTAATTTAGGAGATAAATCTAAAATAAATACCTATATAAACCCAATACATCCCCCTTCTATCAGCCATAATTCAAAATTATTTTTAGTCCAATAGAAACTCTAAAATTCGTCATTAGAATTCAGTCCCACTTTTTAGCAGCAAGAGCAACTTGGAACGATGATATCTCCTAGCTCCGAACTCCGTTTCGCCTTCAGTTTTTTTTAAAAGAAGCGTATCGAGGTAAGGTTTCCAAAAATATATTTTAATAGACAAAATTTGTTTTGTAGATTTTTACAAAACTATTTGAGTATCTAGTATCCCAAAAATAAACGTGTTTCAGTATTTTTACGATTTCGGGAGATTCCGAAAACGAAAATGCGATCCGTTTAGTTTTTCGGAAAGCTAATACGAAAACCTATACCATATCCTAACTTTAGAATTTATTAAATCAATGTAATAGGTGCAGTATTAATTATAATTAGATAATAGACTATTTTCAGCATCTGAAGTTGTTCCTGCACCTTCCTCTTTGTGCGCTATTGTTGATTCATCGCCAGGACATCATCTTACCTCACTCGGACATCAGGCAAGACACCTTGCCTTTACTCTTTAATTTTTTGCTCAATATCATACATGTTTTATTTCTTGTTCTTTCAAAACCATATGTAGTTGCAAATTATTATACTTTAGTTTTCTTTATGCACTTGGCCTAGAGTTAAGGGACCACCTTTGTTTGTGCCGTATTCATTGACTTGATACATGTGTGCCACGATGTCACGTGTCTCATATAGATTTGGACTTGCGTACCAACCGTACATCGGTGCGTACAGGACGAGCGTTAGGATATAACTGCTAATATAGTTGTCTAGAAGACTTAGCGGTTATTAGAAATATCGTGGTGTGAATTCAGCACGAGTAGTGCATGGGGAGGGTGAAGACAATTATTAGGCGCAGGGGCTTTCACACATTTACTTTCCTCTAGCTGCCATTTGTGACTCAGCCGAGAGCTAGTACGCCGTGCATTTACTTTTCTCTAGACGCCACTAGTGCCTTGGTTGAAACGCTAACGCGCCGTATTTCTAGTCTCGAGTGCCCTTATGTGGAACGTTGTCTTCAAAGTGCATTTTCACATAGAATGGTTAAGGACCTTTATTTGTTTAGTCATATATATACTTTTATGTTGAGCTTCTATTATTCAGTTATTGGTATGATATTATGTGTCTTGTTACGTCCCTCTGAGGACCTGGTTATCTCGTCAGGTGTGTGCTCTTGTCTTACGCAGGTGTTCTAGCTCTAGCAGTGATCATCGCTATATCTTCGAGGATGATTACAATTGGATCGTCTTCGCTTCGCTCGCCAAACTTATTTTATTTTCCATGTATTTCGTCCTTTGCTTGTTGCTAGTGGATTTGTCTCCGCCCAACATATTGTACAAATACATTTTCATAGATAATTATATGAATTCATTATTTTCCTTTATTTGTGGATGAGATTAGTTGTTATGGTTTCTACTACATATTACAGCTTATGTATACATACAAGGCCATGTACTTCGTATGTATACAGCTGGCATGTCTACGTTTCTAGTCCTACGTATTTTGGGACTGGGGCGTTACATGTTTTTGTGGTGGCCCGTGCAGGTCTAGATAAATTGTTTGGTTACTTTACCGTATCAAGCAAGCCTGCGTATAGGATTAGAAGTCTAGGATCTCATCCACATACTTGACCTCTTTCCTCGATCCCATATTTGAATTATCGTTCGACTCATCAATTGTATCTTGCTTGATTCCTTCTATCATTATTCTTATCTTCCCTTCGTGTTTGCTAGAGATTGACCCTACTAGTTAGATATCCCAAATACTATTAGTTTAATTCTTTTAAGTTGGGTAGAATGCTTTATGACCTAGTAATCCCTTTGTCCTTGTGACCTATATTAGTAAGTTCACTTAGATTCTAGAATTTAGAGGACCCTAATCCATCTAGTCAACCAAGGACTTGGACAAGAAGACTATAGGACGACTGTATAAAGACCATCACAGGACATGATTTAGATCCTTTAGAAGTTCGACTATACTCCCTCTCAATTTTAAACTCTCGTGCCTATATTTTTACTATCTAGACTAATGATGCTAATTTAGCCTAGTTTTTGCAAGCTAAATTCTTTATAAAGCTTGTTCATGACATATGTTATTGGAGGCCTCCGCTAACGTATTGTCTACTCAGAACCGGTGCATGATGGTCTGATCAACCTAGTGCACTTTGGTTTGCTTACATCTTTCGTTCTACGTGGATGGGAACATAGCTAAACTTGCCCTCTAGAGTCCCATCCGTGACAGCCTTGGCAACTCCTTTTGAATTATTCGGTCGTCTTTGAACCACGTATTCGTATTCGATAATGCCTCCTTCGAACTCTATATTGCTTTCTCCTTCACCTATTTTAGAAGGACGAAGGCGTTACACTAGAACTTTCTCTAGCCATCATATCGACTATGACCGTTCTCACTCGATATTGCTATATCTTCATCCTAAACTACTCGTCCTTTTTTTTTGGCCCTATATTTAATATCATGACCTTCTAATCGCTTAATTTAGGAGTAAAATTAAATTCGTTCTCTTAAATCGTGCCCTCAACCTACTCTCAAAACATATCTTTTTAGGTCTCTCATTTATCCTCTTGATACCATATTACTCCTTGCATGTTATCATGACTAACTTTAACCCTTAACTTTTTAATTATTGCTTAAAACTCATGACCCTCATTCACTACCCACGACCATATCCGTATTATTTTTCTAAGATCTAGATCGGAACTTCTTACGACATAATTTTGTTGAGCCTTATAATTGATTGTTCCCCACCGATACCCCCTTGTGTCTTTTCACCCTCCTACTAATTCTTAATTTCGAGGAAAAAATTCTTTTAAGTTGGGTAGGATGTAAAACCCCTAAATTTCTACTATTTTTTTTAAAATAAATTTGATACTAATTTTTTTTTATTTTTGTATATTGTACATCGCGTAGTTGCATTGTATGTCGCGCACAAAATTTTGTTTTTCGTAATTGCTCGACTAGTACGACTATGTACGAGCGTACATATTTTTGAAAAATATTTTTTTTATTTTTATAGTTTTGAAATAATATAGATAATAATTATTTTTAGCTATCATACCTAAATTTTCAAGTTTATGATTTTAATTATGAAAAGCCTTTTATTTATACAGATATAATAATAAATAATTTTCCTATAAAATGGTATATTAGAAAAGTATATTTATGTAAATATTATTTGGACATACATATATATTTCATAATTATTTATTAGTTTATTTTTAAATAATAATATAATTTTTGAAATTATTATTATTAGTATTTTTAGAAAATATATTTTAAAATTATTGTGGCGATTTAAATCTTGATTTGATTTTATGGATGTATTTAAATAGTTAAATTAATATATATATTTGAAATTTGATTGATTTTAAACTAAAAGATGGAATTTAATTAGATTTAAATTGATTTAGATTTGGACTGAAATTTATTGAATTTGATTTAAAATAAATAGAGGAATTATCTAAAGGGATTTGCAACTATCATAATCCTTATCTAAATAGTAGCTTCCACCTCTTATATAAGGAGAGGCTCATTATTCTCTATTCCATTAATTTTTTTCACCTACAAATGTGTTTGTACATTGTGTCCGTGCACATCAAGCCATATCCATTCACTTCTTCTATTTTTCATCCAAATTGATTAATGTTCTCATTAAAGAAATTCTATTTTCCCTTCCATCTATTTTCTCTTATCACAAATTCTTACTATCCTTTTACCGATCAACCAAGTCCGTCTATCCTATTAGTCCTTAAATTTCGAGTACGAAAATTTTCAAAGGTGGGTAAATTTGTAACTCATCTTCCCGAAATTATTATTTTTTAAATTATATCTATATATATTTTAATTTCGTGTTTAAAAGTAATTTTCGTAGAAATTTTGTAAAAGATATTTTGTGATTACTTTTGTTACCAAAAACTAGTTTTAAATTAATGGTTTGAAATAATGTTTCTAAAATAAATGTTCTCGAATTTTTATTTGAAATATAAAATATGTTTTTATTATTTTTGGTCTTCTAAAAATTGATTTTTTTTTAAAAAAAAAGGGATAAAAGGTTTTTTTTTGTCCATTTATTTTTAAATAACGATTTAGATTTATAAAAGTAAGTTTTATAATATTTAATGACATCGAGTATTATTTTGATATGCTAATCAGTTATTTGATTATATTTGAATTTATTTAAATTATCTTGATGGTTATCAACTATACTTTAAATTATGTTGATAATTTAAATATTGTTTAAAATACTTACGATGACTAATTGGAGCATTACGATTTGTCTAATCTAGATTTAAAATATTATTTGAATAATAATTTATTTATTATTTGATTTAAATTATTTTGATAAATATTAGATATTATTTTAAAGTTATTATGTTGAGTTTGATTTGGATTTGGATTCATATGATTTGAATTATTTGATAATATAGAATAATACTTAAAGTTGTTATGGTGATCATTTAAAGGATTGCAATCAAATTGATTTGTTTTTTTAAATAATTTATTTGATTTAAATTTATGGAAAGATTTATCCATTAGAAATTCTTATCCTTTTGGAATCATATCTAGCATTAATTAGATCATTTTTTATTTAAATCAAATCCTATCTAATTTAGAAGATAAATCTGAAATAAATACCTATATAAATCCAATACATCCCCCTTCTATCAGCCATAATTCGAAATTATTTTTAGTCCAATAGAAACTCTAAAATTCGTCATTAGAATTCAGTCCCGCTTTTTAGCAGCAAGAGCAACTTGGAACGATGATATCTCCTAGCTCCGAACTCCGTTTCGCCTTCAGTTTTTTTTTAAAAGAAGCGTATCGAGGTAAGGTTTCCAAAAATATATTTTAATAGATAAAATTTGTTCTGTAGATTTTTACAAAACTGTTTGAGTATCTAGTATCCCAAAAATAAACGTGTTTCAGTATTTTTGCGATTTCGGGAGATTCCGAAAACGAAAATGCGATCCGTTTAGTTTTTCGGAAAGCTAATACGAAAACCTATACCATATCCTGACTTTAGAATTTATTAAATAAATGTAATAGGTGCAGTATTAATTATAATTAGATAATAGACTATTTTCAGCATCTGAAGTTGTTCCTGCACCTTCCTCTTTGTGCGCTATTGTTGATTCGTCGCCAGGACATCATCTTACCTCACTCGGACATCAGGCAAGACACCTTGCCTTTACTGTTTAATTTTTTGCTCAATATCATGCATGTTTTATTTCTTGTTCTTTCAAAACCATATGTAGTTGCAAATTATTATACTTTAGTTTTCTTTATGCACTTGGCCTAGAGTTAAGGGACCACCTTTGTTTGTGCCGCATTCATTGACTCGACACATGTGTGACACGATGTCACGTGTCTCATATAGATTCGGACTTACGTACCGACCGTATATCGGTGCGTACAGGACGAGCGTTAGGATATAACTGCTAATATAGTTGTCTAGAAGACTTAGCGGTTATTAGAAATATAGTGGTGTGGATTCAGCACGAGTAGTACATGGGGAGGGTGAAGACAGTTATTAGGCGCAGGGACTTTCACACATTTACTTTCCTCTAGCTGCCATTTGTGACTCAGCCGAGAGCTAGTACGCCGTGCATTTACTTTTCTCTAGACGCCACTAGTGCCTTGGTTGAAACGCTAACGCGCCGTGTTTCTAGTCTCGAGAGCCCTTGTGTGGAACGTTGTCTTCAAAGTGCATTTTCACATAGAATGGTTAAGGACCTTTATTTGTTTAGTCATATATATACTTTTATGTTGAGCTTCTATTATTCAGTTATTGGCATGATATTATGTGTCTTGTTACGTCCCTCTGAGGACCTGGTTATCTCGCCAGGTGTGTGCTCTTGTCTTACGCAGGTGTTCTAGCTCTAGCAGTGATCATCGCTATATCTTCGAGGATGATTATAATTGGATCGTCTTCGCTTCGCTCGCCAAACTTATTTTATTTTCCATGTATTTCGTCTTTTGCTTGTTGCTAGTGGATTTGTCTCCGCCCAACATATTGTACAAATACATTTCCATAGATAATTATATGAATTCATTATTTTTCTTTATTTGTGGATGAGATTAGTTGTTATGGTTTCTACTGCATATTACAGCTTATGTATACATACAAGGCCATGTACTTCGTATGTATACAGCTGGCATGTCTACGTTCCTAGTCCTACGTATTTTGGGACTGGGGCGTTACACTTCCTTTTCTTAAGCCCCTTGGCGGAAGACTTTTCTTTTTGTACCTTTAATGATACGTCCAATGGATCATTTACTTAATCTAGGAAGCCTACAAGAGAAGCCCCCAGAGGTTCATCAACATGGTCTCGATCTTCTGCATTCCTGAACAATTATGCAATACGGACTCCAGCCTTTGATCATTTATCACTGGCAAAGCTGTGGGCTAGATGAAAGTTTTCGACAAAAGTGTTTGCCGAAGTATAGAAATTCGCGTATGTGTATAACATACGCGGACCCTGAGCAAGATTATTGGGAATAGAGAACATAGCTTTGGTGCCTCTGGCATTATAATATCTTCAAGCTCTAGCACCATCAATCAAGAAACCCTTGGCCTGAAGGCAAGTAGTGGCATTCCCCACATGCAGCTGGCCATAGCCAAATTGCCGAGTGAATCGACTTGGCAAATACGTTTCCAGAAAACACTCTTCCTCAAATCGATATACTAGGTGAGACAACCAGATTGTCTTCAACCATGCAAAATTAGCCGGAGACAGATGGAGAGATGTCGTTTCTAAATCCATGAGTTGTGGGAGAAGATTATCATATCCTGGAGGAGGAGGGACACATTGAAATCTCCATCCAGATCCTCGGTTCAAAGCTCTTCTGCATTCTGAAAGTGCGTTTATATTCCATCGAGCATTAGAATAACGCATGATAAAGTTGCCTCCAACTTTACCCATATCAGGGTCCATCAAGCTGGGATGGTGTGTAGGACCGTTGAGCACCTCTAGGGGGTGAATAGAGTGTGTGCATGTATATCAGAAAATAATCACCTATTAAAAATATTAAGTAGTTGTATATTATGGCAGATAAAAGACGATAAATAAAATACGATAAAGTAAGAGTCAAGAATTCAAACTCAGTGAACACCACGATGTATAAGGGTTTTCCTCTGAGAGGACTAGTCTAGTCGCGAGTACTCTTGCTCGCTATTAATCCACTATGGCACAAGCTTTAACTGAGCGCTTGCAACTCTTACAATACCGTGCTTGGCGACAAGTGCACGACCGACTTCACAACACCATGCTTGGTGACGAGTGCACGACCGACTCCAGAAGGCAATTGAAAAACTGGAATATTTTCTTAATACAGCCTCCGATACAACTCTTCAACACCAAACTCTAGATTAAACAGAAACTGTATTGGCTTGGCTAAGAGTGTAAAGGCTTAGATATGAAAGTAAAAAGCTCAGAACACTTTAGATAGAGAAGAGAAGAGATGAAATTGGATGATTGAAATGAATGGTAATCTCAACTCTATTTATAGTATTTTTGGGGGACCGAACTGGGGCAGAGTTCGGATGCTAGGATTTTGCATACGAACGTTAGATGCAGATTTGGTGGGAACTAAAATTCAAATAACCCAGACTGAACTCGGTCAGAGTTCTGTCGAAGTTCTGCTGGGTCAGAACAATAAGGAATGGACCAAATTTGCATAGGTTTTAGGCTTTTTAGAATTGTGAATTTTTGGGATAAGTAGGTAGGCTTATTTTTATTTGTAGACTGAAAAAAAACCTAAGCCAGTACCGATTCGATCAATCTCACATTTTTTTTATACTCAATAAAAGGAAAAATACAGAATAAATATGAAAACTAATAGCCCATTTGATGACGCATTTCTTCTGACATTTGAGCAGACTCATTTTTTCTTGACGGTAATCGTCCAAAGATAAACAGATCTGGAAATCTGAATAGGTCGTTAGGCGGTTCAGAGAAATCTTTTTGTATTATGCCGTCTTTGGCCCATCAATAATTCTTCGTTGCATATGTCCTAGTTTGATTATGCTTACTGCTTATCTGCAAGTACATGTTAGACGAACAAAACAATATGATGCAGTATGATACAAGCATAGCAATATGATATAGACCATTTAGGACAATGCTAAGTTTATAGGACAATGCTAAGTTTAAGTAGCAACATGATAGTGATTACATGAATATTAGTGACATCACTAGGTAAACTTAATTGATTAGCCATATTCAAAAATATGATATAATCATTGGGCTAACATGGTGTAGCAATAACCACCCAAATAAATAAGTATAAGACATTTCGGTGCGGGGAAAATCCAGCCGAGCAACCTTATCGTGCAGCATAGTGTCAACAAAAGAACGAAGTCCTGCGTTCAGGCGACAAGTCATCACTAAAAGAATGTCCATCTTGTGGCCAAATACTAGACACAGCAGCAAATAGTTCGCCTCGGTGAAATATATCGACTGCACTGGCCCCGGGAACTACAAACCGTCGCAGCCACAAAGAAAAAAAATTCGACAACTGGCTTCTTTTGACATGGGTCTGTAATCTTGCCTGAGATAACTCTCAATAGTAGCACCAACCTTAAATAGGTTCCAGTCCACATCCAAGATGTTATCGGTATGCTTGGACTTTTCTATCAGTTTTTCTATGTCGCTTTGGCTGAGCGGTTTAAAAAAGCAAGGATCGCAAGCCTGACTCTCGACTATCTTGTCTTCAAAGATATGGCCTAAAAACAAATACTGCAGTCACTTGGTTGTATAACAAATCCCTGTGGAAGCACTTTTATAATAAAGGAAGCATATCTTATAATGGCACAGAAGCTCCTCAAACATAGCCACCATCTGAGGGTTATCTGTAGACAGAATATCCAGTTCCTCATTAGTGGGCACATATTCTTCATATGGTTAGGTACCCATTGGAAGATGTGAGAGATATTTCATCTCATGAAGTGCAAAATCAATTTCTCCGTGGGGGATCATGAAGGTACCGGTTCTGTCGTTGTATCTTTCAATCAGAGCCAAGAACATATGAGCATTTGGGCGAAAGCCGTAAACAGTGGTCCAGATGGCCTCATAAAGTTCTAGTTCGAGGAGTTTGTCTTTGAACTGATCCATAATCTAAATCACTAAGCTGCTCTAACGTTTTATGTCAGGGTTCACTAGGCCTGTCAAACGCATGGCCTGATCGGGGTATCTTCCTTCAGCTTTAGCAAATATGTTCACGAAGATACGTACCCTGAAAGGAAGAAGCATCGATGAATCTTTCGGAGGTATACAGCTCGGCTTCAAACCCCTCAGATGGGAGTTGTACCTGTCTGAAGTACTGTAAAATAGGTTATTGCTCTGCGTACCTAACTTGTAACATATTTTTTCGACTCTGGCTTGTTAAATTGGAGTCATGTCCCATACCATCCGTCGAAGGTAACTAGAGAATTCATATCGGGACAAGGACATGTGTCTTGATATCTCAGTGAGATACATAATTATGTCCCTACATTGATAAATCCTTTCTTCTTTTTTGGTCTTTGGCTGAGATGTCTTCTTGACTGCATCTCCAAACAAGAAGACCGGTTTCTTATGAACCACATTGTCTACACTCTCCAAAGGTTCACCGTTCATCAAACATAACAAAGTGTTACTTTCTTGAGCAGTGAGTATGGCCTTTCTAGATTCAGCTACATCGTATTGTGGATATGAGACATGAGATAAGTCTTCTTTATATTCTGGTACATTAAAAGCTGAAGCAAATTTCTCAGCATCAGGTCTTCTTTAAGATCAACTATAAAAAGAAGAAGAAAAAACACAAATTAGTCTAAAAAAGAGCCTGATTCTATGAAGCAGAATACACAAAATCACAGGTTGCGCGACACCTGTGTTGCGCGACAATCTGTGTTACACGACACCTGGGTTGCACGACACCTGCATTGTGCAACATCTGTGTTGTACGTGGCCTCAAGTTGCACCAATTTGATATTTGTAATCACACAAAATTAGAAGGCACAAGTTTGAAACTCGCACAACACTGTTCGTAAAAATGAACAGTGTGTGGACAACAACCAAATCCTAAAAAGGGAAGGCGCAAGTTATGAAGCGCGCCTACACTCTAAAAAAAGGAGGCACATGTTATGAAATCATGCAGATTAAAACCAAAACTCTAAAAAGAGTCGGTCAATTCTGTCGATAATCGGTTCGTTCTTGAAGAGTCACCTTCTAGAGCCAAGTTGGCTGTCTCAATTCTCGAAGAGGGCGGTGCATATTGAGATACTCTCTTCGATGATACACGCGAGGAAGGCCCAACAATGGCCTTTTCCTAGTCAGCAGCGAATCTCTTTGGTGCCATTAGAGGATTGGAGAAGCTCGGGAAGAAGAAGGCAAGAAAGGGTTTTGAGGAAATTAACTCTCAGTAAAAAATGAAAAGTTCTCTTTGAATGGCTATTTATAGCCTAAAGATAATTTCAGACTGTTGCGCAACTTGCGCTTAAAAAACGGAGTTGGTTAAACAAAGACAAGCACAAATTGTGTCAAATTTTTCTAAATTTAAAGTATTTCAAAATTTTGAAATCTTTCAAACTTTGAAAACTTTGAAGGGGGCGTATAGAAGCTAAAAATCAAGGGTGCCACTCATTAAAGTGCGCCATCATCAAGTGGCGCCAGATCATTAGGTTGCGTCAGTCTCAGGTTGTGCCAAAGCCAAGGTGCATGGTGCCACGTGGCAAGCCTCCTCGAGAAGCTGTAATGGCTGTCATTGTAACCCCACTTTTCATATTTTAGAATTTAAAACAAATTTTCTATAAATAATAAGTTTGGGATTAAACCATTTTTCTGAATAATAATAATATTGTGATTATTTTGGAGGGAGATTTAAATTTTGGCAATATACTAATTTTCAAATATATTTGGAGTGGTCCCCACTCCCTAACAACATACAACCAAATTTTCTAACTAATTTTTGCTTAAATCCTGAAATTATGAAAAGGCAAAGTGTTTTTTTGTATAAAGTTCTTTGCGGAATGGGGTTATGTGCAATAGTTATGGGCGGGAGGGGGAAAATGCAAAAATGCATTTTTATTGATTTAAGTGAATGGACAGAGTTCTTCACTTCTTTCATTACAACTTTTTCCATTTTTTTCTCTGCTGAGTTCGAGAGCATCGACTCCTCTCTGTGGAAAACTCAGCGGCGGCGACGACAATCTCAGCGGCGGCGACGACGATCTCTCCGACGGCTTGCTGCCCTCTCCTCGACGATTCTTTCGGCGTTTGAGTCAGCCATCAACATCACCACTCCAGATACTGGGCCAAACTCGACGACGCTCGACGCTCGGCGATCCTCTCGACACCGCGCGAACCTGCGACGGAGTATCATCGTCCCATGGCGATCTTCCGGTGCAGCTAGGTGTCCTCCTCGGTGGCTCTGTTCCGGGGACTTCCATCTCTTTCGACGACGACATGTCTTTCCGAGAGATCTCGGGCACGGAGCAGCGGGAATTAATCGGCGGGTGAGTTTCTCCCTGATCGATCTTCCTCCCTTTGACTGTTCTTGATCTGATCGATCTTGATTGGATCCATCGAATCCATCGATCGAGTTGAGGATCAATAGTTCTTTCCATTTTAATTAGTTTGAGTTTTTATTTTTGAGAAGTCTGATCAAATGTTGAATTGGAGGGGGCAGTGCATTGTTCTATTAATTTCGATCGATTTTTCTAGTTTTCCATTTGGATAACATCTGAAGGTAATCTCTGTAATTATTTATTGTTAATGCACATCAGGTGCTTGATCGGTTGCCTCAAGGAGTCTTGGTATTGGAACTAGACGAAGAATTCGTATACGATACTGGGGAATCGTAGCACTATCTCGGATTGGACCCTCTTCTCAGGTAATCTTTCTACTTTTCTTGTTCAGGAAGAATCATTAGTTGTACCCGGGATTGATTTTTTTGTGTTGTTATGTCAGTTTTGTTCGTGTCAAGTATATAGCTGTGTCCGAGCTTGGGACCGTATCCAGTATTGGAGTTCGTGTTGGGTGCAGCGGGCTGGTAAAGAACTAGCGTGTCGGATGCGAGTAGGACTTAATATTGTGGAGTAGCTGTGTTCCGCAGTCTTTGCATCCAGTGTGTTGTGTCCAGTGTTGGAGTGTCGTCTCCATAAGGAGTTCGACTGAAGCCAATGTTGCAGGAGCGCGTAGCAATAATTCGAACGGTTTGCAGTACAAATAGGTTTTGTATATATTTACGTTGGAGTTTGTATGTTTTGATGGACTTTATTTGCTAAGTCCAGATGTTAGCAAATTTGGGGGTCTGCGGGTTAACTGCATTCTTTTGATTTCAAATTTGAATTTTTGCTATCAATTAAGTCTGTTTTGTTCTCTATTTTGAAGTTATTACTATTGATTTATATATTTTCCAACCAAGTATATTATTATTCAGTTTGTACTTCCAATTTATGACTTCTGGGAGTGAAGGATTGGTCTAGGCTTGCACAGGCATTGTTGAATAAGGTTGTTACCTCTGTGTGCTTGGCAAGCTTGGGTTTCAAATTTGTCTTATTGAACCTTGTCATTTTGAATGTTGCTAAGTCTAATTAGCATCCTGTTGTTGACCTATAAGTTGAAATATTCAAATTGGCATAGGCGGATTAATGTTAGGGTTATGGCCAGGTGGAGTTAGAGGTTGATTTTGGACTTTATGTTAGAACTTTGGCTGGGCTTGTGTGCTGAATTTAAAATATTGTTAGTGTAGCTTAGTTCGAGCATTGCAAATGCTGGACTCAATAAGCAGGTTTATAAATCTATGAGTTTGAAATGGTGGTTAGTGTAGCTTAGTTAAGAGTGCACTGTTGTTGGTTGTGATAAGCAGGTTCATAAGTTGCACATTTGTAGATCAGCCTATACATTACTGAGTTCTACTTATTGTTTTGGTGCATGGTTGATAGGCAAGTACAGATCCTGTATTATGCTTTAGCTAATTTGTGGTGTTGAAGTTGTTGTATTTTGGGCCAACCTCTCTTGACTTCGGAGAGTATTTGAACTAGGAATATAGGTTGAGGGTGGAGCTGAGTTACTGAAGTATCGATTTGAGAAATTGGTGTGTTTTCCTTTGGGCCCAAGTTTAATAGATGAGTTTCCATCCTTGATTCTGTAATAAACTGGTTATAGACTAATTGTTGTGTAGAGCTTAATTTCCTAATGTCATTAAGTTGGAGATGTAGTAATAATTGGGACAGATGTTTCGATATTAAATAATCATCCTAAAATGTTATGGTGTATTTATTTAACTAATCCTATTTTTATCTTGCTAATAATTCTATATATACAATTCTAATGGTTACTCTCTATCTTGGCTAGTAAAGGATTAAGTTGATATAGGAATATAATATTTAATTAAGCTAGTGTATATGTAATTAGCTTATTAGTAGATATTGGTTTATCTAGTTAGTAATATTTAAACTAATGAAAAAAATTGTCCCTAACCAACTTGTACCTAACTTCAGATGGACTTAGAGATTACTATCTCCCTATTCCCGATCTTCCCGGAGCAAAGGCAAGTACTTTTCTATGGTTTTGTGCATTTACATTCCTGTACCCTTTCTTGTGACACGTCATGGCACGATATCCTGTACTCCTGTACTCCTGTACTCTTGTTCTTGTACTTATTAGTATCGGGTGGGGAAATACACTAGCCATGTGACCAATCCCGGTTACTATATATTCATGTACCTAGCTTAGGCCTCGCACTGTGCACGCGGGTCCTAAGTCGTACCATATTCATGTACTCCTGTACATGCTCCTGTACTTACCCCAGCCGGTCACATGGACTAGATGTATTTCGATATTGTGCACTTGTCATGTCTGGTACTTCAGGATTATAGTTTCATTCCTGTACTTTACATATTTTTGTACTTTACATTCATGTACTATAGTTCCTGTACTTATTTCATGTACTTTCCTGTACTTTCATGTTCATTCCTGTATTTCATTTCCTGTACTCCTGTACCTTGTTCATATCATGTTCATGTTTCATTACCTAGAACTGTACTTTGCTCCGCTCCTGAATAGGATATGTTGCAGGTATGCTTGCAGGATATTGATCTACTCTATGGGCCAGAGCCCAGGATTTAGCTGAGCAGGATGAGGCTTAGCTTGAGGCTTCAGGTTTAGATTACTTAGCTTTACTTTGAGATATTGACTTTAGAGTTCATAGCACTTTTCATTCCTGTTGATTCTGGTACATTATGATATCGGAATTTGTGGATTATGGTGATCATTCTGGGATACGTTTTAGATGCTGTGATTCTATACTTTCATGTTTATCTGGTTAGTTTTCTCTAGCTTGGTACAGCTTACTTCGTCGTGTCTAACGACGAAGGCTGGGCGTGTCCGACTCGTGTCCGATTATTCGGGAGCGGGTCGTGACATGTTTTTAGTGGTGGCCCATGCAGGTCCATCCTAATGGTACCTAGGTCTTAGCGTACTATTGGGGGACTTGATTACACTAGGGAAATTTGATCACAGCATAGGAAAATCGAGAAATAAGGGTATGTCAGGTATATCAGGTATATCAGGTATATTGATATTCTATAAACACTTGTTGTATTTAGGTCTGGGTTATTTTAACGGTTTTCTGTTTTTCAGATAGTTCAAGCACGCAACACCGGAACAGTCGATCCATCTACACTTAAAGGTTTCGAGCTCACACTTTCTATCGCCCTACTATCCCCATGGGTAGTACGTAGTTGACGGAGATGCTTCAAGAGTTCCTTGACACCCAGAGAGAGCAGGCCATCATTTTTCTAAGCCAGATTTGTGGATACACTCTCCGAGCCAAGCAGGACTTCTGACTTCCAGACTCTCAGACCCTTGGACTTTTCTGACACCGAGCGCATATCCTGCACCGAGGAGCAGATCGAGAACGTGAAGCCGCCACTGAAGTCATTCAAGTTCCTGAGGACCCAATTTATTTGAAGATTAGAGCCACCAAGTCAAGGACTGCTGGAGACCGCTGATCACACTGTCCAAGGACAAGCATGAGGAGCACCAGTATCACAGAAGGATCCGTCTCTCCAGATTCAGCAACAACATGGAGTACTACCACAGGGACTAGTCTACGACGGAATAGTTGAAGAAGGTTGAAGATATTCTAGTCCCGGAAGAAACACTGAAGATAAGACTGAAGACGGAAGATTTCTTTTACATGGTTGGGAAAACCATGTATCTTGATTAGCAATCTAGTCTCTCCTTAGAATCCTCTTAGCACCTAGATCATTTCGTGGAACTTCTTTTTTTCTATTTTAGAATCTTGGTTGGTATTCGAAACTTAATTCAAGATATTATTTCCTATTCGTTGATTGATACTCCTCCATCCATTCTTCGTAACCTTGCTCTTTTCGAGATTCTACTCAGGAATTTTGTTTCCTATTCAGGACTAGTTACAATTTGTAAATTTTGTTTTCTTTCCGAAGTTCAGTTTTCTATTTGGGGCTTGTTGGAATTTGATTTTTATTCAATACTTGTTTCTATTCACCATTCAAGACATCGTTTGAAAACTTCGGATTCGATCTGTTTCCTATGTGAGATTTTGTTTCCTACGTGGCTTGTTTTCTATTTGGAAATTGTTCCGTTCACAACTTTGCTTCGATCTTGTTCCCTATTTGAGGTATCGCTTGTTCCATGGATATTGTTTTATTTACCCATTGATTCTTTTTCCTACTCGTACCATTCGAGATTTTAAGATCCTGTTTCCTATTTCGAGACTTTGTTTTGTTCGTGATTTTGTCTCCCATTCAAGATTTACCAGACTTTGAATTTCAGTTCCTACTCGCGACTCGTTGAGACCGTGTTCCCTATTCAAATCTTGTTTCCTCGTTGAGATTTTTTTATTTAAAAAAAAAATTGTCCCTTATTCACAACTTGTTAATACTTGATTTTCTATTGGAGAATTCGTTTTCAATTCAAGTTTTTGCTCGAGGTTTCATTGTTATTCAAAATTTTATTGAAACTTGTTTCCAGTACAGGATTTATTTTTTATTTTGAAAATTGTCTCCTGTCTAATAACTTGCCTCAGTTCATCCTTCGAGACTCTGTTATCCCTTCGGAATAATGTCCCATATATGGAATCTTGTTACCATTCCAGATATCAGTTGATATTCCGTCATAATTTGAAACTTCGTTTGTCTGAAATTTTAAATCTCCCTGGCTGCCCCTTTTGTACTCACCGATGGGATCCCTTGTCGTCTTTAGTACCTAATAAATCCTCGTATTCTAACAGTCAGGTAACTTCACCATTTTCGTGACTTGGACTACTGAAACTCATTTTGAACTCCTTGAAACTCTTTTGAAATTCCTAGGGATAAAGTCGAGAGGCTATTCGATGACCTACTATGGCATGACAGTTGCGCGCTGCAGCCATTAGCTGGATTATGGAGACTGAGGGTTCACTGCAGCCAGTAGCGCGCTGGCGAGGCAGGAACTCTAAGTTGAAGTGATTTCAGACACCCATAGGTTTTCGAGTATTGTCGAGACTTGTCATATTCTTCATATCTTGATCTCTTGGGTTGTTTCGTCAATGATTGTTGGAAAATGGATAAGGTTGATAGAGTATTTGGAGACATATTGTTATTGAGTCACGGAGCCGAAAGTCCACTGCAGTCAGATACATACTGGCGGGGTAGGGATTCTAAGCAAAGTGATTTCAGATACCAACATGTTCTTGGATATTCTGGAGACTATATTTCCTTTTCATATGATTATTGGTTTTCGAGAATCACAAATCCTTGCATGTTCACCCTGATTTGATACTGTATCTCCTGAGTATTTTGTACGTTCCTCAAATCGACCCTTGCTAATTACCTTCTAGTATTGTATCGTTAGATCATTGATTTCCTCAAATTATACATTACCAGATTTGATTTCGTACTTCGTTTGTGTCTTGTCTAAACTTCGATTTTAAATCGTGTCTATCTGACTATGATTTTCCTATCTTGTCCTAGTCCACTTGTGTTAAACTATCGATTCTTGATCGTACTTAATAATTGTGTCTTTATGATTTTGTCCCTCTAAGTTGTAATTAAAACTTCATTCTATCTTGTGCTTAGTTGATTCTTGATCATTGTTAAATCGTGTTATTCCAAATTCTTGCGTGTAATTATCGTATAAGGTCTCAAGGCTCAGGGAGCATCAGAGTTACACAGGATCGGTAGAAGCCCTGGACAGAAAGCAGCAGACGGCCACTGGATTTCGCAGTTGGGGATAGAGTATTCCTGAAGATCTCGCCGACCCGAGGCGTCTTTCGTTTCGGCAGAGGCGGGAAGCTCAATCCTAGATTCATCGGGCCTTACGACGTGACGACGCGGATTGGCGAGGTGGCATATCGACTAGCGCTTCCAGCCAGCTTGGAGGGAATGCATGATATTTTCCATGTGTCTCAGCTTCGACGTTACATTTCGGACCCGAGCCATGTGGTGGACTACTCAGAGTTAGAGGTGGGTCCGAGCTTGACTTACGAGGAGCAGCCAGTGGAGATCTTTGATCGGAGGGAGAAGCAATTGTGAAATCAGACTGTACCGCTTGTCCGAGTCATGTGGAGGCACCACTCTTCCGGAGAGTCCACATGGGAGCGCGAGGACGAGACGCGGAAGCGCTATCCTAGTTTGTTTACTTGATTTGGTTGTCGAAAATTTTAAAGTCAATAAACGACTTGTGTTGTGATCTTGTTTTGGAGAATTCATTTTGTTGTCCTTCGAATTTCGAGGACGAAATTTTTTAAGGGGGGGAGATTTGTAACCCCACTTTTCATATTTTAGAATTTAAAACAAATTTTCTATAAATAATAAGTTTGGGATTAAACCATTTTTCTGAATAATAATAATATTGTGATTATTTTGGAGGGAGATTTAAATTTTGGCAATATACTAATTTTCAAATATATTTGGAGTGTTCCCCACTCCCTAACAACTTACAACCAAATTTTCTAACTAATTTTTGCTTAAATCCTGAAATTGTGAAAAGGCAAAGTGTTTTTTTGTATAAAGTTCTTTGCGGAATGGGGTTATGTGCAATAGTTATGGGCGGGAGGGGAAAAATGCAAAAATGCATTTTTATTGATTTAAGTGAATGGACAGAGTTCTTCACTTCTTTCATTACAACTTTTTCCATTTTTTTTCTCTGCTGAGTTCGAGAGCATCGACTCCTCTCTGTGGAAAACTCAGCAGCGGCGACGACAATCTCAGCGGCGGCGACGACGATCTCTCCGACGGCTTGCTGCCCTCTCCTCGACGATTCTTCCGGCGTTTGAGTCAGCCATCAACATCACCACTCCAGATACTGGGCCAAACTCGACGACGCTCGACGCTCGGCGATCCTCTCGACACCGCGCGGACCTGCGACGGAGTATCACCGTCCCATGGCGATCTTCCGGTGCAGCTAGGTGTCCTCCTCGGTGGCTCTGTTCCGGGGACCTCCATCTCTTTCGACGACGACATGTCTTTCCGAGAGATCTTGGGCACGGAGCAGCGGGAATTAATCGGCGGGTGAGTTTCTCCCTGATCGATCTTCCTCCCTTTGACTGTTCTTGATCTGATCGATCTTGATTGGATCCATAGGATCCATCGATCGAGTTGAGGATCAATAGTTCTTTCCATTTTAATTAGTTTGAGTTTTTATTTTTGAGAAGTCTGATCAAATGTTGAATTGGACGGGGCAGTGCATTGTTCTATTATTTCGATCGATTTTTCTAGTTTTCCATTTGGATAACATCTGAAGGTAATCTCTGTAATTATTTATTGTTAATGCACATCAGGTGCTTGATCGGTTGCCTCAAGGAGTCTTGGTATTGGAACCAGACGAAGAATTCGTATACGATACTGGGGAATCGTAGCTCTATCTCGGATCGGACCCTCTTCTCAGGTAATCTTTCTACTTTTCTTGTTCAGGAAGAATCATTAGTTGTACCCGGGATTGATTTTTTTGTGTTGTTATGTCAGTTTTGTTCGTGTCAAGTATATAGCTGTGTCCGAGCTTGGGACCGTATCCAGTATTGGAGTTCGTGTTGGGTGCAGCGGGCTGGTAAAGAACTAGCGTGTCGGATACGAGTAGGACTTAATATTGTGGAGTAGCTGTGTTCCGCAGTCTTTGTATCCAGTGTGTTGTGTCCAGTGTTGGAGTGTCGTCTCCATAAGGAGTTCGACTGAAGCCAATGTTGCAGGAGCGCGTAGCAATAATTCGAACGGTTTGCAGTACAAATAGGTTTTGTATATATTTACGTTGGAGTTTGTATGTTTTGATGGACTTTATTTGCTAAGTCCAGATGTTAGCAAATTTGGGGGTCTGCGGGTTAACTGCATTCTTTTGATTTCAAATTTGAATTTTTGCTATCAATTAAGTCTGTTTTGTTCTCTATTTTGAAGTTATTACTATTGATTTATATATTTTCCAACCAAGTATATTATTATTCAGTTTGTACTTCCAATTTATGACTTCTGGGAGTGAAGGATTGGTCTAGGCTTGCACAGGCATTGTTGAATAAGGTTGTTACCTCTGTGTGCTTGGCAAGCTTGGGTTTCAAATTTGTCTTATTGAACCTTGTCATTTTGAATGTTGCTAAGTCTAATTAGCATCCTGTTGTTGACCTATAAGTTGAAATATTCAAATTGGCATAGGCGGATTAATGTTAGGGTTATGGCCAGGTGGAGTTAGAGGTTGATTTTGGACTTTATGTTAGAACTTTGGCTGGGCTTGTGTGCTGAATTTAAAATATTGTTAGTGTAGCTTAGTTCGAGCATTGCAAATGCTGGACTCAATAAGCAGGTTTATAAATCTATGAGTTTGAAATGGTGGTTAGTGTAGCTTAGTTAAGAGTGCACTGTTGTTGGTTGTGATAAGCAGGTTCATAAGTTGCACATTTGTAGATCAGCCTATACATTACTGAGTTCTACTTATTGTTTTAGTGCATGGTTGATAGGCAAGTACAGATCCAGTATTATGCTTTAGCTAATTTGTGGTGTTGAAGTTGTTGTATTTTGGGCCAACCTCTCTTGACTTCGGAGAGTATTTGAACTAGGAATATAGGTTGAGGGTGGAGCTGAGTTACTGAAGTATCGATTTGAGAAATTGGTGTGTTTTCCTTTGGGCCCAAGTTTAATAGATGAGTTTCCATCCTTGATTCTGTAATAAACTGGTTATAGACTAATTGTTGTGTAGAGCTTAATTTCCTAATGTCATTAAGTTGGAGATGTAGTAATAATTGGGACAGATGTTTCGATATTAAATAATCATCCTAAAATGTTATGGTGTATTTATTTAACTAATCCTATTTTTATCTTGCTAATAATTCTATATATGCAATTCTAATGGTTACTCTCTATCTTGGCTAGTAAAGGATTAAGTTGATATAGGAATATAATATTTAATTAAGCTAGTGTATATGTAATTAGCTTATTAGTAGATATTGGTTTATCTAGTTAGTAATATTTAAACTAATGAAAAAAATTGTCCCTAACCAACTTGTACCTAACTTCAGATGGACTTAGAGATTACTATCTCCCTATTCCCGATCTTCCCGGAGCAAAGGCAAGTACTTTTCTATGGTTTTGTGCATTTACATTCCTACCCTTTCTTGTGACACGTCATGGCACGATATCCTGTACTCCTGTACTCCTGTACTCTTGTTCTTGTACTTATTAGTGTCGGGTGGGGAAATACACTAGCCATGTGACCAATCCCGGTTACTATATATTCCTGTACCTAGCTTAGGCCTCGCACTGTGCACGCGGGTCCTAAGTCGTACCATATTCATGTACTCCTGTGCATGCTCCTGTACTTACCCCAGCCGGT
This sequence comes from Iris pallida, assembly GCA_029216955.1. NCBI lineage: Eukaryota > Viridiplantae > Streptophyta > Magnoliopsida > Asparagales > Iridaceae > Iris > Iris pallida. The sequence goes on from JANAVB010019800.1 coordinate 19,501,747, forward strand.
CACATGGACTAGATGTATTTCGATATTGTGCACTTGTCATGTCTGGTACTTCAGGATTATAGTTTCATTCCTGTACTTTACATGTTTCTGTACTTTACATTCATGTACTATAGTTCCTGTACTTATTTCATGTACTTTCCTGTACTTTCATGTTCATTCCTGTATTTCATTTCCTGTACTCCTGTACCCTGTTCATATCATGTTCATGTTTTATTACCTAGAACTGTACTTTGCTCCGCTCCTGAATAGGATATGTTGTAGGTATGCTTGCAGGACATTGATCTACTCTATGGGCCAGAGCCCAGGATTTAGCTGAGCAGGATGAGGCTTAGCTTGAGGCTTCAGGTTTAGATTACTTAGCTTTACTTTGAGATATTGACTTTAGAGTTCATAGCACTTTTCATTCCTGTTGATTCTGGTACATTATGATATCGGAATTTGTGGATTATGGTGATCATTCTGGGATACGTTTTTAGATGCTGTGATTCTATACTTTCATGTTTATCTGGTTAGTTTTCCCTAGCTTGGTACAGCTTACTTCGTCGTGTCTAACGACGAAGGCTGGGCGTGTCCGACTCGTGTCCGATTATTCGGGAGCGGGTCGTGACAGTCATCATTACTAACAGCTCTAACAACACGAAAATTGAAGAAAAACTATTCGAATCTTGTACAATATGGCGCTCGAGAAGATTTTGTCAGCATGTAATTAATGCTGACAGCTGGCACGCGCAAGTCGTCAAGTGGCATGCGAATTAATCAATACAGTACAGAAGACCCAGTCAGAGGCGCCAGTTGTTGAGTTGCGCCCGCGCGCAACCTGGCTAGTTGGCACCACTTGATCAAATTTTATGTCCAGAAGCAGGATGACGTGGCACACATGCCACTAATCTCGAAGAATGTATCCACTATACTTCCCACGACCATGCGCATCTCACTCAAATGATGCCATTCGTACCCAACAGTTGAAGTAACCGCTCGCACAACTGGACAAGAGGCGCGCAACCTGAAGTGCACGCCACTCAGAATAACTACTTAACAGTTATTTCAAGAACTCTATAAATAGAGTTTCAAATCAGTCACAAAGCATCACTAAGGATCATAATCTGCTGACAAAGTGATGTTAATTCTCCAGAGGCTTGTGTCTTCGATATCACATTGTCCAAGGGATAAAGTGATCATCTTCTGATCAGATTCCTACAGTTGTACTTTTCCAAAAATCAACTGTACTCTTGTACTCTTTTCTAAGTTTGTAATAAAAATTTTGTTTTTGCAAACAAACTTATAAAAATATCTTCACAAATTAGGAAGGTATATAGCAACATGTGGAAAACAAGAAAAAATGGAGAAAAAATCATGATATTTTGTAGAACAAATAAGGGGTGTTTATGACTTTTTAAACAAAACTCCTCAATCCCCCTCGTTAACCCTCCGATTTGGGCGGTTAAAAAAATGGACAAAAGTGTAGGAACAATGGCACCTCTAGAGGGGGGTGAATAGAGTGCAACGGAGAATATTTAGCAATTAAAATTTAACTCTAAGCAGGTGAAGCAATATATATAAAATAATTACAAGTAAGTCAGTAAAATTAGAGCGAGAAAACAATACGCAAAAACAGCAAGTTTATACTGGTTTTCCTCTGTGAGGACTAGTCCAGTCTCGAGTACTCAACCCGATGTTTGAATCCACTATTTGAAATAGAGATTACACCACGTGTTTTGCTCTGAAGAACACGTCAACTTCACCACCGTCGTATTTTTATTCGAAGCCGACGAACAAACTTCAACACCTTTCTGAAGAAAGCTTTTATACGCCAAGCTTGTATAACTCGAAACTCCTACTCGAAAACCACCGGCACTTAGAAGAATAGAGTTGACTTAGAGATTTGAAGATTAAAGCTTTGGGAATGGAATAGAAAACTTAGGAATAGATAGAGAAGATGAAGATTGAATCTGTGTTTAGAAATGAAAACTTCTTCTCTATTTATAGGTTTTTCTAAGACAGAGTTCGGACAGACCTCGGTACCCTAACGTTCAAAAATTCAAACGTTGAAGATCCACAAGAATAGGTAAAGCTTCTGACCAGGAGTGAATTCTGCTGACCGAGTTCGGTCCGAGTTCGGTCCGAGTTCGGGCAGAACTCTGGCCGAGTCCGATTAGCCTAATTCCAGGGCAGTTTTAGTTTTTGGATCTGGTTTGGTTTAGGATCAAATCAGGAATTGGTTTGGTTTGGTTTAGGAATGAATCAAGATGGGTTTGGTTTAGGATAGACTTCTAATTGCCAGTGATCCCGATTCACAAATAATCTAGACTCAATAAAATAGAAAAATATAGAATAAATATAAAAATCCCAGAGACGACGTAATCTGTATTCTTCGTTTCTTTTCATATCGTCAAAATTTTAGGACACTTATCAAAATCGGTTTGACTATGGCTAAATGTGCCAACAATCTCTTCCATTTTGATAATGTGACAAAACTACGATTGATACTTAAGGAAAAGTTCAGCTTGAAGTGAAAGTAGACTTGATGAGTACGGAAGGTATGGTAGTAGCTTTTTGTCCGTAAAAAAATGGTACAATACAATGCTCAATGCTCCCCCGTAGTGTACGGTTAAATGTTGTTACTCTCCCGTAATAAAACATTCTGCTGAACCTGTATCTGTAGAGTCTAAACCAAAATTCTTTCAAACCAAATTAGTATACAGTAAATAATCATCAGAAATCGTAAGTTGTATCCAAGATGAATCAAATCTAAATGAATCTCATCTAAATCAATCTTACTAAATTTTATCAATCTTAATCAATCTTACTCCCCCGTTTTGTTATAATAGCAAAATGGTATAGCAATATTAAACCATAAAGCATAATAGTAGACATGCATGGAATAATGGAAATACTAGAATAAATTGAAATTTTTTTTGCATACATCACAAAAAAAAAGAAACTGAAAAAGTCATAACTGATAATGCTTGAAAGAAGCATTTATCACTAATACATGCCAACTAAAATAAATTCAAAACATAACAAAGTCACTGAACTATCACGAGGAATAACAAATCCTCAACTATCCTCCTCCTCCTCCTCCTCATCATCAACTACAGCACCAGCAGTACCAGAAGGACCGGTCTCAGCAGATCGGTTGGGGTCATATCGAGCAGCCGCAGGGTCAAAGTAACGCTGCACCTCACGGTCATCAATGCGATAGCCAAGCTAGGTTGGATCACGAACCATAGGAATGGGACCTCTAGGGTTGTGAGCAAATCTATACGACAAATCATGAACCGTGTTCGAGATGGCTTGGAGCTGAAGGGTAGTACGAAAATCCATAGCACGGAACTGATCCAGCATGAGAGTCTGAAGGGACTCAAGAGTAACATCGGCAGAAGGATGAGTAGCCTGAGAATCAGTAGAAGTGGGAGTGACTACAGGAGGTGGAACCTGTGCAGGCTGAGCTCGACGACGATGCTCACGAAGATAGGCAGAAGCAGCATCCTCAGCACAGTCTGTCACACCCCAGAACCAGAATACTGGAGAGCGGGGGCAGACACAGCCAGCTACGTATATTAAAGTGCAATCCACCTCGCTATACGGTCACGGCTGTCTAGATACATGAGGGTTTAACTACAAGCCATCAGTCTCTTATGGTCATGAACAAGCCTATTGTCTCAATCTCAAGCTAATAATAGCAGTTACAAGATGACCAAATATACAATAGTAAGGCGTCCCATACATTACATATTTGGATGATCATGAAGCTAGTCATACAAAATATGAAAACTAGCAAGAGTTTCAGTCATACATGATCAACCCTAGGATTTGTTAATCATGCTACAGCCCGTAGGCAGACAGTAAGTGAAGTGCAATCGAGCTAACACGTGCTCGTCGGCTAAACGTTTCAAAAGAATACTTTTACAATAGAATGGGAGAGCCAAAAATATAATTCACTCGTTGCCAGGGTTACGCCTGGTCATCACCATCTGGCTGGAAGGTAGGGAGATCCTCTGGAGCCGCTCCGGTATCTGGCCACACAAAACCAGCTGGATCAGATCCCAGAAAGAGCAAGTACCACAAAGGAGGCATCACTTAAGAACTAAAACCAGCATATTAGAACATAAATGAGAAAGGTAAATAAGACATGCAATTTAATAGGGCAATAACTGGCAAGAAGGTGAGAAATTATTCAGGTCAGTATAAAAAGGGGTAAACATGAACAATCATGTTCCAAGATAGCCATGTACGGGAACAAGACAAGGCATAGACTGGTTAGACTCCATCCATCATTCACGGCCAAGCAATGAATACGGCTTGATACTTTAACTAACTAGGGTTATCACAGGCCTAGTTACTAGCAAGATGCAATGAGATCGTTCCAACAGCCACAAGCCCTGCAGACCATCCAGGTTATCCGAACGCAATTAGGGGTTGATTTCATGTGGGTACATCGTCCAGGAAATGCATGTACCCTTAAGTAGCTTGAAGGGTGCAACATATGACAGTGTTCTGGAAATGTGCCCTACTCGACGGCGGGCTACAAATCCCATGATGGGGTACCCAGATAACGAGATTGCCTGTAGCTGGAAAATCTCTTCATGACTACTGAATTATTCTAGTTATTAGCCTTAGTCAGTTTAAGTAGGCACCCCTGACCGTGGTACTTAGGGGTCCTTGCCCTAGACATGATGCAAGACAGTACTTGTTCATTTGTACAGACACAATCATCCACAGTGCCCAGGTCATTTATTCTTGTCATGTCGTGCTAGCCGTCATAACAGCATTTAATAGTTCCCATCATGCTTACTTGTCATGTCGTGCCATGTTATGTCAGTTACTTGCAATACCATGTCATGTACAATTATCAGTCCAGTCGTATCAATCAATTCAAGGTTATCAAGTCCGTGACAAGAGGTGCAAGAAGAATAGAGTAAACGGGTACGTATAGGGGCTCAAAGCCTCTACGCGAATGAAACTATGCTAGGCTAAGGGGCCCCGAGTGTAAAAATGGCTTTACGCGAGAAAGACCAAGGAAGGACCTCTCTACGCGAGCGGGCACTCTACGCGAGTGGGCACTCGAGCGAGACTCTATGCACGCGAGCGCCCGAGCGAGACTCTACGCACGCGAGACTCTACGCGAGCGGGATAGCCCCTGCGTAAAGCTCGAATGAACTCGACATAGAAGAGACTACGCTGGCACGCAAATGCATGGGCGTAAAAAGGGGAACACTACGCAGGCACGTGAAAACATGTGCGTAAAGGGCTCGTCTCCTCCCCAAGGTCGAGACATGCAGCCATGGGGACTCAAGAAGCTCAAGGAACCCCATCTCGGCCAAGACTTGATGAAATCCAGCCATTTAAAAGCCAAACTTGCATAAAATTGAAGCTCCCACCACATGGAACTCTCCATTTCAGGAAACAACCAAGTTAGAAGATCAAAACCATAAAGATCAAAAATACTAAAAACCTAGATCTACGAAAATCCATGCACCAAAATGAAAATCTTTAAGTTCTAAAGTAGTTAAGAATCATGCTAAGAAGCCATTGGAACCATCAAAAATGGGTCCTCAAGTAGAAGCAAGATGCACTTGCCTACTGCAGGTGGTCGATGGAGAAGGAAATGAAGAAGAAGAAGAAGAAGAAAAAGAGTAAATGAAGAAGTGAATGAAGAGAGAAAAGGGTTGTTGGGTTAATAAATGGGGGGTGGTGGTAGGTAGGGGTTTGCATGCTAACCCAAACCGAACCCAACCAAGCCGAATTCAGCCAAACCAGATGCATGCCAAGATCAAGATAAACCACACAAACCAGGAAATGCTTACTAACCCATGCCAAATGCAAAACCCAAGACTAGCCAGTCAGGACAAGTCAAAATACGGGTCCGAGATATGTACATGTATACCAAAATACGTATAACGAAAACCGAGGGTGACACAGTCCTCAAAACGGACCTCAAAATACTGAAAGATGATAGGAAGGTACATCGCATATAGAAGGCATCCCGAGAAAGTCTTTATGACCGAGAAATTACAATAGAACATGTGAATGGCATTGGTATAAACGAAAAAAGTAGACTGAACTAACTCTAGCAAATGATGGTATGTGAATACACTAGAGTGGTCAGGAAATAACGTAAAGTTGATAGGAGCGTCCGGACAGATTTTTCTTTTATAAAATTCTGTGAACCAAGAGTCCGAAGCTTCTTGGGACACAAAAATAAATTTATCAAAGAAATCTCCATCGAGTATCGAAGGAGTGTAAAGTAAAAAGGAGGCCGCCTCATGAGGAGTCGGGGACGAACCTTCATCAACCTTCCTCTTCGTTTGAGAAGATAGAGGTTGCTTGGGAGCCATATGAAAATAAGCACGAAGAGAAAGGAGAGAGATATACCAAAATTGATGGTAGACAGTGGAAGAGAACCTCGAGAGAGCTCCGAATCTGAAGTTTGAAGGCTTGAAGAGCTTAGATAAGGAAGAACTTGGAGGTTAAGGTTAGGGTTTTGGTATGGTTTTGGAGGTGCTGTGAGGAAGAGGATGATGTAAAAGAGGGTTAAATAGAAGGGGGCTCGGCTGTCCAGCTTCTGTTTGAAATCGCCCAGATCGAGTTCGGTCCGAGTTCGTCCAGAACTCTGACTGAGTTCGATCTCTTGGGTTTCAAGGCAGTTGTTGGAAACAGTGTGATAGTTTTTAACATAAATACAAAAATAAATTAGAATTAATTGTGTTGAAGAAAATAATTTAATATTTATTAATTAACTACCCATAAACTACCATAAATACTTTGAGTTAGCTATAGGGACCGGATCCCAGCTAGCGGTAGTCCGAAGACTAGTACACCGTATTGCTTCATGTTATTTATACCTGTGTGACAGAAGGTCCCTTTCGGCTTATAACCAAAATAAATTTAGTGAATTCATGTTTATTAATTAATAATATTATATTATATTACCTCAACATCCAGAATTTCTAATTCTCTTCGTATAAAGTTAAAACGATATTCAGCCAAAGGCTTTGTGAAGATGTCAGCTAGTTGATGTTCAGTATCAACAAATTCTAAAACAATATCACCTTGCAAAACATGGTCTCTCAAAAAGTGATGTCTAATTTCTGTGTGTTTAGTGCGTGAATGACATATGTGATTCTTAGTGAGATTAATAGAGCTAGTGTTATCACGGTAAATGAGAATATGATGAAAGGATAATTAAAATTCTTCCAGAGTTTGTTTTATCCATAAAATTTGTGCACAACAATGTCCTGCAGCTATATACTCAGCTTCAGTAGTTGATAGTGCAACTGAATTTTGTTTCTTAGAAAACGAGGAGACTAATGACTTTTCTAGAAAATAATACGTACCGCTGGTACTTTTACGATCGACCTTGCATCCAACAAAATCTGCGTCCGAGTAACCTATCAGGTCAAACGAATCAGTTTTGGGATACCAAAGACCGGTTGTCAAAGTTCCTTTAAGGTATCGTAAGATACGCTTAACAGCACTTACGTGTGATTCTTTAGGACAAGCCTGATATCTAGCACATAAGCATATCGTAAACATAATGTCTAGACGACTAGCAGTTAAGTATAGTAAACTACCAATCATACCTATGTACTTACGTATGTCGGCTGGTGTACCGCTTTCATCTATATCAAGCTTTATAGACGTTGCCATTGGAGTGCCAATAGGTTTGACATTTTCCATATCAAATTTCTTTAGCAAGTCTTTTATATATTTGGCTTGATTAATAAAAATCCCTTGTGAACTCTGTTTAATTTGCAGTCCAAGAAAGAATGTTAATTCTCCCATCATGCTCATTTCGAATTCACTCTGTATACACTTAGCAAATTCGTTACATAGCATCTCATTAGTAGCTCCAAAGATTATATAATCTACATATATCTGCACTAGTAAAACATTTTTGTCCAAAGATTTTATAAACAAAGTTGAATCAACCTTTCCTTTTGAAAAATCGTGTTCAAGTAGGAAAGAACTAAGACGCTCATACCATGCACGGGGTGCTTGTTTGAGACCGTAGAGAGCTTTTCGAAGCTTGAATACGTGATCAGAAAATTTAAAATCTTCAAAGCCTGGAGGTTGTTTTATGAAAACTTCTTCTTTTATAAAATTATTTAAAAATGTACTTTTAACATCCATTTGAAAAAGTTTGAAACCATGAAAACTTGCAAAAGCATAAAACATACGAATGGAATCTAATCTAGCAACTGGAGCATATGTCTCATCGTAGTCAATACCTTCTTCTTGATTATAGCCTTGAGCTACTAGACGTGCTTTGTTGCATGTGACTGAGCCATTCTCATCTAACTTATTTCGGAACACCCACTTAGTAACAATGATTGGATGATCAATAGGTCTGGAAACAAGTTTCCAAACTTGATTTCGTTCAAATTGGTTAAGTTCCTCTTGCATAGCAGAAATCCAAAATTCATCAGAAAAAGCTTCTAAAACATTCTTTGGTTCAATTTTGGAAATAAATGTAACATTTGCTATTAACAATTGTCTTGAGCTGGAATGAGTGCTTACGCCTTTTGACACATCACCGATTACCAGGTCTTCGGGATGGTCTGGTGTAAATCGCATACGTTTTGGCAGACTTTCCAGATAAGACGTGGAAGTATCTTCTATTATGGGAGTTTCTTCTTCATGTCACTGTCTTACTGTCTTTTGACATTTAGCTCATCGAACTTGACATTGATTGATTCTTCAACAATAAGTGATTTCTTATTGAATACTCTGTATCCTTTACTTTTTGTCGCATATCCCAAGAAAATTCCTTCATCAGCTTTTTTATCAAATTTTTCCAAGTTGTCTTTTGTATTTAGAATATAACATCTGCATCCAAAGACCTTGAAATAGCTGATATTAGGAGTTCTATTAAACCATAATTCATAAGGAGTCTTTTTAGAGATAGGTCTAATAAGAACACTATTCAATACATGGCATACTGTATAGACAACTTCTGCCCAAACGTATTTAGGAAGATTGTACTGATTAAGCATAACTCTGGCCATATCACCGAGAGTTTTGTTCTTCCTTTCTACAACACCATTCTGCTGAGGAGTTCTGGGGCAAGAGAATTCATGAGATTATCCATTTGAATTACAGTAAGACTTGAATTCATGGTTATCGAATTCTCCTCCATGATCACTTCGAACACGAGTAATCATGAATCCTTTCTCGTTTTGTACCTTCTTACAGAAAGATACAAACTCAGAAAAGGCCTCATTCTTATTTGCAAGAAAATAAACCCAAGTATATCGTGAATAGTCATCGACTATCACGTAAGCATAAAGTTTTCCGCCAAGACTGGCGACTCTACTTGGTCAAAATAAGTCCATTTGAATTAATTGCAGGGATCTAGAGGCACTTACAGCGTTTATTGATTTGAAAGATGATCTAGATGCCTTATTCTTCTCACAATCAACACATATCATATCTTTCTTGAAACTTATTTCAGGTAAGCCTCTTACCAGTTTCTTGGTGGACAATCTTGCAATCGTGTCCATATTTGCATGACCAAGACGTATATGCCAAATCCAGCTTTCATCTTGTGTTGTAAACAGACACTTTCATGTATTGTTAGTCTTTTCTAACAAATATAAAATATATATATTGTCCTCTCTTATTCCCTCAAAGAAAATTATTCCAGAGGTTTTATCATAGACAAAACATTTATTTTTAACAAAATTTATTCCATAACCGTGATCAGCTAATTAACTGATACTCAACAAGTTATGTTTTAATTCTGGTACTAAGCAAACATTTTTAATAATAGGAGAGGGAGAGATACCTATGTCACCAATGCCAATGATATTACCTTTAAGATTGTTTACAAAGGAGACATAGCCTTCTTTCTTCTTCAATAGAGTTGCAAACAATTTGTCGTCACCTGTCATATGCCTGGAGCAACCACTTTCGAGTATCCACTTGCTTTTAGTGGGAGAAGGAAGGTCCACCTATAACACAAGTTGAAGATGTAACCTTTGGTACCCACTTTCTTGAGGGTCCTGATGTGTTAGCTTTTGGAACCCATTTATACACATTCATATCTACTAGCTTTCAAATCTTACAATGTGGTGACATATGTCCTTTTAATCTACAATAATGACATGTAGCAAAAGTGTTAGTACTAGGTTTTGTTTGAAAAACATGCTTTTGAGTTTTTGAAAAGGTGTGTGTACTCGTGTTGTGTGGAAACATGTATATATAAGCATGATTTCTAACATTAACAGTCGTGTTGTTAGTATGGTGTTTGTGTTTAGCCTTCTGACTAGTGTTTATCTGAGCAATTGGTCTAGCGACTTGCTTGCCCAGTTTATCTCTAACTTTTTAGAGTTGTCATTGGCTTCATTTAATTTGGCCGTGAGTGTATCTACTCTTTGAATAGCAATGTTATACTTCTTCTTCTCTAGTTCATAGAGATCGTTAAGTTTTACATTTTCTTGATTTGCTTTTTTAAGCTTTTCAAGAGAATCATACAGACTCAGTCTTAAAGAAGTAATCTCATTGGTGTCTATAGAAGAATCTTTAATATCTTCTAAAATCCTAGATTGCTTTAAAAATTCAGACTGTATAAATCTTAACTCTTTCTTAGCATTTTGTACATGTCTATTATTTTCTTCTGATCGGTCAATAGATCAGAGAAAGCCTCACATAATTCATCAAAAGTAAATTCTTCATAGAGAGGGATATTTATTACCTTAGCATCTGTAGCCATGAAGCATTGGTTTGCTAAGCTCCAAGATTTGTCTTCTTCTTCAGAGTCACTAGTCTCATTAGGCTTCATTTTGAATGCCTCATACTCTTGTGTAAGTCGTGAGATTTTGGATTCCTTTACTTGTGAAGTACCTTCATGAGTAACCTCAAGAAGTTTCCAAACCTCGTTGGACGTGGCACATGTAGAGACTATTGAACTCAGTTTTATCAATAGCACAGAATAAAGTATTGATGGCTTTTACATCAAGACTAGCTTATTTATTTTCATTGTCGGTGTATCTATCAAATGGTTTATCAACTAGAGCACCATCTATCGTAATAGGTAGAGGTTTCTTATAACCATTGACGACAATCGACCATAAATCGAAATCAAGTGACTTGAGGAAAAAGCTCATCCGTGTCTTCCAGTACGTGTAATTTTTGCCATCAAATAAAGGTAGCCTATTGCTTGACTGACCTTCACCGTTGTTTGGAAATAGGGATGCTATATCTGAAGGAGTATTAATTCCGTCGAGAGAAACCTGCTCTGATACCAATTGTAGAAACAATGACACCTCTAGAGAGGGGTGAATAGAGTGCAGTAGAGAATATTTAGAAATTAAAAATTTAACTCTAAGTAGGTGAAGCAATATATATATATATAAAATAATTGCAAGTAAGTCAGTAAAATCAGAGCGAGAAAACAATACGCAAAGACAGCAGGTTTATACTGGTTTCTCTCTATAAAGACTAGTATAGTCTCGAGGACTCAACCCGATATTTGAATCCACTATTTGAAATAGAGATTACACCACATGTTTTGCTCCGAAGAACACGCCAACTTCACCACCGTCGTGTTTTTATCCGAAGTCCACAAACAAACTTCAACACCTTTCTGAAGAAAGCTTTTATACGCCAAGCTTGTACAACTCGAAACTCCTACTCGAAAACCACCGGCACTTAGAAGAATAGAGTTGACTTGGAGATTTGAAGATTAAAGCTTTGGAAATGGAATAGAAAGATTAGGAATAGATAGAGAAGATGAAGATTGAATCTGTGTTTAGAAATGAAAATTTCTTCTCTATTTATAGGTTTTTCTAAGACAGAGTTCGGCAGAACTCGGTACCCTAACGTTCAAAAATTCAAACGTTGGAGATCCACAAGAATATGTAAAGCTTCTGACCAGGAGTGAATTCTGCTGATCGAGTTCGGGTAGAACTTTGGCCGAGTCCGGTTAGCCTAATCCCAGGACAGTTTTGATTTTTGGATCTGGTTTGGTTTAGGATCAAATCAGTAATTGATTTGGTTTGGTTTAGGAATGAATCAAGATGGGTTTGGTTTAGGATAGACTTCTAATTGCTAGTGATCCCGATTCACAAATAATCTAGACTCAATAAAATAGAAAATACAGAATAAATATAAAAATCTCAGAGACGACGCAATCTGCATTCTTCGTTTCTTTTCATATCGTCAAAGTTTTAAGACACTTATCGAAATCGGTTTGACTATGGCTAAATGTGCCAACAAAAAGAGGGTGAAATAAACCCTCACTTAACCCTCTATAATCCTCCCTCTTAAACCCCCACCCTCAAACTAAGTATGGTTTTATTTTCTCCTCAATTAGCTTTCCCTCACTTAACTCTCTTAACTCTCAATCCAAGCAGACCCTAGGGGTCTTGGGAAGGTTTAGGGGGTTGGGCAGCCCAAATTAAATTTGAGGCTGTCATGAGTAAAAATTATAAAAATTTGGGTTGTCCTGAAGTAATGGGTTGTCCTAAGTAAAATATGAAGTGTCTTTAGAATCTTCCTATATTTATCTTTTTAGGAAAGCAAATTAAATGAATCTGGAAAGTGAAGGGACACCAACATAATCTAGAGGGCTGAATCAGCCGTTGAAAGTGAATCTGAAGACTGATGTAGTCTCGAGAAGCGTCCTCAATGATGGACTAGGCCAAAGTTCTTTGGAAAGGGGCGCCAGGGAGGGTGAGAGCCCCGTCCGGCCCTGCCGCACGAAGCGTTGTCGACGAGTCGGGTTGTTTGGGAATGCAACCCCAATCGGACGGTAAATTCCGTCCAATGCTAAATAGCGGCGAGAGATACCGTGATTTCAGTTTCTGTTGGGCAAACTTATGTTGTTTGATCCATCGTAAGTTTGAATGGGGTGTTAAGATTAAATATGTTTGCTTGCTTGAAAAGGGCTTCGTCTAAGTCCTATGTTTAGCTCAACTCGAGGGACCCTGTGGTTACCTAAGAGAGACATAAGACCTTGACTGGGTGGAAAAAGATTAGTGGATCGGGCCATGAGCGTGTAACTATTTATAAAAAATGATGAGAGTTGGTCGGCCTATACAAAATCCCGTACATAACGTCGGACATCTAAAATAATACAATCATATGTTTATTCTCGTATAATTAAAAAATAATAATTTTCTAACTAGCATCATATTTATAGCCCTCAATTTTTTAACTACCTTAACATATATCTAAAATCCTATAAACATAAATATAACAAATTCAAATTACTATATATATTTAATATTTAGATCACATATAAATTAAGCACATTTTAAAGATATATCCAAAATTATAATAACATATCTATAACAATTTCTAAATAGGTTAATTCTAAACAATTTTAATGTAATCTAAACTTCTATCTAATTTCTAAATAATGTCAGAGTTTTTTTGTTCTACTTTGTTTGTGTGTGCATTACACTTCATCAAAACTAGTTACGAATAAGAGGTTGGTCACAAGGATTTTACTTCCCTTGCTAATTTGATTTTCTTGTCCATATTATTCATTGCAACAGAGAGATGATTCGCCTTCTTTTTTTCAATCACAACTTTTTGAGCTTTGCTATGCCTACAACCAAAGGTTTACAATTTTATTATAACTGTCACATGTCGGACTCCGATTGGAGGAGGGGGAAGTGGTGGGGTCGGATGGAGCCCTTGTTGGGTCTGTAAAGAATGGAAGAGAGAGGTTGTAAAAATATTGTAAACATTTGGTTGTAGACTTAACATTTTTCCAACTTTTTTCTATCATAAATATGTTTCCTATATTGTTCAACCTATCATACATCACATCACCAATCCAAGAAGATTCCAACTCTAAATTAGCATTCTTACACGACACGAAAAATATTAAATTTAAATAAATTTGGATGAAAACCCGTTTCTTCTCTTCAGTGGTCGAGTAGCACCTTCCATCCCGAGAGATTTTGATTGTGACTTTGCTTTAAGGTCTGGTTTGGTTCGCAAAATCATGAAATTGGAAAAAGAAAGTCGTTAGTTTCCAGTTTGGGAGCCAAGTGAATTGAGGAGGAAAGGAAAGTAATTCATCCAAGCAAGGAATCACTTTTGATTGTGACTTTGCAATGTGAACCGATCTCCCAATCGATCAACAAAGCTGGGCAAAAAGAGTCCGAGCTCTCTAGCCTAGTGGTATTAGAGCGGACACCCGGAGGGGCCGGCAAGGTTCGAGCCCTCCAATTGTGTGTGTGAGTGGGATTTCAAAAAAAAAAAAAAAAAAGCTGGGCAAAAAGAAACACTAATTTCCACAAATGGAAAAACCAAAGTGAATAGCCAAAATAACTTTTCTTTTCTCGATTCTTATTACTTACTTTTGGAAATGAAAAAAAATAAAACACATAAACAAATCCATAATATTGATCCAAATAAAAAATGAGTAACTGTTTGTAAATGTTATGCAGAGAAAATTATCTATAATCAATGAATAATCTCATCTTTATACTCTTACATAAGTCGGGGCAGCAAAACATTAGGGGAGTAAGAATAAGATAATTTACAAAAAAAAAAGTGCTCGAATATTTTATTTTTTGGAGTATGGATGCAATTCACATGCCAAATGCAATATCTATGAAGATGTAGTTTTAGTAAACATATGTTTACCACATAGTTATAAAATTTTGATATTGTTTGGTTTATACAAACTAACAAGTTCTAAAAAGTTTTGTTGATCTGTATAAGAATAATTATAAATAACAAATAAGGTCACATCCGCAAAAAAAAAAATTTCTTCTCTGAACGCATTTGAATACGAAGAGAACTAATTTTAATTTGAAATACTTCTGAAATAAAATAAAAATAAAGTATTCATATTTATTGTTTACATAACTTATTGGTAATGTATATTTGAATCCACATCTGGATCCCCATTTATTAGAGCATTGTATCCATGTTTATACAAAATAGACCATAATATAAAGAACATTTACCTTATCTTAATTAACAGTGCGCTTCATCCAATTCACATACCAATGATATATATGCTTCATCATAGAGAGAAGAGAAAGGAAAAATATAAAGTGGATTCTTGAAATGGTATTTCTTGCAACCCCTCTACTTCTCCTCCAAAGATACTCCTTCATTGATCTTCTCTAATGTCTCTGCTACAAAATTTTAAAGTGGATCTCTTTATCAAAGTTGCTTCTCCGCTCTCGACGCTGACGTCTTCAGTGCTGCTTCTCCACTTTTAACGTTGACGTCTTCAACGGTAATCATATTATTATTTTGTATTTCTATTATAATTTTTGAGACAAATTTATAATAGTTGTTGTTTACTCTTCAATAAAAATTTCTGTACCCAAATCTTCTCAAATTCCTAATTTTATATTATAATTTATTTTTGGATTTTCGTCCCGCGTCACTTCTTCTACTCCCTCGTACCAAGATGTCCTTGATAAACTTGGTTCTCTTCTGTCATCTTCTATCACTGTTGTCTCAGAAACCAATACCACTTCTTTTTCCAATCCTCAAGCTGATTGGAAAAGTTTTTTTTTTTCTTTGAACCATTATGTTACAAGTACATCCTCCCCATGTTGTTGTTTGAACAATGCCAAAAATCTGGGAAGTCAAGGGCACTCTTTCTCTGCGAAATTTGACAATGAGGAAGACAATTAGTTTTCATTCTGCACAATGGCAGCGAGAATTGGCAGTGTTAGTCCTTTGTCACTCCAGGATGCTAGCAAATGGAGTTTATTTGACAGAGTGAGGGTGAAAATTGATGTTTCTGTTAGTCCCTGGCGTGATATCAGAGGGAAATTCTTGTGAGATGATTGTAGCACTTCAAGGAAGGTGCAAGAACATAAATTCTAGGAGGATTTTGTGAACAAAAAAAATCTAAGAAGATTTTCGTAATAGCGACAAACGAAAGATCTAAAAAGATTTTCGTAATCGGAGAAAGCCTGTCGGGATGTTTAGAACACCGGCGCTCAAAACTAGTGTTGGGAAAGAAACGCGGAAACCTTTCCCCAAACCGGAGAGTACCTGCGAGAGGACCGAGCAATACAACGCACGAACCCAAAAAACAATCGCACAAAACAATCCACGCAGACACAGAGAATTTTTGACGTGGAAAACCCTTGCGGGAAAAACCACGGGACGATCGGAGTCCAACCCTGAGAAGCCTCCACTAATGGAATAGAAGAATTACACTCTCTACAAACTCCTCCCGATCCAAATCGGATCCCCACAACACTCAGAAGTAAGAACAATGATTACAAGGCTACGAAGAGCGAGAACGACGAGTAGAGATTACCCGAATCCGATTCTCCTTCGAAAAACAACCTTCAATCTTCCGTCTTCTCTCCCGAAGTTGTAATGGCACTCTTGCCTCCTTCCTCTCTCTCTTCTTGTTTTTGTGCTACAATTGTGTTACTATAGATTAGGGCTTGAAAATCCCAACTTAACTCCCTAATCCCGCAACAAGTCTGGACCGTTTGATTAGATCCAATGGTGAAAAATCACCCAGATTTCCGCCTCAGTCCCGACGACACAGAGTTCGGCCAGAACTCTGTGTCGGACAAACAGAACCTACCATCGATATTCTGGAATGGCCAGACCGAGTTAGGCCAGAACTCGGCCTGGGACCGAGTTCGGCCCGAACTCGGTGGCCCAGTTCCAGAACCTCCCTCTTGTTAGCAGCAGCAGCAGTAGCAACTCCGCGTTGCCTACTTCCCGAGCTTCTCCGACATCGGACGGCGCTCGTCGCACTCCGGGATCTTCTCCACATAGGTTGGGAACCCCACCCACTCCAACAAATCTCTCCCTTCACAATTATGGGAAGGATATCGTCATCCCGACGATCTGCCTGCAGTACTCAAACTTTCTCCTTGGTAGAATCTTCGTGAACATATCAGCTCCGTTGTCATCTGTATGAACTTTCTCAAGCTCCGCGTCCTTCTTCTCAACCACATCCCGAATCCAATGATACCGAGTCTCGATGTGTTTGGACCGGCTATGAAACGTCTGATTCTTCACAAGGTGAATAGCACTCTGACTGTCGCAAAGCAAAGTATACTGCTCTTGCTTCAGTCCCATTTCCTGCAACAGCTTCTTTATCCACAACAGCTCCTTGCAAGCCTCCGTCGCCGCAATGTACTCTGCCTCTGTCGTCGACAAGGCAACACACTTCTGCAACCGCGACTGCCACGACACCGCTCCTCCCGCAAACATCATCACGTAGCCCGAAGTCGATCGCCTCGTGTCTACATCTCCAGCCATATCAGCGTCGGTATACCCAACCAGCTTCGGCTCGTCACCACCAAAGGAAAGTCTCCAACCAGCAGTGCCCTGAAGATATCGTAGAATCCACTTGACCGCACTCCAATGTACCCTTCCAAGATTTGAAAGATACCTGCTAACCGTACCAACTGCATGAGCAATATCTGGCCTCGTACACACTATGGCATACATAAGGCTTCCCACAGCTGAGGCATATGGAACCCGCTCCATATCTTCCTTTTCGTCCTCGGTAGATGGATACTGCTCCTCAGTGAGCTTAAAGTGAGCCGCAAGAGGGGAACTCACTTTCTTCGACCCGTCCATCCCGAAACGCTGAAGTACCCGGTGAATATACTTCATTTGGGACAAGTGTAGCAGCTTGGACTCTCTCTCTCGGCTGATCTCCATCCCAAGAATAGTCTTCGCTGCGCCCAAATCCTTCATAGAGAAGGCCGCGCCCAGTTAGCGCTTCAACTCCGCTATCCTAGTGGCATTCCGACCCACTAATAGCATATCATCAACATAGAGCAACAAAATGATGAAATCATCCTCGGCAAAATACCTCACAAATGCACAATGGTCCGACGTCGTCCGTGCATAACCATGCTCCCCCATAAACGACTCGAACTTCCTGTACCACAGCCTCGGAGCCTGCTTCAGACCATACAAGCTCTTCCTCAACCGGCAGACCAAATATGACTTGCCCTTCTCACAGAATCCCTCTGGCTGCTCCATGTACAACTCCTCCTCAAGATCACCGTAGAGGAATGCCGTCTTCACGTCCATCTGCTCGACCTCCAAGTCGAGACTGGCTGCTAATGCTAGCACCACCCGAATAGACGAATGCTTGACAACAGGCGAAAAGATCGCATCATAATCTATGCCTTTCCACTGACCGTAGCCTTTAACTACCAGCCTCGCTTTGTATCGAGGGCGAGTAGCATCATCCGTCTGCTTCACTCTAAACACCCATCGATTCTTCAAAGCCTTCTTGCCCTTTGGCAACCGCACCAGATCATAAGTGGAATTGGTGTGCAAGGAACTCATCTCCTTCTGCATAGCCTCCATCCACTCCTGCCTGTGTTTGTCTTCCATAGCCTCTGCAAAACTTTCGGGCTCTCCTCCGTCAGTCAGTAGCACATACTCATCCGGTGAGTATCTCGTAGATGGTCGACGATCTCTGTCGCTCCTTCTCAGTGGAGCCACTGGTGCTGGCTGTATACCAACAGCCTCCTCTTCCTCAGGAACTACCTCTCCGGCATGCTCATCCTCCTGAAGAATGCCCTGACCACCATCAGCAGGCTGATGATCAAGGTTGGGAGCTACTCCATGTACTGGCTCCCCCATAACTGGATCCTCTGCGATGTCCTCTGGAAACTGCTCGAAGCGAAATGGCTCTAACTCAGGCAATTCCTCAGCCTCAGAAGGCGTCTCGGAATCCTGAGTGTTGGTCATGGTCTGATCCTCGACGAACACCACGTCCCTTCTTCTGTAGAGCTTTCCTTCCACTGGGTCGTAGTGTCTATAGCCAAACTCATCCCGACCGTAGCTGACAAAGATGCATCGCCTCGTCTTCGGCTCAAGTTTGGTCCTCTCGTCCTTCGGTACATGCACGAAGGCCTTACAACCAAACGCCCGCAGGTGATTGTATGACGGCTCTTTGCCGTACCATACTTTGTCAGGCACATCACCCTGCAAAGGAGCACTAGGAGACAAATTAATAACATAAGCAGCTATGAGAAGAGCCTCACCCCAGTAACTGCCCGACAAGTTTGCTTCTGACAGCAAACACCGCACCCTCTCCATCAGTGTCCTGTTCATGCGCTCCACTACACCATTAAGCTGAGGTGTCTTGGGCGGAGTCTTCTGGTGTCGTATCCCCTGCTCTCTGCAATACGTATCAAAGGGACCGATGTATTCGCTGCCGTTGTCGGACTGAACACACAATAACTTCTTGTCCGTCTCTCTTTCAACAGAGGCCTGAAACTCTTTGAAAGTAGGCAGCACCTGATCCTTGGTCTTTAAGGCATAGACCCAAACCTTTCTGGAACAGTCATCAATAAAGGTTATAAAGTAAGAAGCACCACCAAGGGATTTTACCTTCATAGGACCGCAGACATCCGAGTGAATCAACTCGAGCAACGCCGGCTTCCTTGAACTTGGATGACTTTGAAAAGACACCCTATTTTGCTTTCCAGCTAAACAGTGCGTGCACTTCTCCAACTTTGTAGACTTGAGCCCTGGAATCACCTTCCTGTTCACCAAGTAGCTCATCCCCTTCTCGCTGATATGGCCGAGCCGTCTGTGCCACAACTCGGTAGATGCATCACTGACTGCGATCACCTCCTGTGCCCCCTGTGCGCTTCCCTCCATATAGTAGAGACCGGACTTCTTGCTTCCTCTGGCAATCACCATCGAACCCCTGGAAAGCTTCCACTGACTGTTCCCGAAGAGACTGAAGAATCCATCATCATCCAACCTTCCAACCGACACCAGGTTGAAACGGATATCAGGGACATGACGAACATCTTTGAGAATAAGAACCGCACCCGTCTTCGTTCTCAAATGCACATCTCCAACGGCAACCGCCTTCGACACATCTCCGTTGCCATTTTCAACACGCCACAGTCGCCTGTCGTGTAAGTGGCAAACAGTGTCCTGTTGTGAGATACATGTGCTGAAGCCCCTGAGTCCACCAGCCAAGAATTGTCATCACAGGCGAGGTTAGTAATGACCTCATCACCTACGACGATCACATCGTCTCTATGCATCGAGGCCGCCGCTGTAGTGTTCTCTTCTTGCTTCCCCTTGTCGCCCTTCTTCTCTTTCTTCCAAGCGAAACAATTTCGCTTGATGTGGCCCTTCTTACCACAATGGTAACACTCCGAGTCCTCGTACCGACCTTTAGACTTCCCCCTGTTCTTGTCTCTGCCACCACCTGGACCGCTACTTTTGCCCCTTCCGCGGCTCTCTGAAACCAATGCCTCTGAGTGATGGGATATAGATGAAGTGCCCTGAGAACGTCTCCGCATCTCTTCATTCAGCACCCCGCTCTTGGCAAACTCCAGACTGACCAAACCCTCTGGAGCAGAAGCAATCATAGATACTCGTACGGTCTCCCACGAGTCTAGCAATGTACACAGCAGCCACAGTCCCTGAACTTCGTCGTCGAACTTGACTCCCATAGAAGATAGCTGGTCAACCACGCCCTGGAACTCACTCAAGTGGTCCGAAATAGACGCCCCATCCTTGTATCGCAGACCCATCATCGTTCGGATCAGGAATAATTTGTTTACCCCGGTCTTCTTCGCATACAAGGATTCTAGCTTATCCCACAACGTCTTTGCGTGCTCAATATTGGCAACGTGGTTATACACGTTCTCATCAACAAACTGCCGTATGTACCCGCACACCTGTATATGCTCGAATGTCCAGTCCCCCTCGGATTTATCACTGGGCTTCTCGGATGCAAACACGGGTAGATGCAGCTTCTTGACAAACAGCAAATCCTTCATCTTGCTCTGCCAATAATGATAGTTTGTGCCATTAAGATTCACCATACGTACCGGCTTTGCGTCCATCTCTCTTCTCTGGTTTCTCTGTCAACTACTGACACTCCTTCTGAATTCCAGAACCTGGCTCTGATACCACTCTGATGGGAAATAAACGCGGAAACCTTTTCCCAAACCGGAGAGTACCTGCGAGAGGATCGAGCAATACAACGCATGAACCCAGAAAACAATCACACAAAACAATCCACGCAGACACAGAGAATTTTTGACGTAGAAAATCCTTGCGGGAAAAACTACGGGACGATCAGAGTCCAATCCTGAGAAGCCTCCACTAATGGAATAGAAGAATTACACCCTCTACAAACTCCTTTCGATCCAAATCGGATCCCCACAACACTTAGAAGCAAGAACAATGATTACAAGGCTACGAAGAACGAGAACGACGAGTAGAGCTTACCCGAATCTGATTCTCCTACGAAAAACACCTTCGATCCTCCGTCTTCTCTTCCAAAGTTGTAATGGCACTCTTGCCTCCTTCATCTCTCTTTTCTTGTTGTGTTCTCCAATTGTGTTACAATAGATTAGGGCTTGGAAATCCCAACTTAACTCCCTAATCCTGCAACAAATCTGGACCGTTTGATTTGATCCAGTGGTAAAAAATCACCCAAAATTTCTGCTCAGCCCCGACGACACAGAGTTCGGCCAGAACTCTGTGTTGGGCAACCAGAACCTACTGGCAACATTCTGGAATGGCCAGACCGAGTTCGGCCAGAACTCGGCCTGGGACCGAGTTCGGCCCGAACTCGGTGGCCCAGTTCCAGAACCTCCCTCTGGGTTGGCAGCAGCAGCAGCAACTCCGCGTCGCCTACTTCCCGAGCTTCTCCGACAACGGACGGCACTCGTCGCACTCTGGGATCTTCTCCACATAGGTTGGGAACCCCACCCACTCCAACACGATCTCTGCCGAGGCCGCGCAGTGCCGGATCGCCTCTGACCGCCTCCGCGTCCGATGCCTCCCCAGTGGCGCTACTCGTCGGCCATCCGCGACTGTGACAGCCACCGACGCCCGTGCCATAGATGCCAGTGGATCGCGGTCCCTCTTCACCGTCGAAACAGGTGAGCCACTCCTTCAACCCTTCCTCGTTCTTCTTCTTCCTATTCTTCACCTTTCTTCCCTCTTTTAAAGCTCTCTTCCTAATGGAAGAGTAGCAGTAAATTAGTCTCTCCCTCTCTTTTAATTTTTGTCTCTTTTACTTCCTTTGTTTTTACATGGTTGTTGGGAGCAACAGCAACCAAGAGTTGTTCTCCTCATCATTACAATTAGAGCATCTCCAACCCTATTATCTTGATAAGTGTTGTGAGTCTTAGGTGGCTTCTATGTGGCATGAGCCACAAGACAATGTCTTGTTTATGTGACAAAATTATATCTCAAAAGACAATGAGATAGAAAAACTCTCTCCAACTCAAAAGTATTGAGAAGACAATAAAAAGTATTTTTTCCAACTTCCAAGGCAACTTTTAAGACAACTACTCATCTTCTTTCTTTTTTCTAATATTTTTTATTCATAATTGATGACATGGAAGAGAAGACATTGTCAAGTCATTGTCTAGAACAAGCCAATCAACTTCACAATGTCTTCTTTAATTTTTGCCACATAAGCTTCACAATTGACTTGACAATTGCATTGGAGAAGAACTTTTGAATAAAATTTTGTCATTCCTATGTGGCATTAACTTTTTTCCAAAGTCACAATAGGGTTGGAGATGTTCTTAGACCATCTCCAATGGGGGTTTCTATCTTCCCTATTTCTATGGAAGAAATCCATTTTAGAAAAAACTTCTCTCAATGGTAGTTTCTATCACCATTTCTATCCTAGGTGGCAATGATGTAGGATGGAAACTTTCTAGGAGGGTTTCTACATGTAGAAACTCTCATAGAAATTCTCTTACCTCTCATGACAATTATTATTGGGCCCCACACCATTAAATTAGTCCTTTTACTATGTGACACATAGGATAGAAATAGAGAACCATTGGAGAACATTTTTTGTATATGTACAATTTTTATGTAGAAACTCTTCCAACTAGGATAGAAATCTCCTTAAAGTACAATGCCAAGTAGGATAAGAACTCAATTTTAGAAATCACCATTGGAGATGGTCTTAGTACACGTGAAAACAAAGAATATTGTTTATTTAATTTTTCATCCATTTCTTATAGTTATTGTATGTAGTGAACGAAAGGGACACTAAAGAGTATGTTATAGTAAATATTTTTATTTTTAATTGTTATTCAGTAGGTATTGTATTTGTATAGAATTATGGTTATCATCATTTTTATTATTATTAAAATATATTTTTAAAAAAAATGGTATGGTATTTTATCATTATTATTGTTGTATAACACCTTATTTCTCAAGAAAAAGAATTGTATTTGTGAAAATATATCTAGTCGAGATTTTGAGATTTGTATCTATATATAAAAATTAGACTTATTTGGTTTTTGAGTTTCTACTATTCATTAAAATAGATTCAAATCATTTTTTGGCTTTTATTTGGTTTCTAAATATTATGAAACATTTTCATTTTAATAGTTTATGAAAGTACTTTATTTTATTAAGTGGTTTTTATCCAATAGGCCTCCAAAGATATTATCTAAAGTAAGATTTTGAGCCTATATAATTTTAAGAATTTCTATAAAATTCGAATAGTTTCTAAGTAATTTATACAAATATTATTTTGACCAAATAGTACCAACAGACTTTCAAATAGAGCTAAAAATTTTCTAAATAAAATAGTTGTATATATATTACTTGACTTGTAAATCATGTTTTTAGGCTCTATAAATATAAATAACTGCGGACATATAATTTACATATTTATGATATATATTTCTAAATAATAAATACTTCTAAATAGAGTTTTATATCTTTATATAATTTTCTTAAAAGTCTTTCTAAATATGTTTCATAAAGTTTTCTAAAATGGTTTATAAGTGTTTTCTAAATAAATATATATACATACTTCTAGTTAAAGATGACCTTTATCTTAAATCAAATTTTCTTATATTATATTGCCAACATGACTAATCGATCATTTACTATTTTCTTGCAAACGAACTCCCTCATATCGACCTAGGCTAATCGGACTAGTATGAACTCAATGGAATTGTCGGTTTCACTAGCAAAGGACCCCAGGCAAGTACACTTTCTGATTGCTTTCAATTCATAGTAGTCTTTTCATTTCATGTTTATACATATATCTTGCTGCTTGTTGACACGCTCGTCACACGGAGTAGTCGGGAGGGAAAATATCTTAGTAGACATGTGGACTACCCAGAACTATCCCCATGATGTCTTTTCGTGAACAATAGCACCTGTACACGACACGTGCAGGTGCCGGATTTACCCCCTAGCCGTTCACATGTCGAAACAGATATTTCACACCACATAGGTAGTTGTCTTTTATTTATTTTTCCCTTTTCTTCTCTACCGTGTCATGTCATCAGTACTTTCCAGTTTTTATATCTCATATGTTATTTTCATGTCTTGTTAATTCTATTGTGTTTTCGTATTGTCGTCGGTTTGTGTACTTGTTCCATTCCTGACTGGAAACCAACATTTTTCAGGTTAGCTGTGGCTTCACTTAGCTTGGGAGATACGGTGTACATGCAGACAGAAACCTAGACATAGATAGTAGTGTATATTTTCATTAATTGTGAGAACTTTGTATTTTTTTTAATTATAAATGTTGTAACTGTTGTAATAAACTTAGAAATGTGAATGAGCAACAAATGTGATATTTGAGCATTTATTTCTTGCGGGCTTGACAGCGTTCTACCGCCGACTCTACGGCATAGGCTGGCTTGGACACGTCTCGTATCCGAAAAAGCGGGTGCGGGTCGTGACACTTATTGAGAGCAAGCTCTCTAGAGTTCAAGGAATAGTAAAACTCCAACAATCCCCCACATATCTCAATATATGTATTAAGTTGAGCGTCCCCACAGTAACTGTCCATTCTGTATTAGGATAGATGTCGCTAACGACTTGAACCTTCATGCATGGGTTTGAACAACAGTATGATACAAGAATGGACTACGTCTTGAATTCTGCACCATATTGTCACGATCCGTATCCGCTTTTTGGGATACGAGTGCGTGTCCAAGCCAGCCTATACCGTAGAGTCGGCGATAGAACGCTGTCAAGTCCGCAATAAATAAATTCTCAAAATAGACTTTATTGCTCATTCACATTTCTAATAGATTACAACATTTACAAGAATTATATTCAAAGAAAATATAATGTTCTTACATATTTGAAATGACTACAACACAACTATCTAATCTCTAGGTTTGGCCTATAAATACACCCGAATCTTCCAATGCTAAAGAAGCCACGGCTACCTGAAAAATGTTGGTTTCCAGTCAGGAATGGAACAAGCACACAAACCGACAACAATGCAAAAATACAATAGAATTCACATGACATGAAAATAACATATGTGAAATGAAACTAGAAAAAAACTGATGTCATGGCATGTCTAGAAAGAAAGTAGATAACTCTACAACATGATGTTTCAACTAGAGAAAAACATGTAAACATGGTGACATGGCAAGTGGTGAACAAACAAGGAAAATAAGTAAAAGACAACTATCTATGTGCTTTGAAATATCTTGTTCGACATGTGAACGGCTAAGGGGTAAATCTGGCACCTCGCACGTGAATTGTGCGACTGCTATTAGTCAAGAATAGACATTTTGGGGATGTTTCTAGGTAGTCCACATGTCTACTATGATATTTTTCCGCCCAGCTAGTACTCATAGAATCAAGTCGCAAGCATGGTAATTATGTAAATGACAGTCAAGAAGTATAAGCAAATCCATGATACTAATCCATGTGACAACGTGTCATCAAGCAAGAGAGCATATGTATAAACATGAAATAGAAACTACTATGAATCGAAAACAATCAGAAAGTGCACTTGCCTGAATCCTTGGACAAACCGTAGTTACAAGTCGAGGATGAGGGGATTGCCAATCTAGAAGCTGTCAACCTATAACATACAACGTACCACAAACCATGTACGAAAACTACAAGTCAATTCTAAGGTTCTAGTTCTAAATTCATGGAATAAGTGGCTAATGGGTTAACTAATCTAATAATAGTTAATTCTAGAATAAATTACTTAAAAACCTAATTTAACCTAATAATAATCTGAATATAATCTAAACAAGGAAGTTTGGCCATAAAAAGTCATGTTTCCAATTTTGGAAACTATGGCACGTAAATCGAGGCGTGTCGTTGACTATCTAGTCAAACGTCGTGAACTCTAGATTTTAAAAATGTATCTTGGTAGATTTCAGCGCCACAAGTACGCTGGAATCAACCGTGCCGCAAATTCATGTTTTGGTCAAAAGATATCGCCGTTATGGCTAATCATGACCAAAACGGTGATTCACCGATCAATTTTGAGTTCAACAGAATAACTAGAATACTAGATGAATGAATTAATTTCTAGGAAAAAATATATGTCGTAGAGCTCTGTGTTAGCTTTCCAAAACTTCAAACGGTTCGTAATTTCGATTTTTGGTTCTTCCGAAATCTCAAAAACACCGAAACGTGTCAAGTTTCGAACAACCGACACTCTACGAATTTTTACAGAAATTAAGGTTCAGAGATAATAAAAAAAATTAGATATTCAAAAAGTATACCTCAATACGAATCCAACAAAAAAAGGGCACGCAAAAAGAAGGTCGGAGTTGTCCGCAATCGCCTCGGGAAGTCGGAGACTCTCAAGATCAAAAACTGCTCAAAGTCGGCTGAAGGAAAATAGGGTTTCTGATTTTCAGAAACTATATATATATATATATATATATATATATATATATATATATATATATATATATATATATATAGGCAGCTGCTGTGCCGCTGACAGCTGGACCCCGCTCAGTTGGCCCAAGCGGCTAACGGGTGGGCCCTAGTGCTGACTGGGTATAGATGACTGGGTATTTATTTTCCAGAAATTGATTTAAATTCAATTCTAAGCCAAATAAATCCAAATAAAATTCTAAAAATTCCAAAAAAATTCTAGAAAATTCTAGAAAATATATTTAACCTTATAGAATATAAATAAAAATACTTTGCCTCATATTAGTCCCAAATGGCCTCATAATAAATATTGAAAGCCTTTAAAAATATATAAACCTTAATAAATAAATACTTAAGAATTCCCAAAAATTATGAAAAAATTTTAGAAAATATTAAATAGTACAATGAACCCTAGAAAAACATTTGGGGTCAATATTTGCTCTTAGGCTAGCACAATAAATTTCAGGAGTCCTAGAAAATAGGTTTTTTCTATATTTAATTATCAAAGTAATTCCAGAAAATACCAAAAAATCCACAAAATTTAGAAAATAGTTTTTGATGTCATAGGACCTAAATAAAATACTAGGTCCCAAAAATAACCCGAAATGGCCATATGGTAAATCATGAAATTCAATAAAATATATAAATCTTCACAAAATAGATATTTAAAAATTATCTAAAATATCTAAAAATTATGATAAACTACATAATAGCTAAATAATGCTTACGAAGGTCCAAATGACCATAAAAGTATATCGTAATCAAATAAAAATAAAAAAATAAAAAATCGGGAAGTTGGCTTACAACAATTCTTTCCACTCAAAAAATGTAGTTACCTGTGTAGTACCCCGCTTCGATAGGCGACGGACTTCAGAATATGCTAACGCCGAGTCAGATCGGTCGGGAACTTAGATGGCCATCGGACTCGATCGCTGAGCTTGGTAAACGATAACACCTTGCGGCATCGATCAAATCGATTTGGACGGATGCTACGAGAATCGATCCAACTAATGGAACGACTTCTATTGGAATATGTCCTAGATGCAGCGGACTGCGTCTCGGCGAGTGAGCTCTATATAAAAGTCCCTTCGACGGGACCGGACCTCTGTATGGTTTTCTTGGAGCTTTTGTCGCTTGGTTTTAATGAAGTGCTTTCACGTCATTTTCTGAATGCAATTTACGAATTTCGAAGCAAAGGAAAAAGAAGGAATCCTAACAAAGTGTTGGTGCCATTGCAGGAGCTCGTGTAACTAAAGCTTGAACGTTACGAAGCGCTTCGACGGTCGGCACGATCAAAGAACTCGGTGGGTGATTCGGCCCTTCTTTTCTACTCTGTCCCGCAAACGAATTTCCTTTGCCTCGAATTCATTCAAACCGATGATGCCAAGTTAAATGCATGTCAATCCACTAAGGTCAAGAACTCAGGAAAAAACGTATCGATTTAGAGTAATTTACTTTAAAAATACAAGTTTCTCACATAAACGAGAAAGTTTAAGATTCTAGTAAAAAGATAGACTATTTTACGTGCTGCAAAATAATATGAAACGTCGATCGTAGGTTATGATGCCTCGGACAATTTGGTGCCTACGGGACGCTAAATCGGGAGTACGGCTTTGGGGAAAATGAATCATTGCATGAGTTGGGAGAAATGATAATGTAGTTCGATACTGTCCGCGCTATACAAATCTGTTGCATATATATTAAACTGTTCATGCATTGGCATGGTCATGGACAGCTTGTGTACAAGTTTGTTTTCCTCGAAACGGTATCCGGGGCATCAGAACCGATTCATCCTAGGGGGAATAATTTATCGTGCTTTGGCGCGAGGCATGCGGGACCTTCAGTAAGGCTTGCAACCTAGGCTGAAAGGGTAGCGTCGCATGCCAATTTCGATTAAGTTCCAAGTGGTGTGTAACACCAATGACCACATGTAAGATAGTAGCATGCTCATATATTGTCTTATGCCGGTATAATTACTATCTCTGTTTTATGCAGGGACGAGCACGGCCGTGGTAAGAAATGTGATAAATTGCTACGTTTTACTGTATGCTTTATTTCTCAAAGATGGCTATCGATATGAACTGAATTCATTTAGCTCTAAATAGAAAGACAACTCTAAAGCATGCCTACCTTAACAATCAGAGTCGATTTAGACGAGCGGGTTCGTCTCGTCCACTTAGCAAGTGTGCTAATCCCCTTCCCCAAATTCTCCAGGTGCGACGGGCGCTCTAAACTAAAGCTGAAGTGCGGAGAGGTGTTTTGAAGCTCTTCCTTTGCTGAAGTATTTTGAAGCCAATTCAATCGATTGTTTATGTATAAAGGGGCAAATGTATAGAACGACAAGTGTTAGTTCAGGCAGCTTGTCGGGTGTATTTCTTTCTATTTTCAATCAATGTAGCCGCAACGGCATCCAATGTAATTAACGCTTGCCCTTCGTTGCAAGCTATAAATGAAAAGCAAATTTCTATCTTCCTATATTGCGTCTTATATTCTGATGTGATTTGTGAAGTTTCAACTTGGCGTATTAATATGAAAATCAACGTAACGTTCTTGCCTTGTACGAGTACAATTCCAGACTCGTACGACATTACGCCTTAGCGAGGACGATCGAATCGGCAAAATAACACCGGGGACGAACGGTTTGTCGACTCGGCGCGTGACAAATTGGTATCAGAGCACAGTTATGTTTTCTCGAATTTTTGAAAGATGTTTTATTGTTGGAATGTCCGTTGAGATGGCTTGATTAAATGCTTGTCGACATGCTGCATGAAATAAAAGTTCCATACAGGTAAGCCCGTAGATATTTTTAAAAAATACTAACGGGTTTACACTATTTTGTAGGAATGACTAAGAAAAAGAATAATCTCGGCACAACAACCCAAATCGTGGATAGTACGTCGAGCTCAAAGAGCACTGGCCCTAGCGAGACGACCATGGAGAAAATGCTACAGTTGATGGAACTGCAGCAGCAACAGCTTCAAATGCAAATCAAGGCCCAACTTGATGCACAACAAAAGCAAATAAACGACCTAACGCAGATCGTAAGCAAGATGAACGGCAATACCAAGGCAATGGTCGTGGTATCCGAAGAGAGGCAAGATATTTAAGATGAAGTCGAGGAAGAAGTCCAACCGCAAATGATAAACTCTTCTTCCATGTTCAAAGTAAAGGAGTTCCGTAAGATGAACCCGCCGAAGTTCAACGGCCGAGCAGAGACCGATGTGATAGTGGAATGGCTCACAAAAATAAAGGACTTATTCGATCTTCTGTGCATCGAAGGATCCCAGAGGGTGGCCTGTACGGCGCTACAGCTACAACTGAGAGCACACGACTGGTGGGCAGCGAAGAAACAAAAAATTTATGAAACCGATCCCAACACCAAGATTTCCTGGGAAATATTCAAGGCAGCCTTCCTTGAGCAGTACGTTCCACGCGCCATCCGTCGACAGAAGGGGGATGAGTTCCTGATGATGAGGTAAAGGAATATGACTGTTGAAGATTATGATGCAAGCTTATCAAAACTTGTAAAATTTGTCGGCGCCTTCCTACCCAACAAAGAAGAATGGTGCGAGCGTTTTCAACAAGGCCTCAACGACGAATTGCGTAGGGACGTCATGAATCAGCGGTGTCGAACTTATCGTAAATCCTATGAAGCTGCACTTGATAGTGAGTGGATCTTCGACCGTATGTCGCAACGAACCGTGCCGGTCGTCCGTAATAATTTTAATAAACGACCTAACGACGCCGGGGGATCGGGGGTGCCAAAGCGTCAAAACACGTCTGAGAATCGAGGTCACTTTGTCGCAGTAAATTGTAATAGATGCGACAAGCGTGGGCACCGAGATCCTGACTGTAAATTGAGAACATACTTCAAGTGTGGCGAGCTAGGCCACTTCAGTCAATTCTGTCAGACGGAAAAGCCAAATCAATACCCCCAAGAAATGTTCCAAATCAGCATAATGTGCCTATACTGCAAGGCGTAAATGCGGTTCCCATCAACCCACAGAATCAACGCCATGGAGCTCAAGGTCGAGTTTATGCATTAACTCGGGATGAGACGTACGCGTCCGATACTGTTGTAACAGGTATATTACTCTACAAAAATATACCTGCTCGAGTACTATTCGATTCGGGTGCGACGTATAGTTTTATATCTGCTGATTATGCGAAAGAAAATAAAATAACCATGCAATCACTAGATATAGACATTAGCGAAAGAAAATAAAATAACCATGCAATCACTAGATATAGACATTAGCGTTAGCACTCCGTCGGGAGTCGATATGCCTGCAAACTTTATTTATAAGGATGGCCACATTTACATCGGGAGAAGAAATCTATCCTTGGATGCCGTCGTACTAGACATCAAAGAGTACGACATATCCTGGACATGGATTGGTTGGGTGCTTATCATGCAACGATCGAATGCGTAGAGAAGGGAGTGGTGTTTCGCCTTCCTGGCGAGATAGAGTTCTCATATTCGTGCGGTACGGTCTCGAAGACGGCAATGATGGTATCGGCAATATCGGTGAGGCGTATGTTACGTTCCGGCTGTACGGGATACTTGGCATCAGTTCGAGAAATGCAGAAGAATAATATAAGCACAATACAGACTGATGTTGTGGCAGATTTTCTCGACGTTTTCCCTGACGAGATGCCCGGGATGCTGCCGGATCGAAATAGAATTCAGCATCGACACCTTTCCAGATACACGGTCGATATCAAAGGCACCTTACCGAATGGCTCCAGCAGAACTGAAGGAGCTGAAGGTACAATTACAAGAGTTTCTAGACCACAGATTTATTCGCCCTAGCGTCTCTCTATGGAGAGCTTCCATATTGTTTGTGAAGAAGAAGGATGGATCGATGCGGCTATGCATCGACTATCGCAAACTCAACAAGGCGGCCGTACGGAACAAGTATCCCTTGCCACAAATCGATGACTTGTTTGACCAACTGTAAGGTGCATCAATATTTTCAAAAATCGATCTTCGTTCAGGCTATCATCAGTTAAAGATCAAGTCCGACGACGTATCGAAGTCTGCCTTCCGCACTCGATATGGTCATTACGAATTTCTAGTCATGCCGATCGGTTTGACGAATGCCCCAGCCGCTTTCATAGATCTGATGAACCGAGTCTTCCGACCCCAAATCGATAAATTTGTAGTCGTATTCATCGACGATATCCTTATCTACTCAAAGAATCGAGAAAAGCATGCAGAACACTTGAAGACGGTATTACAGACTCTGCGTGAAAATAAATTATACGCCAAGCAGAGTAAGTGCAAGTTCTGGATGAGTAGTGTGACATTCCTCGGACATGTAATCTCTGTCGAAGGTGTCGCGGTGGACCCAAAGAAGATTGGGGCAGTAGTAGATTGGAAACGACCTACCTCGACTAGCGATATTTGGAGTTTCTGGGCTTAGCGGGCTACTACCGAAGATTCGTACGGAGCTTTTCAATGCTAGTGTCGCCTCTGACTCGCCTCACCCAGAAAGGAGTAGTATTTGAATGGAGTGACGACTGTGAATCCAGCTTTCAATAGTTGAAACAACGGCTCGTCTCAGCTCCAATCCTTGCACTTCCAGATGGTTCAGAAGGCTTTCAGATATTCAGCGACGCATCGGAAACTGGCAACGGGTGCGTACTCATGCAGAAAGATAAATTCATCTCCTACGCTTCACGGCAGTTGAAGCAACACGAGAAAAACTACCCGACGTACGACCTAGAATTGGCGGCGATCGTATTTGCGTTGAAACTCTGGCGGCACTACCTCTATGGTGTGGCTTGCAGAATATACACCGATTATAAAAGCCTGAAATACTTGTTTATGCAACGAGAACTCAACCTACGACAGCGACGTTGGCTCGAACTCATAAAGGATTATGAGCTAACGATCGAGTATACGACGGGTAAGGGAAATGTTGTAGCCGACGCACTTAGCAGAATGTTTATGGGATCGCTGGCCATAAATAATGAGATACGGCGAGACCTTGAAACGATGGGTATCGAACTCGGAATTGAGTATCGACACCTGCACCTAGCTCAGTTGAATTTAGGATCGAGCCTGCTTAGCAAGATAAAGACCGTACAGAAGGACGACTCATTCCTGAAGAAGATGCGTGAGCTGATTTCAACAGGAAGGGCAACTGACTTTGTGGAAGACGAAGACGGGATGATGCGACTAAAAGGAAGGCTCTGCATTCCTGAAACTGTCGAACTTAGAAAAGAAATTATGACGGAGGCATATTATACGAAGTACTCGTTGCATTATGGGAGCACCAAGATGTACAAGGACTTGCGCTCAAACTTTTGGTGGCACGGCATGAAGAAAGACGTGGCTAATTTCGTGTCGCAGTGTATGGTGTGTCAGCAAGTGAAGGTAGAACACCAAAGGCCAGGCGGAGAGCTGCAGAACCTTGCCATTCCCGAGTGAAAGTGGGACAACATCTCGATAGATTTTATTACAGGATTTTCGAAGGCGCCGCGGAAGAATGATGCGACTTGGGTCATTGTTGATAGATTGACCAAGTCGGCTCAATTCATCACAATTAAAGTAGGATGGAGCGTCGATCGGTTAGCACAAATCTACATCGACGAGATTGTTCGACTGCACGGGATACCGGCCTCCATAATTTCGGATAGAGATGGACGACTCCTATCGCATTTTTGGACGAGCCTACAAGCGGCGATGAGGACCAAACTAAATTTTAGTTCGGCGTACCATCCCCAAACAAACGGTCAGACGGAGAGGGTAAATCAAATCTTAGAGGATATGTTGCGTCTGTGTGTGATCGATTTAAAGACTAGTTGGGATACGCATTTGCCGCTTGCGGAGTTTGCGTATAACAACAGTTATCAGTCGAGCATTCAGATGGCTCCATATGAAGCGCTCTACGGGAGGAAGTGTCGCTCACCAATATGCGGGGATGAAGTCGGAAAGCGACAAGTGCTTGGATCGAAACTGGTGGAGCAGGCTGTCGAAAAGGTCCGCTTGATTCGAGATAGACTCCATATCGCGCAAAGTCGACAAAAAAGCTACGCAGATCTTCGCCGACGACCGCTAGACTTTCTGGTCAGGGACCACGTATTTCTGAAAGTAACGCCCATGCGTTGTGTGATGCGGTTCGGCGTTAAAGGCAAGTTGAGCCCGAGATTTGTAGGCCCCTTCAAGATCATCGAGTGAGTTACAACGGTTGCTTATCGGATCGCACTACCTCCTGCCTTGGCTGATGTGCATGATGTTTTCTACGTCTCACAACTTCGAAAATACGTGCACGATCCAAGTCATGTGGTTAGCTTCGATCAGTTGGAGCTACGTACTGACTTGTCTTACTCGGAGGAGCCTATTCAAATTGTGGACCGTAAGGAGAAGGTGTTACGAAATCGGTCGATATCTTTGGTCCGTGTGCTATGGCGGAACCATTCAGTTGAAGAGTCGACATGGGAAATAGAGGCAGAGATGAAGGAGAAGTACCCTTCGTTGTTTGCCTAATTTAAGGTCAGACCCTTATTCTTAAGTTTCGGGACAAAACTTCTTTTTAGTGGTATATTATGTAGTGCCCCGCTTCGATACGAGACGGACTTCATAATATGCTAGCGCCGAGTCAGATCGGTCGGGAACTTAGATGGCCATCGGACTCGGTCACTGATCTTGGTAAACGATAACACATTGCGACATCGATCAAATTGATTTGGACAGATGTTACGAGAATCGATCCAACTAATGGAACGACTTCTGTTGGAATAAGTCCTAGATGCAGCGGGCTGCGTCTCGACGAGTGAGCTCTATATAAGAGTCCCTTCGACGGGACCGGACCGCTGTATGATTTTCTTGGAGCTTTTGCCGCTTGGTTTTGATGAAGTACTTTTGCATCGTTTTTTGAATACAATTTACGAATTTTGAAGCAAGGAAAAAAGAAGGAATCCTAACAAAGTGTTGGTGCCATTGCAGGAGCTCGTATAGCTAAAGCTTGAACGTTGCGAAGCGCTTCGACGGTCGGCACGATCAAAGAACTCGGTGGGTGATTCGGTCCTTCTTTTCTACTATGTCCCGCAAACGAATTTCCTTTGCCTCGAATTCATTCAAATCGACGATGCCAAGTTAAATACATGCCAATCCACTAAGGTCAAGAACTCGGAAAAAAATGTATCGATTTAGAGTAATCTACTTTGAAAATACAAGTTTCTCACATAAACGAGAATGTTTAAGGTTCTAGTAAAAAGATAGAATATTTCATGTGCTGCAAAATAATATGAAACGTCGATCGTGGGTTATGATGCCTCGGGCAATTTGGTGCCTACGGGACGCTAAATCGGAAGTACGGCTTTGGAGAAAATGAATCGTTGCATGAGTTGGGAGAAATGATATTGCCGTTCGATACTGTTCGCGCTATACAAATCTGTTGCATATATATTAAACTGTTCTCGTATTGGCATGGTCATGGACAGCTTGTGCACAAGTTCGTTTTCCTCGAAACGGTATCCGGGGCATCGGAACCGATTCGTCCTAGGGGGAATAATTTATCGTGCTTTGGCGTGAGGCATGCGGGACCTTCAGTAAGGCTTGCAACCTAGGCTGAAAGGGTAGCGTCGTATGCCAATTTTGATTAAGTCCCAAGTGGTGTGTAACACCAATGACCACATGTAAGATAGTAGCATGCTCATATATTATCTTATGCAGGTATAATTATTATCTCTGTTTTATGCAGGGACGAGCACGACCGTGGTAAGAAATGTGATAAATTGCTACGTTTTACTATATGCTTTATTTCTCAAAGATGGCTATCGATATGAACTGAATTCATTTAGTTCTAAATAGAAAGACAACTCTAAAGCATGCCTACCTTAACAATCAGAGTCGGTTTAGACGAGCGGGTTCGTCTCGTCCACTTAGCAAGTGTGCTAATCCCCTTCCCTAAATTCTCCAGGTGCGACGGGCACTCTAAACTGAAGCTGAAGTACGGAGAGGCATTTTAAAGCTCTTCCTATGCTGAAGTATTTTGAAGCCAATTCAATCGATGGCTTATATATAAAGGGGCGAATGTATGGAATGACAAGTGTTAGTTCAAGCAGCTTGTCGAGTGTATTTTTTTCTGTTTTCAATCAATGTAGCCGCAATGGCATCCAATGTAATTACGACTTGCACTTCGTTGCAAGATATGAATGAAAAGCAAATTTTTATCTTCCTATACTGCGTCTTATATTCTGATGTGATTTATGAAGTTTCAACTTGGCATATTAATATAAAAATCAACATAACGTTCTTGCCTTGTACGAGTACAATTCCAGACTCGTACGGCATCACGCCTTAGCGAGGACGATTGAATCGACAAAATAACACCGGGGACGAACGGTTTGTCGACTCGGGACGTGACAACCTGTGCTTCTGGCTGCACATTAAAGTCCCTGTGCCAGCCTGGTTTCAGTGTATAATTTTGGGCGTATACAAATTTACCCTCAAGGGACGGTCTGATATCTCTGTCCATGCACTATAGGTGAGTTATTTATTAAAGAGACATGGCATGAAGCCTTGTGCTTCCCTTGCGGTGCTACGCCGCTATGACATGGCCTAAAGCCGAGGCATAACCCTTAATGGGAACCTCATCGTAGTGTCATACTACTGTAGCATGAGTTCACAGCCTTTTTGTAGTGCCATACTCCCCAATATAAAGCCTTAGGCTCCCTTGTGGTGTTACGCTGTAGCTCTCCTTTCCGGAAATTTTGAAATAATTTTATTATTATTTATTTGATTTAAATGATAATTTGTAGAATATTGTAAATAA
Organism: Iris pallida; assembly: GCA_029216955.1. Taxonomy (NCBI): domain Eukaryota; kingdom Viridiplantae; phylum Streptophyta; class Magnoliopsida; order Asparagales; family Iridaceae; genus Iris; species Iris pallida. Next base: position 19,538,130 of record JANAVB010019800.1, read on the forward strand.
TTAGTTAGTTAATTATTACGATAGAGAGCTTTAATCATGATTAAATTTGGAGTACAAGATGACTAGAAATCATGGCATGATAGTGCAGTGGCGTGCCTTGACTAGGGTATTAGCCATGGTAAGGGAGACCTGTCCATAAGTGTGTCCTAATTAGGAAAACCAGGCCAAGTTGTAACATGACCATTATAAATAGTTTAATTATTTATTATTAATATTATTTGACGTTCAAGTGACCCGGTTGTACCAAATTGGCCCAGACTGACCCCAAACTAAGCACAAACCCATGTGGACAGGTAGTGCGTCCAAAGACGTCCATACAGATGTATATATTAACTACAATTATATTGGTATTTATGTTTTGGTCTAGAGAGTATATTTTCAATGTAATGTTTAAATATATTAAATATATTATTTCTATTTAAATGATATTTTACTTAGAAAATAGGATAATGATTTCTTTAGAATGAAATTTTAGTTTGGGGATTTTTTTATACTTTGAATAATTGTATGTATAAGTGGCACGTACGTATTAGGCTTTGTATATATATATATATATATATATATATATATATATATATATATATATATATATATATATATATATATATATATATATATCACATTATGAATATATACATAGCTATATATATATATATATATATATATATATATATATATATATATATATATATATATATATATATATATATATATATATATATATATATATATTTATATATATATATATATATATATATATATATATATATATATATATATATATATATATATATATATATATATATTTATAGCTATGTATATATTCATAATGTGATATATATATATATATATATATATATATATATATATATATATATATATATATATATATATATATATATATATATTTATTGATAGGTGCACGTATACCGTATATATATATATTGATAGGTGCACGTATATATATATATATATATATATATATATATATATATATATATATATATATATATATATATAGAGTAACAATAAAAGAAAAGCAAAACAAAAATACCCCAAGCCACAGCAGCGGCAACAAACCCGACCCCAACCCCATTTCTTCCAAACCCGACCGAACCCCTGTACATTAGTGTATGTGTATATATATGGATCGGAAGAGAGGAAACACCAAAAAAAAAAACTAAACCTAATCCACGCAAACCCCTGGGCGGCGACCCTAACCTCCGGGCAGCCACCCGCGACCGCGCGCAGCCGCACAAGTCGCCGGACGGCGACTGAACCAGCGCGCGCGTGCGGTAGACCCAGGAAGCAACAGTAGCAACAACGTCCATGAGGTTGCTTTCGCAGCGCGTGTTCTCGGCGCGCGCTCGATCGTTTAACGATCTACCACTTCAGGTACGAGCACAACATATATGTCTCAAGGTCCCTTCGATTAATTTGTAGTTAGTAGTCTCTGATCGCTCGAAAAATTGATACGAAGATGGAGAAAAACTTGCTCGAAAAACAGAGTTACAACTGTCCCAATGCCCTGTTTGGAAGGCCATTTCTGGTGGATCCAGTACGAAACCTTGGAACCTATTTAAAGGAACCTATAGACAACCTAACCAGCATCACAACGGTGCTTGTACTTATGAAAATCACCACGAAATTAGTTTTGTAAACAGTTGCAAATGTCACGAAAAAACAGTTTTCAAAATAGTAGAAATTTAAGAAAACCTTCGATACGACGTACGTCCCGCCAATCCGGGCGACGTGGTCATGAACCGAAAGCGTCAAAAGGTGCGTATCAGCTTTGTGGACGTATGGGCTTTGACAGAATTTAAATTGGTTGCGTGTGCACGACGATTTTGATATGTATCCGTCGAAATTCACCGTATCGGCCTCTTTGTAAATTTCCTAATTACTTTGTACACGTTCGTCAGATCGAAACAAAACTTGCACCAACAGGACTGTATCATTTTTTTTGTTTCTGTACGCCAAGTTTGGTCCGATTCTGAGATAGTTGACCAGATCGCCGTTTTGTGGGCCCCACGATCCGACTCAACGGGCAATTTTGTGCACGGCCCGCCAGAATCCAACTTTGGACATACGGTTGGGTTCGTATCAGAAAACTAGACCTGTAGACATATAGTTTGACGACTTTAGAGACCATAGACTTTGGCACACTTTTCGGTGTAAAGTGGGTCCAACGGCGGACACTATTTTGACCCGAAATTACCGTTTTGCCCTTGTGTCCAGAATTGGACTTATAGACCGACAATTCCAGCTAATTTGACTATTCTAAAGATGTTGGTTATGTCTGTTTCAGCATCCGAAGACTGTTGTACGAGTTTGACTATTATAGCTCACTGAGTAGTATAGTATTATCGGTTTCACCAGCAAAGGACCTCGGGCAAGTACACTTTCTGATTGCTTTCAATTCATAGTAGTCTTTCCATTTCATATTTATACATATGTTATCTTGCTTGTTGACACATTGTTACACGGATTAGTGTCATGGATCTCTATATACATTATTTCTTGATTGTCGTATTTTCGTGTTTCGTGACTTGTTCGAGTCCATGAGTACTAGTTGGGAGGAAAAATATCTTAGTAGACATGTGGACTACCCAGAACTATCTTCCTTGTCTTTCGTGGAGAATAGCAGCTGCACACGACATGTGCAGGCTGCCGAATTTACTTACTAGCCGTTCACATGTCGAAACTGATATTTCAAAACACATAGATAGTTGTCTCTACTGGTTTTCCTTGTTTTCTTCACCACTTGCCATGTCATCAGTTATTTTCTAGTTTTTATCTTATATATGTTATTTTCATGTCTTATGAATTCTATTGTGTTTTAGTATTGCCGTCGGTTGTGTGCTTGTTCTATTCCTGACTGGAAACCAATATTTTTTAGGTTTAGCTGTGGCATTACTTAACATGGAGAGATACGGGTGTACTTGTAGGCAAAAACCTAGAAATTAGATAGAAGTGTTATCATTTTATTAACTGTAAGAACCTTGTATTTTCTTTAATTATAAATGTTGTAAATGTTGTAATCAATTTAGAAAAGTGAATGAGCAATAAATATTATTTATGTGATTATGAGCATCATAGCCGTGACAGCGTTCTATCGCCGACTATGCGGCGTAGGCTGGCTTGGACACGTCTCGTATCCGAAAAGCGGGTGCGGGTCGTGACAAGTTTTTGTGGTGGCCCATGCAGGTCGGTTTTTGCAAAATATGCGAACTCGTGATGGTACTTAAGTTAGTCATACCATTGCGAGCCTGCGACTAGAAAATGCTCATTCATAACTTAGAGTTAAATTGATTTAAGAGAATGACTAGGACTAGGAGTCCCTTGTTCAAATTAACCGTTGGGTAGTTAAGGTTGTCAGGTAGGCCATGCAATTTAGATAAGGAATTATTAAATTTAGATAGCATGCCAGATCTCTTTGGATACACTATTACTTTTGATATGACGATATGATTCAATATGGATATACTATTCACTTGGTAAGTTAGGCTTTCCTAGAATTAAGGCTCTAATCTTGATAAACTGTTCAATTTTCTTTTGCCCTATTAGATATAAACCTTATACCATAAGTTAGAATTGCATATTTAAAATCCTATTTTGCCGTAAGGAATTAGTTTATAATTCCAGATTTTGTTATTCATATACGAATCTCAGGGTAGATTTGATTCAAAGTTTTCCCCTCAGTCATTTGAAATACATATGAAATAAAGATTAGGATGTTCTTACTTCCCTTGTCTTCAGTTATTTCCTTTCCGATCAATCTTTTACTTTAAGGATTGAGACTTATAGGCAGATGTTTACGCCTTCTATCATAGTCAACTAGTTTGAATCTCTAATAGCTCCTTGAAGTTCTTAGGAATATAGTTAGAGTAATTTTAACGACTGTGATGGCTAGACAGCAGCGCACTGTCGCCAATTGCTTGAGAATGGAGAGTGTGGGTTCACTGCAGCCAGTAGCGCACTGGCAAGGCACGACCTATAGAGTTGAAATTATTTCAAGGAATCGTAGGTTATGGAACATTGCTAAAACTATATCTTTGTTGACCTCTTTAAACCTTGTGTCAATATAAGGTAGAGTATATGATAGCATATCACATCTGAATCACGGAACCAAGGGTTTACCACAGCCAGAGTATACGGGCGAGGCATAATTTTCGGTAAAATGACTTCAGACGTGAATAGAAGTTTAGGATACTATAGAGAATAGAAAAAATGCCCTGTGTGTCCCATAAGATCCAAATCCAATACTAGTAAAAGTTTTGTAAGTTGGATAGCATGTCTCCCAACTTAGCATTTTGTGGTCCTTGTGATCTATTAACGAGGTAATTGACTGACACTAATAGGTTTACCTAGAATATAAAATTTAGAGGTCCATAACCCATTAGTCGACCAAGGCCTTATGGATAATAAGATAGTAGGAAGACTGTATAAACAAGAACACCAGGTAAAGTTTTAATTCTCACAAAACTCGAACTACTTGTGCCTCCTTTCAAAAATCTCGCATACTTATATTTTGACTATCTTGACCAATGCTGCTATTACAGCCTAGTTTTGCAAGCTTACTTTTTTATCGAGCTTGATTCAAGACATATGTTTATTAGGGACGCCTACTAACATATTGTCCAATCAGAATTAATGTATTACGGTCTGATCAACCTTAGTGCACTCGGTTCGCTCTCTCTTTGATTATCCCACGTAGATTGAGATATCGAGGTATCTAGGATCTCATCCGCGACTGCATTGACAATTTCTTTTGAATTATACATTCGCCTTTGAATCACATAATTGTATTCAGTGACATCTTTCTTGAACTCTTTATTGTTTTTGTCTTTTACTGATTTTGAAAGACGAAAGCTCATAATTGGTAGATAGATACAGAATATCCCCCATGGCTATGATAGTTGTATACACAAGTGTAGCTACCATCGGCCAGCCATGTGACTAGAACCTTGCCTTGAGTTACTCGTTCTCCTCTCGACCCTCAAAACTACGATTGGGACCTTCTAGCCATCTGAATTTGAGAATGATTAGGATTTTACCCTTAGTCAAAATGCCAACCTAGAAGACTATCTATCCTCAAGAAACCAATTGTTGTGAGTCTCTAATTATTTGCTTGAAGCTTGCTTTAACTAGCAACCCTTAAGCCTTAATCCAACCTTTCCGCGACCAAAGTCCACAGTTTAGACATGAGATGAATAGACAAAGGTAAGGACAATCATTTACCATGACTATGGTAGACACCCATCCCGAGATTGGTTTCCGACAAATATTACCCTAGTTATGTAAATTTTATTATTAAGACCTAACTAGTATTGGAATACCACAGTCACTAGCATAGCCAATACCATAGCTTAAATACTATGTCATATTATGATCTACCAGTTATTAACAGCAATACATGATCACTATAGCCCATACCACTAGAACCCTTGTGATAATAGTCTGGCAGGCTTGACACAAATAGAAATTTATGACTCAGTTGTTAGAAATTTTTTCATATGATGTGCCTTAGAGTTGGTTACCCCGTCGATAACTCTTGTATACTATGGACGAGTAGATCATTCTATTTTAACGACCATGTGTCATTGTACACACTCGTTTTCCATTTATTGAGGAACGATCCTTGACTTGACTTATATCTACCGTATCCCGTTACGCCGTGCCTTATTCTTTATTAACAAGAGTTGAGGTACAACATCCGGACTTTGGAATCCTTCTGATCTCATTATTCCTAAAACCATGTCCTAGCTTCTAAGGTGAGTAGACTGTAAGCCTTCTAAAATTTTAGGATATACGAGGATTACCGATTGATTAGAATAATTTTTATTAGGATGATAATTAGTGCCCCATGGACTCCTACTTTCTATTTAGATCATTCTGTGTCCCCGACCGTGTCATTAATATTCGGAGCACGAGACCAGCTGTTATCTTCCAACAAATTTCACATGCAAGACATAGACGACTCCACCTTTATGTAGACATATCATGTCCCACTCAAACACCTTTTTTTGTACTCTATTTTCGGATACGACTTTCAGGTCAAAAAGGACTAGCCATAACCCTTACCATAATACCGGTATACTTTCTGACTTCCACTAGAGCCTCAACCTTGACTCAATTCATTCGACCTAATATATGGTTGTGATCTACTTGAAGCCCACTACGCACATGCCACTAGTGTGCCACCCAATTGAGGCCTCACGTACTACTAAAACACAAAAGTCACTGAAGGCGCATTTTTGGGCTTTAGGGACCTAGCTAACCAACCTGACTGGCAACTAGCTCAACCACTTGGGTGAAAACCTATTCTAGGTTACCCTAACCTAGTAGAAATAGTTTCACCATTGGGATCTTGTCCAGTCAATATAGATTGAAATCCAAGGTTCGTCCAACCAATGATTGATGTCCAATCAGGGAACCCATTAAGACCCAGTAAAATCCATCCATACATACCACCATATTTGGACTAAAAAAAATGAACTATTTGAAATGGGTCCCTATACCTATTATGTAGTCTCCACCTCTTAGAATGTTAAGTCATTCGTAACCCTTATTCCATCTACCTGGAAGTCGCGATACGATCTTGTATTGCATCTATATCCCTTGTTCGTGTATTTAAATAACCACGAAAAAGATCACAATCTTGATTTCTCAAATTTTGTTCTATTATAGAACCTTGTTTAGATTAATTTCGAGAACGAAACTTCTGTATTGTACGGATTGCAAGCCCCTCTAAGAAATGAAAGGTTCTTCGAGTTAGCAAGTGACTGGACTAGGGTAGCCCAATCTAGCAAATAAGTCAATGGTTCATAAACTTTCTTTTTATCTGTATCATTGGATACGCCTTACCGCTCTGAAACTTCATATTTGCTCTCGATTATTCTTTCTTATCTTCTTGCCCTTCCTATTTCAGAGCGACGAGTGGTCATGCTTATTAGAATTTATCAATATTTCTTATCTACTTGTGTAAATTTGTTGCTTGTTAAATTTTGGGTTGCTTGATAGATAGGAGAGGATTGTAGATGCCTTATACTATAGATATCTGTTGCTAGTTACTTTTAGCAATTAGCTGGAAGGTTACAATATTATGACGTCATGTGTTTGAAGGGGTAGTGTGACCAAAGGTGGGTAGAAGTCATCGAGGATTTGTAGTTACGAAATGGCTAGGAGGAGGATATAAATATTTCTGAGAAATTAAATTTAAGAAGATTAAGGTAATAGTAGATTTATTTTTAAATTTTGAATTTTAGGCAAGTTTATGAGTTAGAATTTCGAGGACGAAATTATTTTTAAGGTGGGTAGATTTGTAGCTCCCCTTTCCGAAAATTTTGAAATAATTTTTTTATTATTTATTTGATTTAAATGGTGATTTTTAGAATGTTGTAAATAATTAATTAGTTAATTATTACGATAGAGAGCTTTAATCATGAATAAATTTGGAGTACAAGATGACTAGAAATCATGGCACGGATAGTGCAATGGCGTGCCTTGACTAGTGTATTAGCCATGGTAAGGGAGACCTGTCCATAAGTGTGTCCTAATTAGGAAAACCAGGCCAAGTTGTATCATGACCATTACAAATAGTTTAATTATTTATTGTTAATATTATTTGACGTTTAAGTGACCCGGTTGTACCAAGTTGGCCCAGACTGACCCCAAACCAAGCACAAACCCGTGTGGACAGGTAGTGCGTCCAAAGACGTCCACACAGATGTATATATTGACTACAATTATATAGGTATTTATGTTTTGGTCTAGAGAGTATATTTTTAATATAATGTTTAAATATATTATTTTATTTAAATGATATTTTACTTAGAAAATAGGATAATGATTTCTTCAGGATGAAATTTTAGTTTTGGGATTTTTTTATACTCTGAATACTTGCATGTATAAGTGGCACGTACGGATTAGGCTTTGTATATATATATATATATATATATATATATATATATATATATATATATATATATATATATATATATATATATATATATATATATATATATATAAGTGGCACGTACGTATTAGGCTTTGTATATATATATATATATATATATATATATATATATATATATATATATATATATATATATATATATATATATATATATATATATATATATATATATATATAATTGTAATTATTTATATATAGATTAGTATATAAATTAATAATTATATATGATAAATATATATATATATAATTGTAATTATTTATATATAGATTAGTATATAAATTAATAATTATATATGATAAATATTGATTACACTTAGAATATTTTTTTACTTGTATATATAAATATATATCACATTATATATATACACATGTATGTATATACATATGTATGTATATACCGTAAATACAATTTAGGTATATACATACATATATATATATATATATATATATATATATATATAATGTGAAAAAAAAAAAAATATATATATATATATATATATATATATATATATATATGTTTGCCATGAAATATAAAAGAACAGAACAATTATCGGAGGACTGGACTTTTACTTCACAATACAAACTCGCTTGTACAAAGAAAGCCTAGGGATGAAAACCTAGGTACAGCAATCTAAGTACAATTGTTTATTTTAGATTCTGGGGGGGTAATGATAGAGGCTCGGGAAAGCGACGGTCGCTCTGCCTTACTCCTTGGACGATCGGGTGCAGCTTTGGCTCTGTAGAAGAACTGCTAGGCGTTAATGAAGAAATGCTCTCTCTTCAGGCTCTCTCTCTGGCTCTCTAGCTCTCTATGTCTCTCTCTATGTCTGTTTATATCTCTCCGTATATGTCTCTGTGTATATCTTCGCAAGGGAATGGTACCCTGCTATTTATAAGAGTGGGGGCCTCATTAAGGTTTACAATGATTGCCCATTCTTGAAAGTCGTCGGCTAAGGATCATTGGATCTGGGCCGTTCATCGAGATTTGAGCAATAAATGTGATTGCATCAAATCTTTTATAGGTAATTAATGCTGATTGACATAAATCCTACTGATTTGTCATGCCAACCTCGGATTCCTCGACACGTGCCTTTAATTGGCTTATTTGCAAATGATCTAATCTGATCCCAATATTTCATTGGGATTTGTTGAGAGATTTTGATCAATCTGATGCCACGTGCCCTGCTATCATGCCACGTGTCAAAACAGCAGAAATCTGAGCCGCAGGAAAGTTGGGCCGTATAAGGCTAGCCACGTGTCAAGGCTGCCTAAGAGTGGCCCCCCTGAACATTTGGACCGCATGGTAATGATTTTAGCCGCATGAGTGTGGATGACCGCATGAGTGAACCGCATGGAGATAGTCCTCGTGAGCCGCATGGGGATGGTCTTCGTGAGCCGCATGGAGCTAGTCTTCGTGAGACGCATGGGGATGGTCTTCTGAGCCGCATGGGGATGGTCTTCGTGAGCCGCATGGGGCTGGTCTTCATGAGCCGCATGGGGGAGCCTCCGCTTGGGCCACATGGGGGAGTCTCCGCTTGGGCCGCATACAACTGTCCAAGTGTCAAGGCCGCATGACAGTTTCTGACTCTCGGGGGATCGTGTCAGAGATTTTCTTCGCTTTCCAAGGAGTCCGTCATTATGAGGGAGTCATAATAATATTTTTGTGTCAGAACTGTCACCTTGTCAGAGCTGTCAGCCGTCAAGACATTTAATACAGTAAAGGACAAACGAGAGAGCTGTTTGCAGGCCACGTGGCTCCTCTTTGAGCCGCATGGAACTTATTTGAGCCGTATAGATGCTTGATCCGCATGGATCCTTTGAGCCGTATGAACTCTCTGAGCCGCATGGGGTTCTCTGGCCGTATGGATCTTTCTTTATTCTTTTCCATGCTTCTACAAGACCCCCTTCAAAGTTTTTAATTTACAAAATTGAAATACTTTGAATAAGAAGCATGGCCATGTGTTCTTCTGGCCGCATATGATGTCCTAGCCGCATGGATGTCTCGGTCGCATGGATGTCTCGGCCGCATGGATGACTCGGCCGCATGGATGTCTCGGCCGCATAGCTCTTTGCCACGTATGCGCGTCATTAATTGCCTCAAATTCGTTATAGTGCCGCCTTTAGGGGAGATCCCAAGGGTCGGCTCATTAAATCTTTAGATTTTATGTCCTGGATGAATCTCCTTTATCAGAGAGGGGACAAAATCCGAGGAGTCGGTTTCATCTTTTCCGAGGCGGTTATCAATCTACGTGTTCTCTCCCCTCTCTTGTCCTATAAATAAGAGGAGTTTGAGAGAGATGACTTCTTTACTTTCTCCTTCACTTCGAACTTTCCCTACTCCATTGTCATCTTCTTCTTTAATTGCCAATGGCTCCCAAGAAGATCGTTGCGGCGAAGGGCAAGAAGGCGGCATCTTCGTCGAAGAAGACTGCCTCTACTTCATCCGCGGCCGTTCCTCCGTCGGTCGTCGTGCCCGCAGCTCACCCTGACGTCCATCCTCCTATTGCTGGTAAGGACTTTATGTGGGTTTAAAGAACCCTAACTGCTATGGTTACATTGCACGCTTTGTGCACGAGCCTTTATTATCATGTGAGTCGCATGTTCGTCCTATGGTCGAGCCGCGAGCCGCATAAGAATAGCCACTGTGGCCGCATATGCGCTTCGCCAACAAAGCCGCATAAGCTACACTGAGCCGCATAGATTCGCACATTTTTGTTTGTCACGTGGTCCGTACGAACTTATCCAATCCCTTCGGGCCCTATGAAAGCACTGCCGCATGACCCTTCACTAAGTGGAGCCGCATGAATGTTCTTCTGAGCTTGAGCCGCATGAGGCTTCAGTAAGTTGGAGCCGCATAAGTGTTCTCCTGAGCCGCATGAGGCTTCAGTAAGTTGGAGCCGCATAAGTGTTCTCCTGAGCCGCATGAGACTTCGTTAAGTTGGAGCCGCATAAGCTCGAAAGCACCCATTAGTTCCTTTTTGTCCATCTTTTTAACTTATCTTTTTCTGTCTCTTTCTTAGTAAATTTACCGATTAATGCTGCTGGAGAACTCCTGGTAGGCAGTGCCCAAGCTGCTCTAGGCTATAGGTACGACCATATAGTTCAGCATATGGCGGACCAGTTCCCGAATGACGAGCCTCCGGCGAGATTGAATGCCCTTAAGAATCAGCTTTTCTATTTTCTTAATGCTATGATGACCTCGGGGAAGTTAGAAGGGGAATACTTGAAGCCCGCATTCTTCTTTGGAGATGCCTTGACTGTGAAGAACAGTCAGATTCTGGAGGTGTCAGAGAACTGGAGTTTTGTTTCTAACGGAATGGCGATCCGCATCCCCCAGATGGAGCGTCACTTTCCTTTATCTTGGTTCAATATGCTCCCCTTGGACCGGAAGATGGAAGATTTTTTAACTCCTACCCGGAGTGGGATGTTCGTGGGGGACATCCATTATAACAACAGCCTGAAGTCAGTGTACGCGGGCAAGGTACACACCAGCCGTTCTGTAATGGAATTGGCCCCGGGTACGTTCTTGAATGTGGCGGGTCCCAATTTCACATTTTCTATAGCCGACACTTTTATGAACCAACTCGCTCGGAAGGGCTCCTATCCCATTGGTCGGTTGATGCTCTCCAGCTGGATACATCCGATTCCCTCGTGGACCAATCTGTCTACGTGGATTTTACGAAGGTATGAGGCCTTTCTGTATAAGATTGGTCTTTACCATGCTATTCGGGGCACTAGCCATGGCTTGCCTATAAATAAGAGATTGTTTATATCTCTGCTGGAGATGTATAATTGCCGCACGGGGACCTTCTATACGCCCGTAGGGGAAATGGGGCTTGCGCTCCACGAAATGCATGCGATCTCCAAGCTTCCTTGGGGGGACGAAGCTTTTGAGGCGTATACTCCCACGAACGAGGAGTTCGAAGAGTTGGAAAGGCGGTATCCAGGCTTCGTGGCTCTTTATCAAGAGATATTGTGCTATTATAGCACATGTCATCAAATAGCCAAAAAGGAGAACAGCTCGGAAGGGAATGCCCCTCATACCAAGGACTGGGTGCGCTATCTCTTCACGACGGATGCCTCAGGTCAAGTTACTCCCCTCCGTCCTCAGTCCCGGGAGACAGTGAAAGCCTTAGTGTCGTCAGCTAAGAGGGTGGCCACCTCTAGTGACAGGTTCGGGAGTCAGACCGACTCTTTCGGTTATTTTTATCAGGACACCCACGAGTTGTCGGAGAAAGCGCTCCTGGCGGGCTTCTTAATGATATGGCTACGAAACTGTGTAGTCTCGGGTGGAGCAGGTTCCATCGAGAGGATCAATCGCAATTTCATTCTTCCGGCTGTGAAGTTAGTTTTGCGGGTCCGGCTAGCTCTCCTCCCGGCCATGGTGTGCAGTATACACCGTGGCCTTCGCACTTTCACATCCAAGGTCCTTGTCCGTGATGTGACGAAAGATTTTGAACGGACCGAGTTGCCCTATCATTATTTGATGGGGTGGCTGTTGATGCATTACCCATCTTTGATAAGACCGGGCTCTGGAGACGGCGTAACTGATGACGACGCTTTTATCTTCCGCTATCGTAATGAGTCTTGGGAATTCGAGACCATGCGTGCTTGTCGGATGGCACTCGCGAGGGCAGACATGTACAACATTTTCGTATCTGTCTCTCATTTTATTGATGAGGAAATAGCGGCTGTCTATCTTGACGGTATTGGGCCCCCTCAACTTCTGGACGGCCAGATGCTTCTGTGGCTGCAAAATATCTGCCCCGCTCATCTGGTGTATCACAATCGTAACACTGTCTTTCTCGAGCCCTATCTGCCTAGCAGGTTCGCCCGGCAATTTGGGTATAGTCAGCTTTTTCTAGACAGCCCCAGCTCTTGTCTGGGCTTTGAAGGTAGCTTTCTAGACGGCATTCGGGCATGGCATTACTATGACACATTCCATACCCGTACCGTTTTCTCCGTTCCCGCTATCAAGGCGTCAGTAGATATCTTGTATATGGCGGCTCTGTACCACGTCATGGCGAACAAGTCCCCTGTCGATTTTAACCCAGGTACCAGTTTCATCGTTGGTACCGGCCTGGATGAGGGTTCCCAGGGGGCCAAGACAAAGAAGAGAAAGAACAAAGTCGAGGTGCCGGATTCGGACTCCGACGCTGCAGATGACGAAGGCGACGAACCTGATGGAGATGACCCTTCCTTTTCGGCGACAGATGTAGGGGCGGATCAGCCGCCTGTTTTGCCAGATGAGATGGTGGTTGATCAGCCGTCCGTTGCACCCGGTCCTGCACGGAAGCGTAGCAGGCAACTTTCTCCTGTTGGCGGCATTCCTCACTCTCGGAAACTGGCTACGACCAGACATCGCGGGCTGACTATCAAGGAAAGAGGCGAAGAAATCGACCCCGTATCAGAGGTAAATAAGTTACTACCGATCCTCCCTTTCTTCTAGCTTTGATTTTAATCATCTCTCTTTTTTTTTCTTGTAGGCGTCAGAAGAAGAGGACTCTCGAGTTGCAGAGGTCGTGACCCAGGATGATGGGGGCTCCGGTGAGCCTGCCCCTGAAATTGTTAAATTCTATCAAGATGATGCTGATCGAGTTGCCTCTCCCTCTGAGGTGGCTGGTTCAGAGGAGCTGGCCAAATTTAATTTGGAAATCGCGGGTGAGGAGGCCCTGCCAGCTGCGAACGAGCTGCAGCCTCGATGCTCCTCTCCCGGTAAGATAAGTCGAATCTTAACTTGCGAGGAGGCCTATCTGCTCTATGATCACATCCTCCGGGTCACGTCGATTGATCATTGTCCTGGCCATGCAGGTCCTGCCTCTCCAGTGCCGAGGATGGACTTTGTTGAGACAGACTCTGCCGAAGGGGCACTGGCAGAGAGGGGCGTACCTCCTCCCTCTCCTGCTCGTCTCGATGGTCCTCCTGTAGGCTTGAGTTCGACAAGTCCGGTGATGGGACAATCGGGGCAGGGGATGATGGTCCTCGTGTCTTCTTCTGCTCGGGTGGCCCAGAGAGTCGATCTCTCCGCCCTGCCAAGCGTCCAGGCTCTTCGAGTGGCAGAGGAAGAGCTAGCCGCTATTCGTGCATCATTTTGCTCGAAAGTCGCCCCCCTGGTGGCAAGTTCTAGCACCACTCCTTCGATGCTGCCGGCCACGCTTCCTCTGAAGCCATCTTCTACAGAGGTCCTGGACGAATCGTTACAGGATGTGGTCGACAGCTTCCATCGTCACTTAAAAAGGGGGATAGAAGCTGCTATGGACAGAGGGACCTCTTTCGTCTTGGCCCGGCAATGCGCCCAGGGTCAAGTTGATATCCTTAAGGCCCTTCCTGGTGGGGCAGGGGTGGCTGCACTCCTGGAGGCGAAATTGTTGGAGACTGATCAGCTGGTGGCCCAGCTTCAGGGATTGCGGCAGGTTGATCTATCCGCCGCTATAGATCAGGAACGTGGCTCCCTCACAACTGCTATAGAGAAGGCGAGGGCTGCTCAGGATAAAACCCGGCCGGCCATATTGGAGGATCTCCGCACTATGTCTGATCGCTATGATCAATTGAGCCATGAGAGTAAAGATGTTACATCTTGGGAAGCGATTGCCTTTCGTGGGATTACTGAAACGCGGGAGCAGATCCTTGAGCTCCAAAAGAAGTTAACTTTCTTTGAGTCTGAGCTTGAGGCCGCCCGGATCGATAGAGGGCTGATCATCAAGGAAGCTGATAACGTCAATAAAGCTTCGGCTGACTTGGAAGTGGCTCTGAAGAGGTTGGATGACGACTGGCGGACACTCATGGACCTGGATAATGGGGAACGGTTGTCCCAGGAGGCTGAGCGCAGGGCTAGACAGAAGGTTGAGCGGGGTACTGCCTTAGTGAGAAACCGCCTCTTGGAATTGTGTAATGCCGAACTATAGTCGGCCCTTTTTTTTTCCTGTTTTCCTTTTCTTTTCTCTTTGAGAGGGACGTGGTCCCAAAACATGTAATGCTTTTTTCGTCTTTCAAATAAAGAGTACTTTCCTTTCTACCCTTCATTTGCATTGCTTGTTGGTGCCTGTGGTATTGTGGCGATGTTTGCCCCGCATGGGAGATTTGTTTGTGGACCTGTTACCCCTGACATACCTTGGTTTTAGGTACGGATAACAATTTTGATTGGGGATACCTAGAACGGCTCCACGGTAATGTTGTTGTGGACGTTCTAAGTATCGGGAGATAGAATGCCATGGAGCAGCTGGGCTCCCGGGGCATGATGAGGAATGGTGGGCCTGTACTAAGAGACTTAATAAAGGACATTTGTGGGCCTATTATCCTTGGCGTACCCCGACTTAGGATACGGATAATAGGATGAAGGGGAACTAACATACTTACTCAGAGGTAATGAGGATATGGCAAGTATGAGGGTTTTACCGTGGAGTCTTTCTACTCAAAGGTAATGAGGACATGGCAAGAGTGGACTCAACGGAGGATATTTGTGGTCAACAGAGGACATTTGTGGGCCTATTACCCTTGGCATACCCTGGTTCAGGGTACGGATAATAGGACGAGAGAGGACCAACATACTTACTCAGAGGTAATGAAGACATGGTAAGTACGAAGGTTTTACCGTGGAGTCTTCCTGCTCAGAGGTAATGAGGACATGGCAGGAGTGGACTCAACGGAGAATATTTGTGGACCTATTATCCTTGGCGTACTCCGGTTGTGGGTACAGATAATAAGTCGAAAGAAAATCATCATACTTACTCAGAGGTAATGAGGACATGACAAGCATGAAGGTTTCTTCGACGGAGCCTTCCCACTCAGAGGTGATGAGGACATGGCAGGAGTGGGCTCAATGAAGGAGGGTATATAGAATGACTCAGAGGTAATGAGGACATGGCCGTTTTGGAATTTTGTGGATCGGTTACCCTTTTTGTGCACTGGGAGTGCGGATAGTAGATCATGAGGAAGGATCTCTTCCAGGAAGAAAGTTCAGAGGTATGGTCATACATGACTTACTATCTGAAAGAGTGACCAGAATGTGAGTTCAGAGGCACCTGCGGGTACATGACTCGATAATCTGGAATGTTGTGAAAATGAGTTCAGCGGCACCAGCGGGTACATGACTCGATAATCTGGAATATTGTGGATGTGAGTTCAGCGACACCAGCGGGTACATGACTCGATAATCTGGGATACTGTAAAAGTGAGTTCAGCGGCACCTGCGGGTACATGACTCGATAATCTGGAATATTATGGATGTGAGTTCAGCGGCACCAGCGGGTACATGACTCGATAATCTGGAATGAGTAGTTGTGAGTTCAGCGGCACCGGCGGGTACATGACTCGATAATCTAGAATTTTGTGGTTGTGAGTTCAGCGGCACCAGCGGGTACATGACTCAATGATCTGGAAAATGTCGTTTAGACATAATATTTCTTCAGGAATTTCCGTTGACGGGCAACATGAGCAAGTCTCCATTTTGTTTTACGAGACGATAAGCACCGTTGGAGAATACAGCCTCGATGATAAAGGGACCTTCCCATTTTGGCTGGAACTTGTCGGTGGTCTTGTGAGTCATGACCATCGGCCTCCGGACTGCCAGAACGAGATCGCCCACTTGGAATGTTCTGATTTTAACCTTCTTGTTGAAGGCTCTAGAGATGCGTGCTTGGTATAGCTCGATCCATTGCTGAGCCAGGAGGCGCTTTTCATCTAAGGCCTCTAACTCTTGTAGTCGACGTAGGTAGTTATCATCCGTCGTCAATTGATAAGTGAGAGCGACGCAGAGTGAGGGTATTTGAGTCTCCAATGGGAGAACTGTCTCACTCTCGTACACCAGGGAGAATGGTGTGTTCCCTGTGGCCGTTCGGACTGTGGTACGGTACGCCCATAAGCATTCACCAAGCTTCTCGTTCCAGTCGCGTTTATTGGACGACACGAACTTCTTGAGTAACTTGATGATAGTTTTGTTGAATGCTTCTGCTAACCCATTCACTGCTGGATTGTATGGCATCGAAGCAATATTCTGGATACGATGCTTGTCACAGAATTGATAGAAGGCATGACTTGCAAACTGCAGACCATTATCGTGGATGATCCTTCGGGGCAGTCTAAAGCGATAGATGACGCGATGCTTGAGGAAGCTGATCACGTTTGAAGTCTTTACTTCTGCAAGCGGGACAGCTTCCGCCCATTTGGAGAAGTAACATGTGATTGCGAGTATCAAGCGATATCCTCGGGAGGAAGGTGGAGTAATCGAACCAATGATATCCATTCCCCATGCTTCGAACGGCCAGGACGCCACTGTCGGATGTAGAAATTCGGATGGTTGGTGGATGAAGTCCGCTTGGACTTGGCAGGCTTTGCACTTTTTCGCATAGTCTATCGAATCTGCTACCATCGTGGGACAGTAGTAGCCCATTCGGCGAAGACGATCTTATAATTTAGGGCCAGGCTGATGGGCCCCGCAGACACCGTCATGAGCTTCTCGTACGGCTTCTTTGGCTTCTGCGTTTGACAAACACCGAAGCAATAATCCATCATAGGATCAGCGATACAGCATTTTTGTCTCTGTATCGTAGAAGAATCTGAGAGAACGCCGTCTGATGGAGGTGGCTTCCTTTGGGTTCTCGGGCAGGATATCGTAGACGACGAAGTCAATGAATGGTTGTCTCCAATCTGGGATATCGTCGATTGTCTGGGCGGAATAACTCGCCACGAATTGAACGTTGTTCTTGGGGCAGACCAGTTCGTGGCCTATCACATCTACCGATTGGTGAGTGTGATTTGGCACTGCTAGGGAAGCGGCCTGGCCTGCTAAGGCATCGGCTTCGATATTTCGGAGTCTGGGAACATGTTCGATGAAGAACCCCTCAAATGACGAAATGATGTCGATCGCTATTTGGTGATAGGGGATCATGTCTTCGAGGCAGACTTCGTATGAGCCCCGGATTTGATTGACGATTAACTGAGAATTGCCGTATGCTTCAAGATATTCTACCCCCAGCTCCCTTGCAAGTTGGAGGCCAATGACCAAAGTGTTGTACTCGGCCACTTTGTTAGAGCAGGGTTCTGTGAGAGAATAAGCGCAGTTAATAACCAATCCGGAAGGGGAGACTAGCACTACCCCGACTCCGACGACGATGTTGCCCTTGGGTCCAGTCTCGAAGCACCGTCGAAGAACATCCGCCATATACCATCGTGAGAGGTTGCATGTGAGTCGGCGACCTCATCTAGGATTTCTTCATATATTCTGGACGACTCCGAGCCCGGGTGGGCTGCCAAAAAGTCTGCCAGGGCTTGACCTTTGACCGCCTTTTGTGGGACGAAGATCATATGATAGGGGGATAGCAATATTGCTCATGTAGCGAGGCGAGAGCTGAGTGCCCCCGGTTTAGTCATGAGGACCCTGAGAGGGTTGACTCGTGAGATCACATGTATTGTTTGTCCAGTAACATAGTGTCGCATCTTCTGAATGGCGAACACCAGGGCGAGGCATTCCTTCTTCACCACGGTGTATCGGTGCTTGGCCCAATCATCATTCGAATGAGATAATATATGGCTTGTTCATGGCCTGCATCGTTGTTTTATGCCAGCAGAGCCCCGATGGAATGTTCTATTGCTCGTACGTAGAGCAGGAATGGTTTTCCAGCAACCGGGGCCACCAGGACTGGAGGGTTCGACAAATATTCTTTGATGCTGTCGAAGGCCCGCTGACATTCTTCGTCCCATACGAATGAGATGCCTTTCTTCATGAGATGGGTGAATGGTCGACATCGCCCGGAGAGGTTACAAATGAACCTCCTGATGTAAGCTAGCCTCCCTTGGAGGCCTCGGAGTTCGCAGAGATTTCTCGGGGGAGCCATCTCCATAATTGCCTTTGTCTTCTCAGGTCTACATGGATACCCTGGGCGGTGATGATGAAGCCCAAGAACTTCCCGCTGGATACGCCCATGAAGGATTTTGTGGGGTTCATTTTCAAATTGTGTGCTCGCATCAGGTCGAATACCGTCCTCAGATCCTGCAGATGGTCTCCCTTACAGCGACTCTTGACGGCGATGTCATCAACATAGCACTCTACCGTCTTGCGTAAGTGGTCTCTGAAGATGATGCTCATGGCTCTTTGATATGTGGCGCCGGCATTCTTCAAACCGAACGGCATGACTGTGTAGCAGTATGTGCCAATTGGTGTTCGGAATGATGTATACTTTTCATCGTCAGGAGACATCTTGATTTGGTTGTACCCCGAGAAGCCATCCATGAATGACATATGTTCGAAGCTGCATGTGTTGTCAATCATGATGTCTGTAATAGGGAGGGAGAATTCATCTTTGGGGCATGCCTCGTTCAGATTGCGGAAGTCGATGCAGATTCGAATCTTTTCATTCTTCTTGAGGACGGGTACTATGTTGGCGACCCAGTCGGGATGTTGCTCCTCACGAATGAAGCCGCTGGCTATCAGTTTGTTGACTTCGGCTTCGATCGCATCCATAATGCCCGGGCGGAAGCGTCGCTGTTGTTGCTTGACTGGCTTTGCATCCGGCCGAATGTTGAGCTTGTGAAGGAAAATCTCAGGGTTTAGTCCTGGCATGTCTTCATAGCTCCAGGCGAACACATCGATATATTCTTTGACAAGTTCCAGCAGCGATTCTCGCTCTTCGTCTGTTAGGCTTTTACTGACGAAGATTGGTTTTGGAAAAGATTCGCTGCCGAGATCCACTTGTATGACCTCATCTTCAGTCGGAGGTTTCCTCTGTTCGAACCGCTTTTCCCATTGTGCATCCAGCTGTTGGGTCCACGGCTCTAACTCGAGGATTTCGGGAATGTCTTCATCTTCTTCATATGCGTCGGCGAATGCCATGTTGACTGACAAGACTTGTTTGAATACATCTTCGATGCTGGTATCCGAATCAGAAGTTGGTGACCCGGTTGAATGTGAATGCCGGTCACATTCTTCATCTGAACTCTCAGGGGTCATCGTGGGTGTAACATACCCTAACCCACATCGAGTCTTGCTATAGTAGTCCCGTGGTTTGCCAGCCGGGACCGGTGGCTTTAAAGGTAAGCGTCGTCCAGTACCGTAGTTCAAGCCTGGCATCGTCTCCAGATCATATCCATGTTTTTGCATGAGATACTTGGATTGGGGGCTATAAAGATACAGAGGCAGTCTCCCGGCATCTGATTCAAGGTCGACTTCTTCTACGGTGAAGGGCTGCGGATCGTCCTTCCGGCCGAAGATGATTGGATGGTCCCCTTCCTCGATTATGCGGTAAGCGTCTTCCATTAGAGTAAGCTGGATTACGGTGTACACATTTGTCACCTGTGTGTGTAGGTGAGTGCCTATACCGTGTTCCATAGCATACATTGTATAAAGCTTATTAAGCTTGAGGTAGTTCAAAGATAGCCCTTTATTGATGAAGTAAGGTATCTTTTCTAGCGGGATTACATCATCTGCGGAGGGAACATCGGTGTGGGCAGCCACATACTTGGCTAGCTCCGGTTCCTCTTCGGCTACCCCCTGTATAAATGAAGACTGAGAGGACGAACTGGGCAGCTTGAACGTCAGAGGTTCAGCTGGTGGAGCAGAACGGGGAGTTGTTGGCAGACTAGCGACCCCCAGTTTGGTACTCGATGCTGGGCGGGGAGTGGTTGGTTCGCTAGAGGTCCCAGACCTTGCATTGGGGTGACGACCCTTCTTGGAAAGGCGTATCGTCATTGGCTTGTCGGAGGGATTGAGCTTCTCCGTTTGCGGCTGGCCGACTCTCGGCAGCCTGATTGTCAGTGGCTCCGTTGTGGGTCTTGGCACTTGGCCAGACCTTGGCAGCCGGATTATCATCTGCTCTTCTTGTGCCGAGAGGCTGATTGCGTCCTTACGCAGAGTGGCTGTAAGGGGTACGGACTTGCCAGGTTTGCGATCCTGGAGGTGGATCGTCAGAGGTTCTTCTGATCCTGCGGCTGTCTCGGTACGAGCTTGCACATCTCCTTCATCAAGGTGCCTCTTCGATTTTTCGTATAGGCAGGAGTCTGAGTAGTAGGATTCGACCCCTTTGAAGGGATCGATGTCAGCAAATTTCGTCCTCACGAAGCCGTATTTGTCGACATATTTGAAGTACTGGTGCAGCGTGGAAGGCACGATCATATAATCGTGTATCCACGGGCGCCCCAAGAGGATGTTGTAAGAAGTGTCTGCATCTATGACGTAGCAGGTGACTTCTGATTGGAGATCGCCAATCTGACACTTCAGACGAATCTTTTCAATTGGGTAGCTCCTGCTCGAATTGAAACCGCTGATGGCGGTGCTTGTAGGTGTCAGGCGATGCATTGGGATACAGAGATGATGTAACAGACCCTTCGGGATAATGCTTACGGAAGAGCCAGGATCAATGTGCATCCGATCCACCTTTACGTCGCCGATGTATCCAGTATAGTATAGCGGGCGATCGTGTAGGTTGGTTTTGATGAGCATGTCCTGCGGAGTGAAGACAATGTTGGGCATTGCTCCCGTGCAAGCGCTGTCTTGGAGATCTGTAGACGGGCTCTCTCCTGTGAGGTTGACCTGAGCCAGGTACGCATCGGCGTTTTGGAGTGCATCGCTCAAAGCCGCTCGTACATCCTTTGAGAGTCTAAGAAGCTCGTATAATGACAACTTGGCCGGTGTGTTGGCCAATTGCGCCAAGATGTCGAAGTTGTAGGGCCTCTCCAGCCCCTGTGGTGTCTCTTTTCGGAGGGATTTGTCAAAGCGAGTCTCCTTCGGCCTAGGCTTGTCGGTCGTCGGAGGCTGAGCCGGTCCCGGAGCGTCGGTTGTAGCGGGCTGATGATCTTCAGCTGAGTTGTCAGCCATGGGTTGGGATTGTGCCCCAGATCGAGTGACGACGGCTATAGCTTCTTCGATATCTGCTGAGATTGTGCGGCAGGGCCTGACTTTTCCACTCTTCTTCTTACAAATGGAAGATGGTGTGGGCTGAGTCACTTCTGATACCAAGTCTGGATGGACCCACATGACCTCCCCTCGTGATGTGGTGAGGGGCACTAGACCAGCAGCCTGATCTCGGGGAGGTGGAAGATTAGCAATCTTCATTATCGCTAGAGGGATGGGGACCACACCGTCTTGAGTTTCCGTCGGAGGGAAGTTGCCAAATTGTATCGATACCATATTGGCTGCCACGGTTACCTCTTCGAAATCGATGGCCAGAGCGTTCGAATCGATGAGGTTTTGGATGTACCGTTTTAGCTGGTAGCAGTCATGTGTAGCATGGTGGACGTAGCGGTGGTAATGGCAGTACTTTGGGTTCTCCATGTCTGTCGGCCAAGGTTTCCGTCTTGGTGGAGGAAGCTGAATTTTGTCTCCTTATATGAGCATGTCCAAGATGGGCTTGACGTGACTGTCTTCGAAGGAGTAAGTGATTTGTGGCCATTGTTTGTCTGCCGGCTTTGGCTCAGGTTTCTGTGCTGTGTCGGCCACCATAGCCTGCTTACCCCTGCTGTCCCGATTGTTGGAGGGGCTACCCCCATTGTCGTTGTTGGTGTTAGGACGCTTGCCCTTGTTCTCTCCGTCCGAGATATGCAATCCCAATTGGCGAGCCTTCTTCAATCGTTCTTCGGCGCTTGTGGCACTGATGATGAACGTCTTTCAGTCCTTGAATTGATTTTCGCCCATCTAGAGACTGATTATTGGGAGCAATCTCTTTTGGCAAATTTCAATCAAAGAAGAATCCGAATTTCTAGACGGCAACTTCATTACGGTTTGGCGAAACCGCTCAATGTAGTTCCTTGTCAGCTCTTTCTTCCCTTGAACGACGTCCATGAGGGTGGACATTGTGATGTCCTGTCCTACTTCGTAGAATCACTCCAAGAACATGCACTTGAAGCCGGCGAAGGAGTGGATGCAGTTGTCCGGCAGGTTGCGATACCAGTCGAAGGCGACTCCTTCCAATGCCCCAATAAATAATCATGTGAGGATGGCATCATCATGGGGCAGATGGTCGGTGGTGACCTCGAAGTAAGTGATGTACCGACTTGCGGAGGTCTTGCCATCATAAGGGTTGATGTTGAACGGCTTATATCTTGGTGGGAATGGAACATCCCTCCAGGCAGCAGGGTACGGTTGCCATATTCTGAGGTCTTGAGAGTTTACTCGAGCGTGAAACATGGTTCGAAGCTCCTGGACCTCTCTTCTCGCTTCTCGGGCTTCATCCACAGCGGTGGGGGCCGTTACTTCAGGAGGATTGTTGCCCGGATTCGGTGCCGCTGAATTCGAGTTCGCATTGACCGCGGGACCTGCGCTTGTCTGGCCAGGCGTCCTTCCTTGCAGAGCTGGAAGGGCCGCTTTGATCTCGTCCACAGACTTGACCAAGGCAAGTAGTATGGCCTCCAGAGTGTCGATGCATTGGCGATCACTAGAGCCCCCTTGGCTGCTGTCTGTCATGAACACCGTCTTTACATGAGGGGAGATGGACAGAACGGTGGAGGAAGCGCCCTCCGAATCATACCCCTGTAGTGAGAAGTCATCGGGGTATATGGGAATGTTTTCCTCTGGTTCAGACTCAGAAAGAACAGTACCCCCAGTCTCCGAGTTCGCCTCGTCTTGGGAGTTGTGGACGTCCTCGGAGACGTCGGGGTTTGCTGCATCTGACGGGAGAGTTGTTTCCTCCGGCTCATCTTCTTGGAACATCAGATTGTCATGGAGGTTTGAAGGAGTGCTTCCCCCAGTCCCAGCAACCCCCAGTGGTGTGGACAATGAATCTCCCACTGTGGCAGATTTCGTCTTAGAACGGGTACCTTGGAAAACTCCGGTGGTGGGCACCCACTTAGACGACAGTCTCTTAGTCATAGTGGTTGATATCTTCGAGCTAGGAGCACTGGTCTTCTTCCCTCTCCCTTCGGCGGGGACTTTCTGAGCAGAGTTGCAGGAGACGATGGGAAGTGCCCTGTCTTCTGAAGACGGCCGTTGCAGTCTTTGAAAGACGGACTGCCGGTCTTTTCGTATCGTCGCGTTATTGTAGCAGCAGTTGATGATGACTTGGGTGCAGTGACATCCGTGGGAGGACTCTTTGCACCTCGATGTATCTTCTCTTTCCTTGCGTTTGTGGAGGATGGCCTCACGCAAGTCAGATGGGTCTGGATCGACCATGTTCGCTCCCTGGATTTTGGGAGACTTTTGCGAACCTCTCTGTCCGTTTGCCGTCGGGGGCTGGACTCGAGTGGTTCTGTACAACTTCCCATCTGAGGCCCGTCTAACGGTATGCGGGACGCTCGGATGGTTAGAGACCGGATCAGCGGACCGAACTTGCCAAGCTCGTGCTGCCTTAGACTTCTTCACTCTAGTGCGTAAGGGCACATAGTAGGAAGAGTCTAAGTGATGCTGGAGAGAGTCAGACATATCTTCTTGGGAGCACAAGAGATCAGGACCATAAGATAGGCGGTCAAAGACAGAGCTACGCGTGGTAGGCGTTATGCGGCTGTCATCAACAATCTTCATGCGGCTGGCAGACGTAGCCGCATAGGCTTTCTTCATGCGGCTGGAAGTCTCAGCCGCATGAGTTTTCTTCATGCGACTGGATGACCTGGCCGCATAGACTTTCTTCATGCGGCTGGCAGATTCACCCGCATGAGCCTCCTGCTTGTGGTTGGCAGATTTGGCCACAGGAGTGTTCGACTTCTTCTTGGGGCGCATAGAGTCGCTCTTTGTCCCTGCAAGTCCAGCATCGTAGTGCTTTCCTCTGCCGGACTTGGGGACAGCAAAGTCCTCTACGGCTCGAAGTGGAGCCGTATGAGAGTCACCTTCGCCGTCTTGGATAGCAAAGAGTACCCCGTCTAGAGCTTGTGGAGGAGCAAATGATTTTGGCCTCCACTTGCAGCGAGCTTTATTTGTGCGGGTTCGCTTCTGGACCGGGCCAGCACTTCCTTCAGAGAGCATTTATTCAAACGCCTGTTGGTCGAAGCGGACGACCATCTTCTGTTGCGTAGAGCCAAGTTTGGCTGCATCCGATTGCGTCACCAACTCCTCAGCCATGGAGAAGTTTGTCCCCAGCAGAGTCGCCATCGTGTTTGCCATGAAATATAAAAGAACAGAATAATTATCGGAGGACTGGACTTTTACTTCACAATACAAACTCGCTTGTATAAAGAAAGCATAGGGACGAAAACCTAGGTACAGTAATCTAAGTACAATTGTTTATTTTAGATTCTGGGGGGTAACGATAGAGGCTCGGGAAAGCGACGGCCGCTCTGCCTTACTCCTTGGACGATCGGGTGCAGCTTTGGCTCTGTAGAAGAACTGCTGGGCGTTAATGAAGAAATGCTCTCTCTTCAGGCTCTCTCTCTGGCTCTCTGGCTCTCTATGTCTCTCTCTATGTCTGTCTATATCTCTCCGTATATGTCTCTGTGTATATCTTCACAAGGGAATGGTACCCTGCTATTTATAAGAGTGGGGGGCCTCATTAGGGTTTACAATGATTGCCCATTCTTGAAAGTCGGCGGCTAAGGATCAATGGATCTAGGCCGTTCATCGAGATTTGAGAATAAATGTGATTGCATCAAATCTTTTGTGGGTAATTAATGCTGATTGACATAAATCCTCCTGATTTGTCATGCCAACCTCGGATTCCTCGACACGTGTCTTTAATTGGCTTATTTGCAAATGATCTGATTTGATCCCAATATTTCATTAGGATTTGTTGAGAGATTTCGATCAATCTGATGCCACGTGCCCTGCTATCATGCCACGTGTCAAAACAGCAAAAATCTGAGTCGTGGGAAAGTTGGGCCGCATAAGGCTAGCTACGTGTCAAGGCTGCCTAAGAGTGGCCCCCCTGAACATTTGGACCGTATGGTAATGATTTTAGTCGCATGAGTGTGGATGACCGCATGAGTGAACCGCATGGAGATAGTCCTCGTGAGCCACATGGGGATGGTCTTCGTGAGCCGCATGGGGATGGTCTTTGTGAGCCGCATGGGGATGGTCTTCGTGAGCCGCATGGGGGAGCCTCCGCTTGGGCCGCATGGGGGAGTCTCCGCTTGGGCCGCATACAACTGTCCACGTGTCAAGCCCGCATGACAGTTTCTGACTCTCGGGGGATCGTGTCAGAGATTTTCTTCGCTTCCCAAGGAGTCCGTCATTATGAGGGAATCATAATAATATTTTTGTGTCAGAACTGTCACCTTGTCAGAGCTGTCAGCCGTCAAGACATTTAATGCAGTAAAGGACAAACGAGAGAGCTGTTTGCAGGCCACATGGCTCCTCTTTGAGCCACATGGAACTTGTTTGAGCCGCATAGATGCTTGATCCGCATGGATCCTTTGAGCCGCATGAACTCTCTGAGCCGCATGGGGTTCTCTGGCCGCATGGATCTTTTTTTATTCTTTTCCATGCTTCTACAATATATATACACACACACATATGTATATATAAATATAGAGAGGGAGTAACAATAAAAGAAAAGCAAAACAAAAACACCCCAAGCCACAGCAGTGGCATCAAACCCGACCCCAACCCCATTTCTCCCAAACCCGATCGAACCCCTGTACATTAGTGTATGTGTATATATATGGATCGGAAGAGAGGAAACACCAAAAAAACCCTAAACCTAATCCACGCAAACCCCTGGGCGGCGACTCTGACCCCCGGGCGGCCACCCGCGATCGCACGCCGCCGTACGAGTCGCCGGACGATGACTGAACCAGTGCACGCGTGCGGCAGACCCAGGATGCAACAACAACAACAACGTCCACGAGGCCACTTTCACAGCACGTATTCTCGGCGTGCGCTCGATCGTAACGATCTACCACTTCAGGTACGAGAACAACATATACGTCTCGAGGTCCCTTCGATTAATTTGTAGTTTGTAGTCACTGATCGCTCGAAAAATTGATGCGAAGATAGAGAAAAACTTGCTCGAAAAACAAAGTTACAACTATCCCAATGCCCTGTTTGGAAGGCCGTTTCTGGTCGATCCAGTGCGAAACCTTGGAACCTATTTAAAGGGACCTATAGACAACCTAACCAGCATCACAATGGTGCTTGTACTTATGAAAATCACCACGAAATCAGTTTTGTAAACAGTTGCAAATATCACAAAAAAATAGTTTTCAAAATAGTAGAAATTCAAGAAAACCTTCGATACGACGTGCGTTCCACCAATCCGGACAACGTGGTCACGAACCGAAAGCATCAAAAGGTGCGTATCGGCTTCATGGATGTGTGGGCTTTGACGGAATTCAAATTGGTTGCGTGTGTGCGACGAATTTGAGGCATATCCGTCAAAATTCACCGTATCGGCCTCTTGGTAAATTTTCCAATTACTTTGTGCACGTTCGTCAGATCGAAACGAAACTTACGCCAATAGGACCGTATCTTTTTTTTGGTCCTGTACGCCAAGTTTGGTCCAATTCTGAGATAGTTGACCGGATTGCCGTTTTGTGGGCCCCATGATCCGATTCAACGGGCAATTTTGTGTACGGCCCACCGAAATCTAACTTTAGATATACGGTTGGATTCGTATAGAAAAACCGAACCTGTAGACATATAGTTTGATAACTTTAGAGACCATAGACTTTGGTACGCTTTTCGGTGCAAAGCGGGTCCAACGACGGACACTGTTTTGACCCAAAATTACCGTTTTGCCCCTGTGTCCAGAATTGGACTTATGGAAAGACAATCCTAGCTAATTTGACTATTCTAAAGACGTTGGTTATGTCTGTTTCAGCATCCGGAGACTGTTGTACGAGTTTGACTATTGTGGCTCACTGAGTAGTATAATATTATCGGTTTCACCAACAAAAGACCTCAGGCAAGTACACTTTCTGATTGCTTTCGATTCATAGTAGTCTTTTCTTTTCATGTTTATACATATGTTATCTTGCTTGTTGACACATTATTACACGGATTAGTGTCATTGATCTCTACATACATTATTTCTTGATTGTCGTATTTTCGTGTTTCGTGACTTGTTCGAGTCCATGAGTACTAGTTGGGAGGAAAAATATCTTAGTAGACATGTGGACTACCCAGAACTATCCCCCGTATCTTTCGTGGAGAATAGCAGCTGCAAACGACACGTGCAGGGTGCCGGATTTACCCCCTAGCCGTTCACATCTCGAAATTTATATTTTAAAACACATAGATAGTTGTCTCTACTGGTTTTTTTTCGTTTTCTTCACCACTTGCCATGTCATCAGTTACTTTCTAGTTTTCATCTCATATATGTTATTTTCATGTCTTGTGAATTCTATTGTATTTTCGTATTGCCGTCGGTTGTGTGCTTGTTCCATTCCTGACTGGAAACCAATATTTTTTAGGTTTAGTTGTGGCATCACTTAGCATAGGAAGATACAGGTGTACTTGCAGGCAAAAACCTAGAAATTAGATAGAAGTGTTATCATTTTCATTAACTGTTAGAACCTTATATTTTCTTTAATTATAAATGTTGTAAATGTGGTAATTGTCACCCTCACTTTTCCAAGATAGGGATAAAATGGTAATTTTCTACTTTTGAATATTTTTGGGAATTTTTATTTCATGAATATTAATATTTAATGATTATAGGAGTCGGGTTCGATTTTCATCGCATTCCGACTTAATTCGGGACTCCGGGGAATTTCGACTTGAGTTGTGTTTAACACTTTAATTAGCCATGGCCCATCAAACTTGACAATTAGGTCTAGGAGTTTGGACTAATCCCACATGAGTGTTTAGGCTTAAGTATGATTTTTATTTGGTCTAAACTAACTCCCAAAACCAATTTAGGAAGATAACTTAGCTAGGAAGTCATAGGAAGGGGCAAACTTGTAAATAACAAGTGCCTCAACCCTCCCATATAGGGCCGGCCACCTCTCTCTCTCTCTTCCATTCTTTCACTTCAAAATTTTCTTCTTCTTCTTCTCCAAGTCTTTTCCAAGGAAAGAAAAAGATTTCCTTAGAAATCATCTCCAAATAATCATCTTCTTCCTATTTTTCTTCCATCGATCTCTTCCTCTATCCCAAGTAGTAATTCTCCAAGCTTTTGGGAGCAAGAAGTGAAGTGGGTGTGTCCTAAACAATTCATTGTGTCGGAGGAATTTTTCATTGGAAATCCATCTCCCGATAGGTACAACCTATTCTCTAACTTATTCTTTTCATCATAATATTTAGATTGGACCCCGTAGGATTGATCCCCGTGTTCGTGTCCCTATTCGTGTCAAGTTTGAGTCCGTTTGGAGTGTCCTAGGAGAAGTTAGAGTTTGTGATTGTGTCCTTGAGTTTCTCCCAATTTTGGACACTTCTAGAATAATTAGATTTGGCCTCTAAGTGGTTTAGGCATTCTAATTTCATATTTAGTGTGTGGGTGTGTGTGTCCATGTGTGGGAGTGTGTGTGTCCATGTATGGGAGTGAGTGTGTCTATATATATATACACATATGTGTGTGTGTTTATATATATATATATATATATATATATATATATATATATATATATATATATATATATATATATATATATGTGTGTGTGTGTGTGTGTGTGTGTGTGTGTGTTTATATATATATATATATATATATATATATACATATGTGTGTGTGTTTATATATATATATATATATATATATATATATATATATATATATGTGTGTGTGTGTGTGTGTGTGTGTGTGTGTGTGTGTGTGTGTGATTATATATATATACATGTGTGTGTCTCATTATATATTAGTGTGTGTGTATTAATATATAGAGAGGGGAAGGGAATGAGAGTTTTGTGTGTGTGTGTTTTATATATATTAGAGAGGGATTAGAGAAGAGAATAGAGAGAATTATAGAGGAATTGAATGGGTTTTAGAAGAGATTAGAGAGGGAGATAGAGTAGGAAAAAAAGGGGGGAAAAAAAGAAGAGCATGGCAGCAGCTAGGGGGGATTTGGGCTGCTGCCCCCCCCCCCCCCCCCCCCCCCCCACAGTAGCAGCAGAAACAGCAAGAATGGCAGCATCAGCAGCTACCATTAGCAGCAGCAGCAAGCAGCAGTAAGAGCAGCAGTAGCACCCCCTTTAGCCCCCGTTTGACCCCCATTTGATCCCCCATAGACCCACCTATATACCTATATATATACATATATATACCCCTATATATACTCTATATATACACCTATTCACCCACTAAATTAGTCCCTAAAACTAGTCCTAAGAGAGTGTGAAAAGTGAGAGATTGAGTGAGTGAGTGAATGGGTTAGTTAGGATTTGGTGAAGGGGTGATTTTGAGTTCCGTGATTCGGAATGCATACAAACATGCAGGGGACCTAGTTAATGTGAATTAGAATTTGTGGGTAGGCTCCTAGGTTGTAATCGGAGTTGCGTGTGGGATTAGGAGAGTGGTATCACGCGATACCGTTGAATATCTTGAGATATTCAAGATAACGGGTAAACGTCCAATATGGACCGTAAAATGGACTGGATGTCCACTTACCCTAGAGAACTTGGTAGGTAATGGTTGTATAGGCTAGTACCCTACTACCTTAGGATGCCCGGAGTGAAATTCCTAAGGGAAGGCCACTTGGCGTCAAGTTAGAATGGTTTAAGGGTAAGTGTATTAAAGGGGTAATCGGGTAAATTCAAGATACGGGGTTCGGGTATTCGGATTGACTTGAAACTTAGGTGACTTGTTAGATACACCCTACAAATGTCATATTTGGACCGATTTTAGCTCGGTTGATCCAGAGTTGACTTTTTATCCAAAAGTCAACGATGAGTCAATACTTTGTCCAAATTTGACCAAATCCAAACTAGAGTTGACCAGTTGAATAAAAGTCAACTGTTGGTCAACATTTGACCAGTTTGACCTAAGGTTGACCTAGAGTTGACCAGAGTTGACCAGGGTTGACCAGTTGACTAAAAGTCAACTGTAGGCCAACTGTTGACCCCGTTTGATTTGCTTTGACTTGTTTTTGACTTGCGATGACTGGTATGACCTAGGGTTGACTTAGTCTGACTTAGATTGACTTGATATAACTTGATTTGACCTAGATTGACTTGACAGGACATAGTGTGACTCAGTGAGACCTAGTTTGACCTAGATTTTATATCATTCATTTTAAATCATTCATAACTTTGTTAAACCTAAATTAACATGCAATATCTCATCTTTAGGTCTCTGATTACCACTCTGAGCATTGATATACCCTACATCTCAGGACAGCAGGCGAGTACATTCACTGATAGTTTTCATTGTCTTGATATCTGCTATATCCGATTCAGTTGTAGTGTCTTACTCGATTCCAGTCACGATAGTTCACGGACTAGTGTACGTTGGATCATGACATGAGATGTTATTCCTGGATTTTCTTGGTATATATGTACATTTCCTGTCTTGTTCCCTGTACTTGTATAGACACCAATTCCTGAGTGGGAGTAGTTATCCTCTTAGGGAATCCCGTGTCATGACGTGTCATGTCCAGGTCCATTATACTACTCGGGGATAGGAAATTATTAGGGGTTATGTGATCAAAGTCCCATGTCACTATTTTGCTTGCGCCACCCTCACCTCACATAGGGTGTAGCAAATATCTCTATGTCCATGTTATCCAGGTTGGCCGGTATGACTTTCCGTTGAGGTCACCGCGGATTGCCGGGACAAGTGGATAACCCTACCATGATTCCCTTGCCGATCATATAACGCTCTAATAATTCAAGGCACATTTTATATTTACTTATCTTATCATATATCATGTTCTGTTCTACATTCAGTACTTTCTCACCATGCTATGGTATTCAGTTACTCACATGTTCTACATGCCTTTATATTGTACCTTGATTGGAGACTAAGTTCTGCTCGGGAGAAGGGTTACAACCCCGGTTCTTGTTTGGTTTAAGGGTTGTAGCTCAGCTTTCGAACGGTTCCTAAGTCTTCATATATCTTTGTCTTGTAGTTCATTATACTGTCTCTTATAGAATTTGTCAATTCACATAGAACTGCTGTTAGTGCTTGTACTTGCTTATTTTCCTGACAGGATATCGTTATGATATATTACAGATGATTCTGAGACGGACTACTCGACCTATTATAGGCTCGAGTTAGATGGAGTAGTCCAGGACCGTGGCCTTATAGTAGAGCCACTAGACTTTGTACTCCCAGAGTAGTGTAGATTAGTTGGGTTGCCTGGACTGCGATCCACCTAGCATTATCAGACTGTAGCTTCTATGTTATATTTTGAGACCCTGGGATGATGTATATATATCTGGGCTTGTGTTGGATCTTGGACTTATTCCCTTTTCATCTATCATATGTTTTCTTTTGTGCTATCTACCTTAGTTTTATTCTGTGATTGAGACTGTATTGCTATGTTACCTCCATTCGGAGTGTATATACTGTACAGGTACCTTTATACTGTTAGTCGTAGTATTTACAGACCTTATATATAGCGTTCTATCGCCGATACTGCGGCGTAGGCTGGACGTAACCACGTACTCGTGCCCCTAATCAGGGTGCGGGTCGTGACACGTTTTTGTGGTGGCCCACGCAAGTCCGGTGTCGCAATTAGTGTAATCTCGTAATGGTGCTCGACTTAGAGTACTAATTATGAGCCTGCAATTAGGATGTAGGACCTAGGATATGATAGGAGTTTCTCAATCACACCTAGAAAAATTTTTGATCTTTTGATTAACATGATTACTCTTCTTGTATTAAATTAACTGTCCTTCTTTGATAATATCTTCTCATGTGCCATATTGATCTCCTTGTTTTAATTCGTCTATGACGAAGACGCACCCGCAGGCCACTAGATCGAGTAGCTTGCCCGAGAGATCTGACCAGGATGAGGAGGAGGTTCACGAGACTGCCCCCAGTGATTCCACTATCCCAGAGGCCCTGGCAGTTGCACAGGGAGGTCTACTACTTCTACCCCAGAGGGTTTCGATCGTGGTTCCAGAGATACTGCCGCCACCACCTCCGATACCGACGGATACACACCACATGTTCCTTCTCCTTCAGCAGATGATGGAGACACAGCGAGCCCAGGCAGAGGCATCGTAGCGCCAGACGGAGGCATCACACCGTCAGATTGAGATGCTGAGGCAGAGCATGGAGAACTCGCATCAGCTTGCACTGGCAGCCGTGGAGAGAGTGGCACCGGGTACGGTACAGGGCCCTACTGGCCAGCAGCCGTACCAGCAACAGTCCAGGCGAGGGACAGTATTAGACTTTAGGAAGATGAGCTCCAGGGACTTCACGGGCATGAAGGGCATCCTTTATGCAGAAGACTGGCTAGAGGACGTGCTGCGGAGTATGGAGCTAGCAGAGCTTCCTAGAGGACTTTGGGTTTCAGTCGCAGCCAGCCGATTCTTTGATATCGCGCTGACATGGTACCGCACGGATCCTCGTGCGTCGGTAAGAGGGTTATCATGGGAGGACTTCCGGAGGCTCTTCAAGGAGAAGTTCTTCCCGGACGTGGCTCTTACAACATTGGAGGGCCAGTTCATGGGTCTAGTGCAGGGGAACTCGTCGGTGGACGAGTATGCAGCAGAGTTCTTCCGCCTTAGCAGGTTCACTCCCGATATGATCCAGGATGAGGGGCAGAAGGCTCGTAAGTTTCGTAGGTGACTTATTCATGCAGTGCGCACCCGCACCTCGGGTCGCCGTGACGCGACGTTCGATCAGATATTGATGGACGCGCAGATTACAGCGGAGGACTTCGGCCTCAAGCCGAAGAGGAGCGGCGATACCATGGGGGCGAGTTCCAGTGCAGGACCGGCCAAGCGCCCCCACTTTCAGCATCAGCAGAGGCCATTTCAGCAGCAGCCTCTGTTACAGATTCAGCAGGCACCAGCGCGTGTCCAGCAGCACCAGGGACAGGACCAGAGACCGGCTACCCCGTACGGCTTCTACGGGAAGTCGGGGCACACTAGAGAGGCTTATAGGAAGAGGTTGGGCGTCTGTCTATACTGTGGGGTGCCTGACCACCAGCTGAGGGATTTCCATGCTAGTGGAATCCGAAGAGACCAGGACAGAGTGCAGCAGGCTAGAGGAGGCCAGCAAGGGCATACTTTCGCCATGACAGTTGAGCCCATTCAGGCAGTAGCAGAGCAGATAGCAGGTTCCGATATTTCGAATCTCCTTTCCGCAATTGCCTTCTTATAAACTGTCTTGAACTTCGATTATATCTGTTCTTTGATCGTTGGATGAAAATTTGTTCTTGTGATGTGATTTCTTCTCAGATAAGTCGTATGGGCTAGGTCGCCTCGATTATGAGATTTTAAAATACTCTAGGGTCATGCTAGCAGGCATAGTAAGGACATATAGTCGAATTATGGTCGTATTTTTCGGGTGTGAAAATTTAAGGTTTTCGCTACAAAGCATGCGACAATGCAAAAATTTTAATACCATAATTCTAGAGGTATGTACCGTAGTTGAGGACTCTGTGATTATCGTAGCCTTGCTCACTGGCATGACGGAGATTCTGAGTATCATGATGATTGGACAGACGCATACAATTATCGATTTGCATGATTTTTTTTTGTGTTTACTTGTTTTAATTTTTGAGGATGATTCTTTAAGGTGGATAGACTTATAGCACCCAGTTTCTATTTGAGAGTAATTTTAACTTTTATAATTTTAGTCATTTAATTCATGCTTTGATTTTTGAGATTTTAATCATTTTAAATTTTAAGCCATGACTTGTGATTTTGATATTTTACTATTGTTTGGTTTTAATTTCGAGGACGAATTTTTTTTAAGGTGGATAGACTTGTCACCCTCACTTTTCCAAGATAGGGATAAAATGGTAATTTTCCACTTTTGAATATTTTTGGGAATTTTTATTTCATGAATATTAATATTTAATGATTATAGGAGTCGGGTTCGAATTTTATCGCATTCCGACTTAATTCGGGACTCCGGAAAATTTCGACTTGAGTTGTGTTTAACACTTTAATTAGTCATGGCCCACCAAACTTGACAATTAGGTCTAGGAGTTTGGACTAATCCCACATGAGTGTTTAGGCTTAAGTATAATTTTTATTTGGTCTAAACTAACTCCCAAAACCAATTTAGGAAGATAACTTAGCTAGGAAGTCATAGGGAGGGGCAAACTTGTAAATAACAAGTGCCCCAACCCTCCCATATAGGGCCGGCCACCTCTCTCTCTCTCTTCCATTCTTTCACTTCAAAATTTTTTTCTTCTTCTTCTTCTTCTCCAAGTCTTTTCCAAGGAAAGAAGAGGATTTCCTTAGAAATTATCTCCAAATAATCCTCTTCTTCCCATTTTTCTTCCATCGATCTCTTCCTCTATCCCAAGTAGTGATTCTCCAAGCTTTTTGGAGCAAGAAGTGAAGTGGGTGTGTCCTAAACAATTCATTGTGTCGGAGCCGTGTCGGGGGAATTTTCCATTGGGAATCCATCTCCCGATAGGTACAACCTATTCTCTAACTTATTCTTTTCATCATAATATTTAGATTGGACCCCGTAGGATTGATTCCCGTGTTCGTGTCCCTATTCGTGTCAAGTTTGAGTCCGTTTGGAGTGTCCTAGGAGAAGTTAGAGTTTGTGATTGTGTCCTTGAGTTTCTCCCAATTTTGGACACTTCTAGAATAATTAGATTTGGCCTCTAAGTGGTTTAGGCATTCTAATTTCATATTTCGTGTGTGGGTGTGTATCCATGTGTGGGAGTGAGTGTGTCTATATATATATACACATATGTGTGTGTGTTTATATATATATATATATATATATATATATATATATATATATATATATATATATATATATATATATATATATATATATATATATATATATATATTTATATATATATATATATATATATATATATATATATATATATATATATATATATATATGTGTGTGTGATTATATATATATATATATATATATATATATATATATATATATATATATATATATATATATATATATATATACGTGTGTGTGTCTCATTATATATTAGTGTGTGTGTATTTATATATAGAGAGGGGAAGGGAATGAGAGTTTTGTGTGTGTGTGTTTTATATATATATTAGAGAGGGATTAGAGAAGAGAATAGAGAGAATTAGAGAGGAATTGAATGGATTTTAGAAGAGATTAGAGAGGGAGATAGAGTGGGAAAAGAGGGGGGAAAAGAAGAAGAGCATAGCAGCAGCTAGGGGGGATTTGGGCTGCTGCCCCCCCCATAGCAGCAGCAGAAACAGCAAGAATGGCAGCATCAGCAGCTACCATTAGCAGCAGTAAGAGCAGCAGTAGCACCCCCTTTAGCCCCCGTTTGACCCCCATTTGATCCCCCATAGACCCACCTATATACCTATATAGATATACATATATATATACCCCTATATATACTCTATATATACACCTATTCACCCATTTAGTCCCTAAAACTAGTCCTAAGAGAGTGTGAAAAGTGAGAGATTGAGTGAGTGAGTGAATGGGTTAGTTAGAATTTGGTGAAGGGGTGATTTTGAGTTCCGTGATTCGGAACGCATACAAACTTGAAGGGGACCTAGTTAATGTGAATTAGAATTTGTGGGTAGGCTCCTAGGTTGTAATCGGGATTGCGTGTGGGATTAGGAGAGTGGTATCACGCGATACCGTTGAATATCTTGAGATATTCAAGATAACGGGTAAACGCCCAATATGGACCGTAAGATGGACTGGATGTCCACTTACCCTAGAGAACTTGGTAGGTAATGGTTGTATAGGCTAGTACCCTACTACCCTAGGAAGCCTGGAGTAAAATTAAGGGAAGGCCACTTGGCGTCAAGTTAGAATGGTTTAAGGGTAAGTGTATTAAAGGGGTAATCGGGTAAATTCAAGATACGGGGTTCGGATATTCGGATTGACTTCAAACTTAGGTGACTTGTTAGATACACCCTACAAATGTCATATTTGGACCGATTTTGGCTCGGTTGATCCAGAGTTGACTTTTTACCCAAAAGTCACGAGGTCAACACTTTGTCCAAATTTGACCAAATCCAAACTAGAGTTGACCAGTTGAATAAAGTCAACTGTTGGTCACATTTGACCAGTTTGACCTAAGGTTGACCTAGAGTTGACCAGAGTTGACCAGGGTTGACCAGTTGACTAAAAGTCAACTGTAGGCCAACTCTTGACCCCGTTTGATTTGCTTTGACTTGTTTTGACTTGCGATGACTGGTATGACCTAGGGTTGACTTAGTCTGACTTAGATTGACTTAATATAACTTGATTTGATGAGATTGACTTGACATGATGTAGTGTGACTCAGTGAGGCCTAGTTTGACCTATATTTTATATCATTCATTTTAAATCATTCATAACTTGTTAAACCTAAATTAACATGCAATATCTCATCTTTAGGTCTCTGATTACCACTCTGAGCATTGATATACCCTACAGCTCAGGACAGCAGGCGAGTACATTCACTGATAGTTTTTATTGTCTTGATATCTGTTATATCCGATTCAGTTGTAGTGTCTTACTCGATTCCAGTCACGATAGTTCACGGACTAGTATACGTTGGATCATGACATGAGATTTATTCCTAGATTTTCTTGGTATATATGTATATTTCCTGTCTTGTTCCCTGTACTTGTATAGACACCAATTCCTGAGTGGGAGTAGCTATCCTCTTAGGGAATCCAGTGTCATGACGTGTCATGTCCAGGTCCATTATACTACTCGGGGATGGAAAATTATTAGGGGTTATGATCAAAGCCCCATGTCACTATTTTGCTTGCGCCACCCTCACCTCACGTAGGGTGTAACAAATACCTCCATGTCCATGTTATCCAGGTTGGCCGATATGATTTTCCGTTGAGGTCACCGCGGATTGCCGGGCCAAGTGGATAACCCTACCATGATTCCCTTGCCGATCACATACGCTCTAATAATTCAGGTACACTTTATATTTACTTATCTTATCATATATCATGTTCTGTTCTACTTCAGTACTTTCTCACCATGCTATGGTATTAAGTTACTCACATGTTCTGTATGCCTTTATATTGTACCTTGATTGGAGACTAAGTTCTGCTCGGGAGAAGGTTTACAACCCCGGTCCTTGTTTTGTTTAAGGATTATATCTCAGCTTCCGAACGGTTTCTAAGTCTTCATATATTGTTGTCTTGTAGTTCATTATACTGTCTCTTATAGAATTTGTCAATTCACATAGAACTGCTGTTAGTGCTTGTACTTGCTCATTTTCCTGACAGGATACCGTTATGATATATTACAGATGATTCTGAGGCGGACTGCTCGACCTATTATGGGCTCGAATTAGATAGGTAGTCCAGGACCGTGGCCTTATAGTATAGCCACTAGACTTTGTACTTCCAGAGTAGTATAGATATAGTTGTTGCCTGGACTGCGATCCACCTAGCATTATCAGACTGTAGCTTCTATGTTATATTTTGAGACCCTGGGATGATGTATATATATCTGGGCTTGTGTTGGATCTTGGACTTATTCCCTTTTCATCTATCATATGTTTTCCTTCTGTGCTATCTACCTTAGTTTTATTCTGTGATTGAGACTGTATTGCTATGTCACCTCCATTCGGAGTGTTATACTGTACATATCCTTTATACTGTTAGTCATAGTATTTACAAACCTTATATATCGTTCTACCGTCGATACTGCTGCGTAGGCTGGACTTAACCACGTACTCGTGCCTCTAATCAGGGTGCGTGTCGTGATAGTAATCAATTTAGAAAAGTGAATGAGCAATAAATGTTATTTATGTGATTATGAGCATCATGGCCGTGACAACGTTCTACCGTCGATTCTACGTAGGCTGGCTTGGACACGTTCCGTATCCGAAAATAGGGTACGGTCATGACATACGCCGCACCGACATGGCTTATAGGCCGAGGCTTTACCCTATCCGGGTACCTCATCGTGGTGTCGTGCCACTGTAACATGAGGAACACCTCCCCTTTGTAGTGCTGACTACCCTTCTTTAATTCATCATCAGCATAGGCTATCTACCTATTTGTGCTGCTACGCTGTTGTGACTTGGCTCGCAAAGCCGAGGCATTACCCCTAACCGGGACCTCATGGTAGAGTCACCCCACTGTAGCATGGAGTTACACTCCTTGTAGTGCTGCGCTACCATGCTTCCTGTAAAGCACACCATTCACTCTGCTGATAACTCATTAAGGCGTTTAAGCCATCCTTATCACAGGATCCGTTTTTTGCAGAAACACATAGTAGACAATAGTGTTATGGGTCCGTAACCCTTTCATATTCTCAAGAACAAGTACCCACTGTTACCTGATAGTTTTTCAGTCAGTGGTCCTATTGAACCGAAAGTTAGATGTCTAGTAGATTTCTTTTTGAACTAATAACATAAAACTTTATGGTAGGATTACAAAGACACACTATCAGAATGCCTTCAAGCCCATCTTTCCTGCTGTGTCTTCGACCAGCTGGCGCTTGAGGCCCTTCGTGAACGGATCCGCCAGGTTCTCCTGACGCCGACACGATCACTACAATGACACCTCTCTTGATAAGATCGTTCACTGCCCTGTGTTTTAACTACACAGTTCTCTTCTTTCCGTTGAAGAGATTATTTGATGCCACTGCCGCAGTCGCATGCTGTTACAGTATATCAGAATTGCCAGTATTTGTACCCCAATCACTGGAAGATCATACATGAGCTCCCGAAGCCATTCTGCTTCCTCTGTTGCGATATCAAGTACAAAGAACTCAGATTCCATGGATGACTGCGAGAGCATAGTCTGCTTCTTCGACTTCCACGATATAGCAGCTCCACCCATTGTGAAAATGAATCCACCTATGGACCTCTCGCTCTCCATTCTGAGCACACTGGCATCACTGAAGCCTTCTACTACCTGTGGCTCTCCGCTGAAGTGCAGTACATATTCTGAGTCTTCTTGAGATATCTCATAACACGCTTCACAGCTTTCCAGTGCTCAACACCTGGATGCTAGTGAATCGACTCAGCATTCCCACGCGAAAGCTATGTCAGGCCTAGTGCAGTAGTACGTACATCAAACTCCCGATGATGCTAGCGTACTCCAATTGCCTGACGCTTCCTTCGAGTTTGGCTCCAGCTT